>CP139502.1:158158119-158541241 GCA_021014915.2 Artemisia tridentata subsp. tridentata | reverse complement strand
GATGTGCTATGACCATAAATCATGTATGATAAGTAAAACTTCAAGTGCCAAACAACTAGGAATGTTTTAACTCATCTCAATCATGAAAATTATCATTCGCGTTAAGGATCATAATAATAAATTCATTGGATAACCTTAAAAAAATAGTAATACATTAAGTAGAACACCAAACCTTATGTATAACTATCATTCTTAGATCATAAATAAATCATAAACAAATTAGGTAGATCTCTAAACATATTGTGTACCAATGTGAGACATTGTACAACAAGTCACTAAGAAACTAACGTTCCTTGATACTTAAGTAGTTAAGGAGAAGTGTGGAGAAAATACCCGTAGTTTGTGTCTTTAGTCTCTATTACCAATCTTCTCCTGTTTCGTCAACCTTGAAATCATTCATTACTTAGCTCGAACTGGTTTCTCAAAAAGACTACAGTGATAAATCCTCTTACAAACATCTCAAGAAAGAAATCTTCGTTCCTTACTAAACATACTAACATTTAGAAGTAATTAAAACATTCGTCCAAATCTTAATTTAACCAAAAACAAAAATACCACAACCTTGTTCTGATCCTGCGGATCCAATTGACAACAAAGGCGGAACCCTTTTTAAGGATCCGCCGAATCCGTGAGTTGTCAAATTCAACTATGAATTACCAAACACTCCTTACTGCACTACACACTTAATTAAACTCTCAAAATCAACTCATAATCGACTCTCATCATTCCTAACTCAAAAATTAGATCTTTCATCTCATATCAATTCGTGCTTGATCACTCACTGTAAGTTCACTAATTCATCTCAAATTCAAAATTAGGGTTCATGCTATTTCAATAATTCATTTTAGATTACTATTCTTAATTAGACACTAAAGATAAGTCTTTTGTCAAAAATTAATACGAATTCCATTTTGTTTAAACTCTTTAACAAAACAAAACCAAAGAAACCTTCTCTAAAACAATTAGAATAAATTTTCTTTCAAAAACCCCATAAGAAGTCTTTTCATAATTAGATAAAATGAAACATTGCTAATACAAAATCAAAGAAAACGTCAAACAGAAATGTTTGGGGTATAAAGTGTTTTGTCACAAAACATATTTTTCAAACATCATAAAACATATTTTTCAAACATCATAGATCAAAACTAACCACACTTCCATATTTGTCCACAGTTCATGTATTTTAGATTAGTGTAACTAAAACTATTAAATTGTTTATGACTAGGAAAATCATGCCTCCTGCCACTAACTACGATCACAAGAAAACAAAGAAGTACCTACCCAAACATCATCAAACAAAAGGACTCACAGAAGCGCAAGTCCAACTTTTCAAATCTTTAGAAAGTAGGTATGTTCATGAGGGTAGAACCATAGACTCTTCATTTTTAGAAGAAACAAACATTCGTGAACAAATGGCCACCATTCAATTTGATTCACTTCTCGACATAGATGAACCTATCATTCCTCGATTCATTCTCGAATTTTATGCCTCAGTAAAACTTATTTCTGATGACAATGGATCATTTAGCATCAACTTCAATGTAAACCAAAATTCCTACAATTTTCCTTTAGACCATTTTGGGGAAGTGTTACACATCCCAAGTGAAGGAACATGCTTCTATTCTGACAAATGGTCCTTAACCATTCTAAATTCACATCTAGGAAGGGAAAATCCTTACGACACTCCCCTAACTCCTAAAGAAATTATCCGAGATCATCTTTTTAACACTAGAACCAATCCAATTAAGAAACTTCGGGGGAAAGATGTCAATCGAGATCCATTTGCCATGGAACTCAATGAACTCAAACTTGAGTTCAAAAGACTCGAAGAAATTCTAAGATCAAATGTCATTAGTACTATTGGTAACAAAGATCACGTGAATGCTGGACTATGCTATATGCTCTATTGTATTTCAACTCATCAAAAATTCAATCTTGCTTACTATATCGCCAAAAGAATGGTTGATATACGTGTCCTAGGGAAAACCACATTACCATATGGAATGCTACTCACTCGTTTGTTCAAAGCTTCCATTCCTATCCTTCCAAATTCTGTTGGTTTTGTCCTAGATTACCCCGAAATCAAACACACCTTTGTCCCTCTTAGTGACCATAGAGTGAAAGTAGGAAAAGGGAAACGAGCTTGTCTCTCATCTTCATCTTCATCATCTTCATCAGCTAGTGACGAAGATGGATTACCCAACTCAAAACTTCCACTGTTAGATTACTTAAGTCAACTTCCATCTCTCAATAATGAATCTACGAAAAGCCAAAAAACAAAGGGAGTTCTAAAGTGTGCTGGACGATGGATGATGAAACTCCGAAAGGATCAAAAGAAAATACTCAAAATATTAAAAGAAAAGCGAAAATAAATGAACGTTTGGAACAGTTGTTCTTTAGATCCTATATGATCATATTTCTATGTTTGTTTAGACATGTTTTTAGTACTTTATGCTTATGTGTTCTTGCTCAACTTTAACTGATGATAATGCTCATGGTTATCAATTTTCCAAACTTATGTCACTGTTTGGGTTAAAACATCGTTCATGATGAAGTTTAAATGATAAGGTCTATTTTTATACTTGATTGTGTTTTATTTTTTATATGAGAACTAACTGATCATTGCAGATTGATAACACTCAGGGTTATCAATTTACCATATCTAACCCTATGTTTGGCTTAACTGCTA
The DNA here is from genome assembly GCA_021014915.2 of Artemisia tridentata subsp. tridentata. Lineage (NCBI taxonomy): Eukaryota > Viridiplantae > Streptophyta > Magnoliopsida > Asterales > Asteraceae > Artemisia > Artemisia tridentata. The sequence goes on along the minus strand of CP139502.1, from coordinate 158,538,552 downwards.
CTACAGTAAGTTTCTAAGAACGAATTAACCTATGATCAATCGTGCGTTTATATTATCACACTTAGTTGTTTTGCTATACATATTAGATGTTAAGTAAGGTCTAGATGAATTTTCAGGTTTTTGTCGAATAACGCATAATATAACAAGTCTTCTGTTTAGTTTTAGAATATTAGGGTACGGATCCGACGGATCCTTAAAATTGGATCCGCCAAGGCTTATCGTTGGTTCCGCCATCCTCTAACCTGCGGATTTGGAGGACCCCTAACTTTGGTTCCGCACTTGATACTACTTGGATCCGCAGCTTTCTCAGTAAGTCTAAAACTTTTTCGACTCATCTCAATTCTTAAATCTTAGTGTTTAGTATCATTTAGGATTCATTCTCTGATCATAATTCATCTTAGAATCATTTAGGAATTCTTGAAAAACTTAGGAACAAAATTTCCCACCATAATTGAAATTTTTGAAATTTAGATATGAGTTACCAAACCAATACAAATAAGGAACCCTTTTTAGGGATCCGTCAAATCCGTGGAAATATCAAATCATCAGACTTTCCACTATCTTCTTGTATTAACTGCAAATCCACAACATATTACTCAACCAAAGCTCAATGGATTGACTTCCTTGATATGACCTGCACAAATTTTTGTTCCAAATCATTAGAAACCAACATTCTCTATTGGATTCACATCAAATCCAAACACACAGACTCACACAACTTCTGTCTATAAATTAGCACTTTAGGATCATCACTTCATACAACAACCATTTCCTCTCCTGTACATCTTAGCTATCATACTTCACCATGACCAAGTCAAACAACTCTTCCATGTCTAGACCATACAGACGAACAGCTAGAATTAGTGTCAGACCTTATTGGTATGCAAACCCACTTCGTAATGTAACCTTTCCTGTTAGATCCACAAACACCACAACAACTCCTATTACGACTCCCATAATCAACATATACTCTTCTTCAAATTCACCCGCTACAAACTCATCCAATACCACAACATCACCTCCTACCATTACTCCTGTAGAAATTACACCACCACTCGCTCCCGCTCCACCACAACCTAAGAAGTCTGCATTATCACTATCCTCACCAAAACTCAAACCTATGGAACTCTTTAGAACACCACCAACATCTCCACAACCACATCTTGAAGAATTAGAAGATCTTCAACTTACATCAACCACTTCTCCACAAATAAGTCTTGAAAACTTAGAACCCATGATAGTCCATCCTCTTCATCCGAAGATTCATGAACCTCAATACCATATCACATCAATTATCAACACAACAATTTCCACACCAATTGTCACTTTACCAAGTGTTTCCACAACAATTAACTCATCACCACAATCATCACCATCCAAAGATAAAATCTCATCACCATCTTCAAGCTTAATAATAGACCCATCACACGACATAATTACCACTCTTCAACACTTGGATGAATCAATGTGGATCAATAAAACAAACACTCAAGATGACAACAATATTGTCTCCAACCTCTATGACACTAGTAATTTAGAAACCAAATGGCTTGCCTCTATCATGTCATCATCAAAACAAGAAAAATAGAAGTTTGTAGTATCATCGCAATAATTATTTTTGAGATTTTATCATCTCTAGGAACCTTCATAATTGTATGTTTGAGACTATTCGTCACAAACAAATTTTCAATGTATAATTGTGCTCTAAAATATGATATCTTGTTATGACACATAAAGTGATTTAGGCATACAAGATGAACACCCTTTAAGATTAGTCAATACTATCATCATAACACCTTATTAGCTCAACATTATAGTTCTGCACCAAAACCTCATGAAAACACGATCATGCGTTTAACAAACCTCTTAAATGAGATACATTAAGTCTCCTTAGAATTTGACTAGGATTAGTGAAACCAAATGAGTAGTTATAAGTGAATAGACCTTAGCATGAACCTTCGTTTGATCAAAAACGACAAAACATGACCAAATAGATTTTGGTCCCACGGAACCCTTCGATAAGAAGGACGGAACCAAAATTTTGGTTCCGCCCAATCCGCGGGTACCTGATCAGCTTTTAACCATTCAGAAACCAAACAACCTTCTTATAACCAACGAATCTAGAATTTTCATCTTAATCTCACAACTTAATTGTCTAGAACATCTTCAGTGTCTAGAACACTATCATAGGATCTCATCCTCTTCATTCTTGATACATATCAAGCACGACATTCTCAGTGCAAACAGAACCATCATTCTCAACACGTTATTCCAACCAACACTCTCATCATATGATGTCATTTTCATTCGCATATAGGTATCTAGTATTTCTAATTGTTGCATATGAAATTTCTATTCCTAAGTGATCACTGTCTTCACTTTCTCTTATTTCCATTCGAACACTTATTATGGCACGATTCATCATCTTTGGTAGATGATAATATCACAACCTTAACCATCTTCAATACCTTTATAGCATTTGCTATACATTAGTATTTATGAATTCATTGTATTCTTTAAAACCACCACCTTCCATCATCTTTTTCACTAATCATCAACCTCATGGATTAGCGAAATTAGGCATTTGTTTTAGGACTTTTTATTTCTTTCTAGGATGCCTTTTTATTATTACTTGTAACATCATTTCATAATTGTGACTTTTGTCACAAAATTTTTAATATCTATGAATGTGATGATTTACGCTTATGAGTGATCAACATATTGCATATTATCATTCTCAGTGTGAACTAACATTCTTATATAGCATATATTATACCTTGATTATGATTGCCTTAGGTACAAATTATGATCAGACACTTACTTTGACTTTTAAAAGTCAAAACATATTGAAAGGCTTGTTTAGGAGAATAATTCACAAGCATTCTCATTCATTACTAACACTTCATTTGCAGCATATCATACCCTTCAAAGTATACATTGGTACTCAAGAAATGAGGAGTATACATCGAGGGGGAGCATTTCATTAATTTTTCATATTCTAACCATTTGTCTTGTAGGTTTATGCATCATTTACTTGTTACTCCATTTAGGGGGAGTACAAAACAAGGGGGAGCTATTAAAGTTCTCAAAATCGCATTCCGCTACGCACTTCTTCATTTTGTTTCGACAAAAAGGGGGAGAAAGGAAAAAGGATTAAGTTTGCATAATTAGTTCATACTAAGTTATTTCATAATAGTAATCAAAATTTGAATAACTAAAAACTTAATCTATATTTTTAAAAGGACTTAAACTATATTTACTTGTTTGCTTAAAAATATAATTTATGTTTTGTCATCAACAAAAAGGGGGAGATTGTTAATACAAATATCGTACTAAAAACGTTATTTATATTTTACGATCTTTGCTTAATGTTTTGTTCATGACAAACACAAAGTATATTCCTTAAGCAAATTATAAATACTAGTTAAAGACTTTTTCAAAACACATCTTTTATATAACATGATCACTAACATTATATTACATATACATGTGTATTTCCTTTAATGGAAACTTTAATTTAAAAGTTACAAAGTGACATCATGGTATACATCACAAATACAATCTTGGTAAGATTGTGTGATATCTTGATTAGATACTCAAGTTAATTAGTTAACTTTGAAAGATATTGATTTGACAACACAAGGATATGGAAAGATTTCTTATGCAACATTAGCTGTCATCCCACGGATCCAAGTCTATACAAAGACGGATCCCTTCTGAGGGATCCGCCGGATCCGTAGGAGCCTTTCTTTGTTTGCCTATAAATAGCAGGCTTGGCATTTGATCTAATCATCCACTTAGAAAAGAAAAACACATACATTCACTTTAGTTACTAACCACAGTAGTTATATATATCATTGATGTTTCTTTTGTAGCAAAGAAGATCAAGTTAACAAGCTTCAAACAAGCAGACTGTTGTGAAGTTGTAGTATAGGTTCTGTGTAAACACTTTGAGTGTCTCTTATCATTTGTATCAGTTAGATCAGTAAGTGTGGTTAGTGCTTTAGTCCTCAAAGCACAAAGAGAGTAGGGAGTGGTTGTACCCATGTAAAGAACTCGACATCTAGCTTAGTGTCGGTAAAATAAGTAGGCGACGTCAGGTTGGTTCTACCTTGTGAAAGAACCCGGTGTTTAGCTTAGTACCGGAAAAGGAAGTAAGCGACGTGTAAAGGTTTTCTCCACCTTGAAGGGAGCTTGTTTCTTAGTGAAAGATATCTCTCGAGTAAGCAACTCGAGGAAGTGGAGTAGGGCAAGGATAAGGATCTCTTGCAAACCGAACCACTATAAACACTTGTGTTATGTGGTTTGATCTTTCATCTCTTTATCTCTAGTTTATATTGTGTAATAACTTAATTTGTGATTGTTTCCCTAGAACTAACAAATTAAACAAAGAAACGGTAAAAACTATTCAACCCCCCTTCTAGTTTTCCACATAGGAGTTTTAGAAAAACAGATTCTACATTATAAGAAGAATGAATCTACTTTTACTGATGACTTAAATGCTTTAAAAAGAGGAATAGCATTTAGAGATGAATTACTTAATGATCAAAGTAGACAGTTATCTGAAGTCAAAACTGAAAAAGAAAATGTTAAGGTAAATATAGATACTCTAGCACATGCCTCAGAAGGAATGAATAAGATTTGGGAAGCTCAGGTAATTGATAAAGCTAATTCAGGTGTAGGTTACAAAACTGTTCCGCCACCATATAGAGGTGTTCCTTCACCTCCAGGTGTTGACCTAGCACATACAGGTGATGAAGCGAAAAGTGTACCGCTTTTAGGGGGTCATTTAAGCCCTAAATCGTATTTATTTGATCAAATATTGCCCTAAATCGTTCCTTTTGTCATTTTAGGTACTTTGGAGAAGAAATCTGGAAAAGGAAGCATTTTGGACGTATTTGGAGCATAAAAGTGAAGAAAACGACAAAGTCTCAAAATCGGCTGAAAAGTACGTTTGACGGCGTCAGGGATTGTTCCAGACGGCGTCAAGGCTTGGTAAAAAAAAGGTGGATATGAAAATTACTCATGATAAGCCAGAGAATTTTGCATGAAAAATCTGACGGCGTCACCCTTTAAGATGATCAAGGCCATCACGGCTTAAGCTAAAGAGGGACGGCGTCAAGCTTTGATAAGCCAGAGCGGATTTTGGAGGTCTAAAGAGGGACGGCGTCAGGAAGGCCATCCGGGAACCCTAAAAGCGGCGAGGTGACGGCGTCAGGATCTACAACGTGACGCCGTCAGCCCTTAAACTCTATATATAGTTTTGCAATTTTTTGTCATTAGTGTGGAACTTATTGTGTGTAATTTTGGAGGAGAAACCCTAAGACGAATTTCTGCCATTTTTAAGGGTTTTCATACCCTTGGATCTCCCATGTTTAATTGAAGATAAGTGATTATTTAATCATTCAATATGTCTATGTGTTGTTTGATTACATCTTGTTCTTGTCTTTTGATTAACATGCTAGGCTAGATTTATCTTGTGTTTGCTTAGATCTAATGAAACCTAGCTATTGATTATTGGTTATTAGTGTGTTATTAATTGTATTGGATGATTGTTCATCGATGTTAGGCTTAAGAAAACTGGCTAACCTCCTATACGGTAATTTGCTTGAACGTCTTAAGAAACATGAACCAATGCGTACTAAGGTTTTTATGGTTGTATTTAATGCATGAGCGAATTCTAGTGATCCCATGTTAGGAGCTTCCTAGCCGGCTCGACATAGGAGTGAAGTAGGAGCTTGTAGAGTTGGGGAAGTACGTACGCCACCCCACGATTGGTATTAAGGAATACACCCGTCATCCACGCAATTAATACACACTAATCAACCGGTAAAAGATAGTTAGGGAGTAAGGAAATCTAAGTAAACACATTTATCTCCACATAAGTTTCACAACCTTTTCATTTTCTGTTATTTTATTTTATTTGCATTCGTAGTTATTTGGGTTAGTTGACTAGCAACTAATTCCGCCCACTCTTTCAAACCCGAGATTTTACTTGCTTTCATAAAATTATAAAATCACAAAAAGAATCTTCTCTCACCCTTAGACCTATTAGAGTAGTTTTTCAATCCTAACGACACTATTCCCTGTGGAGAACGATCAATCCCCCGTACTTACCACTACACTATACTACATCGGTCAGGTACACTGCCTGGTGGGGTTGTAAGCCTCTTGAGATCCCTCGAGAGGTAAAACCTGTTGTAAGGTCGCAAAACCACGCATCAAGTTTTTGGCGCCGTTGCCGGGGCATAGTTATTGTTTTGGTTGAATTTTTTATTTTATACATCTACTCACTAGATTCCTTTCTAGTGAGATTTTTATTTTATTTTTCTAGGTTTTCTTTAGTCTATCTTTTTTCTTCGTTTCTTTGTTCGTTACCATTACCATCCGACATCATGGAAGATGGTAATATCCTCGATCCCAACAACCCACCACCACCTCCTAGAGCCCGTACCTTAGGAGACTACTCCCGTCCTAGCCACCATGGCTATCGAAACACCATTGAGCTCACTCAAGGAGCCAATGTCACTCCCTTGCGATCCGACACCATCCGGTTGGTGCAAAGCGGATGCGCATTCCATGGACTTCGTTCTGAAGATCCTAATCAACATCTCAAGGACTTTCTCAAAATCGTTGATTCCATAGACCTTGATGTTGCCACTCGAGAGACGACCCGACTGCGTCTCTTTCAATTCTCTCTGCGGGACCAAGCTAGTCAATGGCTAGAGCGTCTACCCGCAGGATCCATTACCTCTTGGGATGATCTCACCACTCGTTTCCTTGCTCAGTTTTTCCCACCAGGAAGAACTACGAAGTTAAGGAAGGATATCTTGATGTTCGAACAACGTCGAGGCGAGACCCTGTATGGGGCATGGATTCGATTCAAGGACTTACTCCAAAAAGTCCCTCATCATGGCATAAATCTCTGGCTTCAAATCCAAATCTTCTATGACCATGTTGATTACCACACCAAGCGTGCCATCGATCGAGCCGCCGGGGGCAGATTGCGCGACAAAAGCGTCGAGGAATCATGGGAAATCATTGATGAGCTTGCATCCGACGATGATGAATTGTGGCAAGTTTCCCACGACGTACGCTCGGCGGTCAAGACATATTCATCGCCCGATACAGCCAATCAAATCACTGAGGAAAGCGTTAGTGAACTTGAGAAAAGGGTTGCATATCTTATGGAAAAGCAAAAGAGACCCTTAAGTCCACAAAAAGCAACAATTAACTCGGTCTCATGCGTTAAGCAAATACCATTGTCCGAATCACCCCTTAGGGAAAATACTAAACCCTTCCATAAGCACGCTCAACCCAGCTCACCACCTCAGGAACTTAGTCCAACATTCGAAGCTCGAATGAGAGAGTACATGTCAAAACACTCCGAACGGTTGGCAAAATTTGAGGAAGCCGTCTACAAACAGAAGGAGGAAATGGAAGAGAAGATGGCGGAGATGATGAACCTTTTGAAAGAATACACAAATACAAAAGCTCCTGAAAAAGTGTTGGTGAGGAATGACGTTGAAGTTCCCAACACTAAATTTGCCAAGGCCATCTCCGTCGTCCAAGAGGGCGAAAATGATGGAAGAGGGAAATCGATAACTATGGAAGTTAACAAAATTGACCTCGTCCCACTTAATGATGGAAACGCCAATGCCTGCAACTGCGATTCAGACAAAGGCAAGGAGGTGCCCTCTAAGGAGCGCCAATTGGTAGAACCGCCAAAGTCACAACAAGTGAGGCATTACTTGAAGCACGATATAAACAAGGAGACCATAAACGATTGGGTGAGAAACTATCGACGTACTCATCTACCCAACAAGGAGTCCAAGAGAATGGAACCAGATGATGAATCCGACACATTACCCGGAGGGCAATTGTATGAGTGCCTCATAAGACAAAAGTTAGTGGAAAAGCAGGAATTCTACGGGGTCTTCGAAATACCATGCAGCATTGGAAAGCTCAAGTATCTGGATGCGGTAGCTGACCAAGGTTCCGACGTAAATTTGATGCCTTTATCCGTTTATGTCCAGTTAACCGATGAATTTCCATCCATCACCCATACTAAACTCTCCTTTGCAAAACACTCTTATGAGTACCCGTTAGGAATTACAGAAGATGTGTTGGTCAACGTTTCCGGATTCCTGTATCCGGTCAGCTTCATGATTATTGAGAGGAATGATATGAATATGCCAATAATCTTTGGGGCACCCTTTCTCGCTACCACTAGGGCACAAATCGATTACGGAAATAGTGCCATCCTAATGAAGAAGGGGAAGAAAACGATAAACTTCCCAACGATCCCACGTCATATACGAGATGTTGCTCTACAAAAGAAGATGGAGGCGAACCCCAATATAATCCATGGTAATGTTCGAGAGAAAATCCGTGCATGGGAGGCAAGGATTAAGAATTACAAGGAAAATGAGATTAGAGAATGTAAGGGCGGAAATAACGATTATATTGAGGCTGATAAGCAGACCAATAACCCCGTTGAATTTACAAAAGGAGACTCAGTGCTCCTAAGGCATTCAGAAACAAAAGCACCCACCGATGAACCAAGTCCCTGGTGGTACGAACCATTCACAATTAAAAGTCTACACCAAGATGGGGTAGTAAGCTTGACCAGCAAGGGAGGAGGTGAAGTGACTGCGAATGTCGGGCGATTGAGACACCACCACCCTGATAACAAGGATTATATCTATCAGGGATACGTCATTATGAATGATGATGGAATCACGTAATGTACGTGACTTTGAGTCTAGCTACAAGACTCGTTAATAAAGAAAAGCGCTTCTTGGGAGGCAACCCAAGCTTTATTTGCTTTGTGTGTTTATTTAATTGTTTGTTTGATTTTATTTGTTTCCGTGTGTATGTTTAATTTTCATTTTTATTGATTCATGTTCAAAACTAATTTGTGAAAATGCTTTATTTTGTTTTTAACTTCGTCTTAACTACATATAAAGGTATTTTGCAAAAGTTAAGTGTAAGGGAAATCCAAATCGGTTTATTAGAACAAATGAACATGAATCGTAATAATAATAAATTAACATACATATTAGTATTTGTTTGAGTCAAATGCTTGTATCGAGTCATGATGATGTTTTGCAGGAATTCCAGGAAGTAAGGTATAGGTTTTTCCAAAAATTTTCCAGGAACTTAACATGAGAATTCTGTCAGATCATTTATGACGGCGTCAGGTTTTAATTTTCTGAAAATTTTGAAAGTTTTGTTTTCATAAAAAGTTTTTATTAAATCTCTAACTTATAATCTCCAGGAATCTGCAAAAGAATCATTCCACAAGCATTATATCCTTATATATAGAGTTTATCCCGCCGATGTTATGCAGGTTTTCGTGTTTGTTTTCTCAGGTTTAACAGGTTATTTTGGACAAGGAGATGTATTTGGAATCAAGCTTTTGGCGATGCATTAGTCGTAAAGCTTCTACATTCTCTTGGAAGAAGATCTAACCATGTTAACACATTATCCACCGAGCGAATCAGGGGAGTATTTCATTTCATTCTTTTACCTTTATGCTTTTACATCTTGTTATTTGAACATTGGGGACAATGTTCATCTTAAGTGTAAGGGGGGGTAAAAGTACGATACTTTAGAGAATACAATTGCACTTGATTTTTGTTTATTTAATAGTAGAGGTGTAATAAAACTGAGAGAAATACCTGTTAGGGCAATTTTAGTGCCAAATTTAAAATTTTTTACAACATTTAGGAGTGAAACTTTGATCTTAATGAGCGTCTCACGGATAGGAGTTATATGACTAGCACAAAACCGTACCACTAAAAAATTTTCCACCCCCAAATATGTGAGGTTCGCCCCTAGAATTGGTAGGAAAAGCATTTATGCTATGATGTGTGTACCGGTAGCACTTAGATTCTAGAACTTGCGTTAGGACCATTCCGAGGCCACAAGTGAGACTACATTCGTGTAGTTAGATTTACTACATGATAAGAGGCATTAGGATTAACCCATTGTTTTACACCTGTGTTTTTGTTATACTTACTTTGGCTACATTGGTCAAGTAATTCTCCCACACCCTTTGCGTTGTACTCATTTTTAGTACACGATACCCCTAGTACACCCCTCAGAGCCTATCTTTTCGTTTCGACCTTTAAGCATTTTACTTAAAGGAAGAATTTGTTACACCCCACTTAAATGTACACCCAAATCGCCTTAGCCTACCTTGTATGCACTCGTTTTTAGTGCATTATTGTGACAACATTTGTTTAAACCCCAAGTTAATTATCTAATTGATTACATGGTTGCTAAGTCGAGTCATATCCTTGTACATTTTGTTTTGGGATGATTGGGACTCATGGGTAAAGTACTAGTGTAATGGAGTAATGGGGAAGAACATCGTTTATTACCCCCATATGTGCTAAATATTTTAAAAGTACTCCAAGTTTTTCAATTATCTTAATTCGAGTCATTAGAATAGTTATTTGTAAATTTATGTAAAAGTTCAAGTGTAAGGGGAATGCAACGCCCCTGTGATGTATTATTTTGGATGGTAGGGCAAGAGTGTATGAAAAAAAAAAAAAAAAAAAAAAAAAAAAAAAAAAAAAAAATCAAGAAAAATACAAAAAAAAAATGAGAAAAAGAAAAGTAAAAAAAATCATACGGACTACCATCCCGTTTCATTTTATGTTTATTTTATGTTTTTGTTATTTTCTTTCATTAGCTTAAGTCGAGTCTAGTCTTGGCTTAGCAACATTGTATAGTACATGTAATTAATCAAGATCTTTAACTCGCCACCAGTAAAATATCCATTATCCAACAAAACCGTGTTTATCATATCCCTACACCTAACGTTATAACCCGTTTAAAAGCCCTCTTTGATAGTTTATCTTAGGTGCTTACGCCTAGTGGAGGAGGTTTTCGATCCTTTCCCAAGCCTATGGTAATCTATTTGCTATGACAGGTAGTGAGAGATATTATCCGTTTTCATTTATGAGATTTATTTTGATGACACTTGAGAGATGTGAGTATCTAAACACTACTTGTGAGGTGCTAGTTTGTAATCTCCGTGCTTATTATGATTAAAGTGGAACGACTATTTATTGTAATTACTTTTATATTAGTATTAAATGACCCCTAACTTGTATTTTGATTAGAATAAAAGCGCATTTGCTTGAGGACAAGCAAATCTCAAGTGTAAGGGTATTTGATGAAGCGAAAAGTGTACCGCTTTTAGGGGGTCATTTAAGCCCTAAATCGTATTTATTTGATCAAATATTGCCCTAAATCGTTCCTTTTGTCATTTTAGGTACTTTGGAGAAGAAATCTGGAAAAGGAAGCATTTTGGACGTTTTTGGAGCATAAAAGTGAAGAAAACGACAAAGTCTCAAAATCGGCTGAAAAGTACCTTTGACGGCGTCAGGGATTGTTCCAGACGGCGTCAAGGCTTGGCAAAAAAAAGGTGGATATGAAAATTACTCATGATAAGCCAGAGAATTTTGCATGAAAAATCTGACGGCGTCACCCTTTAAGATGATCAAGGCCATCACGGCTTAAGCTAAAGAGGGACGGCGTCAAGCTCATTTCTGACGGCGTCAAGCTTTGATAAGCCAGAGCGGATTTTGGAGGTCTAAAGAGGGACGGCGTCAGGAAGGCCATCCGGGAACCCTAAAAGCGGCGAGGTGACGGCGTCAGGATCTACAACGTGACGCCGTCAGCCCTTAAACTCTATATATAGTTTTGCAATTTTTTGTCATTAGTGTGGAACTTATTGTGTGTAATTTTGGAGGAGAAACCCTAAGACGAATTTCTGCCATTTTTAAGGGTTTTCATACCCTTGGATCTCCCATGTTTAATTGAAGATAAGTGATTATTTAATCATTCAATATGTCTATGTGTTGTTTGATTACATCTTGTTCTTGTCTTTTAATTAACATGCTAGGCTAGATTTATCTTGTGTTTGCTTAGATCTAATGAAACCTAGCTATTGATTATTGGTTATTAGTGTGTTATTAATTGTATTGGATGATTGTTCATCGATGTTAGGCTTAAGAAAACTGGCTAACCTCCTATACGGTAATTTGCTTGAACGTCTTAAGAAACATGAACCAATGCGTACTAAGGTTTTTATGGTTGTATTTAATGCATGAGCGAATTCTAGTGATCCCATGTTAGGAGCTTCCTAGCCAGCTCGACATAGGAGTGAAGTAGGAGCTTGTAGAGTTGGGGAAGTACGTACGCCACCCCACGATTGGTATTAAGGAATACACCCGTCATCCACGCAATTAATACACACTAATCAACCGGTAAAAGATAGTTAGGGAGTAAGGAAATCTAAGTAAATACATTTCTCTCCACATAAGTTTCACAGCCTTTTCATTTTCTGTTATTTTATTTTATTTGCATTCGTAGTTATTTGGGTTAGTTGACTAGCAACTAATTCCGCCCACTCTTTCAAACCCGAGATTTTACTTGCTTTCATAAAATTATAAAATCACAAAAAGAATCTTCTCTCACCCTTAGACCTATTAGAGTAGTTTTTCAATCCTAACGACACTATTCCCTGTGGAGAACGATCAATCCCCCGTACTTACCACTACACTATACTACATCAGTCAGGTACACTGCCTGGTGGGGTTGTAAGCCTCTTGAGATCCCTCGAGAGGTAAAACCTGTTGTAAGGTCGCAAAACCACGCATCAACAGGTTTAGCTGAGTTTCAAGAACCAATCATGGAATATGGTTCTAAAACTAGTAAGAGTCTTAAGGTAGCAAAGATAAGTAAAAGTTTAGATAAAACTTTACATTATCAAGACAAGGTGCCCTTTGCTAAGAAAGGAGATGCCATAGTTGTTGAAGATTGTACAACTGATAGTGATGATGAAGAAGAACAGGTTATGTATAAACTTGAAGTGGTTAAGAAAGTTGGAACAAGTATTCCTAAGGTACTCAATCACAATACTGATAGGCCTAAATCAAACATTAAGCATGTTAGGCAACCAGTTAGATATTGTGAGCAATATAGAACCACCAACATGCCCAGAGGTAACCAAAGGAATTGGAACAACCTCAAGTCTAACCAATTAGGTGATGACTTTGCTTTTTATAATAAAGCTTGTTACACATGTGGTAGTTTTGACCATCTTGCAGCTTTCTGCAACCAATGGGTATCTGGGTATGAAAACCATAGAGTGAACCTCAAAAGGCAAACACCTAAATCTCACTTTCACTCTAGTTCTAAGAAATCAAACCCCAGAGTAGTCAAAAATAAGTCTATCTCAAAATCTGATCCTGCTGATCGACCAAATGATCCTGCTGCTAGAAAATTTGTTCCTGCTGCTCGACCATTTATGACTATTAACCCAAAATCAACAGCTAAGGGTGCAAAATCATTTTTCAAACATGCACCTACAACTGTTCTAAGGCCCATTCAAACAAAAGAAGTGGTCCAAAAACAAGTTTGGAAACCAAAGGGTAGAATTACAAAGTTAGCAGACTCTGCTGATAAGCTTGTGGTTCACTCTGCTGCTAAGGGAAATAGGGCAAATGCTGTTAAGGCCTCAGCATGTTGGATTCTTAAATCCAATGTTGCATCAACAGTCCTTAAAAGATTCAATTATATTGATGCAAGAGGCAGATCCAAGTCTGTAATGGCTTGGATCCCCAAAAGAAACTAACACTCTTATTTGTGTGCAGGGACATTCAAATGATCAGGAAGAGGATCAAGGATACTCAGATAGTGGATGTTCTAGGCACATGACAGGCAACATGTCTTATCTTTCAGATTTTGAAGCTTTAAATGGAGGATATGTTACCTTTGGAGGGGGTGTTCGTGGCAAAATTTCTGGTAAAGGTACAATCAAAACCGGAAATTTAGATTTTGAAGATGTGTACTATGTAAAAGAGCTAAATTATAATCTTTTTAGTGTTTCACAAATGTGTGACAAAAAGAATAATGTTCTTTTCTATGAGACTGAATGTCTTGTACTTTCTCCTGATTTTAAGATGCCTGATGAAAGTCAAGTACTTCTTAGAATTCCTAAAAAGGGCAACATGTACAGTGTAGACATGAAGAATATTATTCCTAAAAAGAATTTAACTTGTCTTGTTGCAAAGGCCACATTGGATGAATCAATGAAATGGCATAGAAGGCTTGGTCATATTAACTTCAAAACCATAAATAAAATTGTTAAGAATGGTTTGGTAAGAGGTTTACCTCACAAAAGATTTGAAAATGATCAAACATGCATTGCTTGTCTAAAAGGCAAACAACACAAAGCCACTTGTAAGCCCAAGATTTTTAACTCTATCAATCAGTCTTTGTTTATGCTACATATGGACTTATTTGGACCTGTTTCAGTAATGAGCATAATGCATAAGAGATATTGTCTAGTTATTACTGATGACTATAGTAGATTTACATGGGTTTTCTTTTTAGCCACTAAGGATGAGACATCAAGCATCCTTAAGGACTTCATTACACAGATAGAAAACCAAGTAAGCAAGAAAGTGAAAGTCATTAGAAGTGATAATGGGACAGAGTTTAAGAATAGAGTTATGGATGATTTCTGCAAAGAAAAAGGTATTAAGAGAAAATTTAGTGTTGCTAGAACACCACAACAGAATGGTGTAGCTGAAAGAAAGAATAGAACACTAATTGAAGCTGCTAGAACAATGTTAGCTGATTCTAAGCTACCAATAAATTTTTGGGCTGAGGCAGTCAACACTGCTTGTTATGTTCAAAATAGAGTTTTAGTTGTGCAGCCTCACAATAAGACATCATATGAACTTTTTAATGGTAGAACTCCTGCAATAGGATTTCTTAGACCTTTTGGATGTCATGTGACAATTCTCAATACCTTAGACCATTTAGGAAAATTCGATGGTAAGGCAGATGAAGGTTTCTTTGTTGGTTATTCTCTCAATAGCAAAGCTTTTAGAGTTTACAACACAAGAAAAGAAATAGTAGAAGAAAATCTACATGTGGAGTTTTTAGAAAACAAATCCAATGTAGAAGGTCAAGGACCAAAATGGCTATTTGATCTGGAATATCTAACGAATTCAATGAATTATGTGCCTTTTGTTGCAGAAACTAATGATTTTGCAGGTTCTTATACAACAAATGAGGCAGAATTAGAGAAAGATCAAGATGATGTGATAATG
This sequence comes from Artemisia tridentata subsp. tridentata, assembly GCA_021014915.2. Taxonomy (NCBI): domain Eukaryota; kingdom Viridiplantae; phylum Streptophyta; class Magnoliopsida; order Asterales; family Asteraceae; genus Artemisia; species Artemisia tridentata. The sequence continues at coordinate 158,523,412 of CP139502.1, read as the reverse complement.
CCAATATGGTCAAGTACAATTGTGGAATCAACTTCGACAACTGATGAATCTTCTTCTAGTAAAGCTAAAGAAGGTGTTGAAGATGAAAGTAAAGAGTATGGAACTCAGGAACAACAAAGTGTTTCTGCTGGTAGTATTTCTGTTGCTGCTGGTAGTGTATCTGTTTCTGCTGATGACTCTGCTGATAAGCTTACTGATTCTGCTGTTCGGCCAAATGACTCTGCTGCTGGCCCGTCAGAAACAAAAGATGCAGAATTCTCAGATAATGAGGTGGATTACAACAATCTTCCATCAAATTATCAAGTTCCTACTACACCACAATCAAGAATTCACAAAGTTCATTCCCTGGAACATGTGATTGGAGATATACAGTCAGGTGTGAAGACAAGACAACAATTGAAGTCTTCAGACCAACAAGGGCTTCTTGATTCCCTTTATGCTTCAAAACAGCATGAGCTTTTAAACTCTTGCTTGTTTGTATGTTTTCTATCACAAGCTGAACCAAAGACAATTCTTACAGCCCTAGATGATTCAAGCTGGTTAGAGGCTATGCAAGAAGAGCTTCTTCAGTTCAAGATTCAAAAGGTTTGGGTGCTAGTTGATTTACCTACAGGTGTGAAGGTAATTGGCACTAGATGGGTTTTTAAGAACAAAAGGGATGAAAGAGGAATTGTGATCAAGAACAAAGCTAGATTAGTAGCGCAAGGATACACACAAGAAGAAGGGATAGATTATGATGAAGTTTATGCTCCAGTAGCAAGGATTGAGGCAATTAGGCTGTTTCTAGCTTATGCTTCATTTTTAGGCTTCACAGTCTACCAAATGGATGTCAAAAGTGCATTTTTATACGGTGAAATTGGAGAAGAGGTGTATGTTTCACAACCTCCAGGCTTCATTGACCCATTACATCCAAACAAAGTGTACAGAGTAGTGAAAGCTCTCTATGGCCTTCATCAGGCACCAAGAGCTTGGTATGCAACACTAGCTTCCTACTTATTAGAAAATGGATTTCAAAGAGGAAAGATTGATCAGACACTGTTCATCAAACAGCACAAGAAGGATCTTCTGTTAGTGCAGGTGTATGTGGATGACATTATCTTTGGATCTACTAGGAAAGATATGTGTTTAGAGTTTGAGAAGCTTATGAAAGATAAGTTTCAGATGAGTTCTATGGGAGAACTTACATTCTTTTTGGGTTTGCAAGTTAAGCAATCATCTGAAGGCATATTTATTAGTCAAGACAAATATGTTGCAGAGATACTTAGAAAATTTCAATTTGCTGATTCAAAAATAGCAAGCACACCAATGGACTCTGAGAAGCACCTTCTGAAAGATGAAGATGGAGAAAATGTAGATGTACACAGTTACAGATCTATGATAGGCTCTTTGATGTACCTTACATCATCTAGACCTGATATCATGTTTCCTGTTTGTGTTTGTGCAAGATTTCAAGTTACTCCAAAGGTTTCTCATTTAACTGCAGTCAAGAGAATTTTTAGATATCTCAAGGGTCAACCAAGGTTGGGTCTATGGTATTCAAAGGAATCTCCTTTTGACTTGGTAGCATATTCGGATAGTGATTATGCTGGTGCTAGCTTGGACAGAAAGTCAACAACTGGAGGATGTCAATTCCTTGGGTGTAGAATTGTCTCATGGCAGTGTAAGAAGCAAACAAGTGTGGCAAATTCAACAACTGAAGCTGAATACATAGCTGTTGCAAGTTGCTCTAGTCAAGCTCTATGGCTTCAAAACCAACTCCTTGATTATGGGTACAATTTCTTAAACACTGTTATTCATATTGATAATAGTAGTACAATTTGTATTATTAAAAATCCAGTGCAACATTCTAAAACAAAACACATTGAAATTAGACATCACTTTATAAGAGACTGCAATGAGAAAAGATTAATTCAAGTTCTTAAAATTGCTTCAGAACATAATTTTGCAGATCTGCTAACAAAAGCTTTTGATGTTTCAAGGTTTCAGTACTTGGTAGCAAGTATTGGAATGCTTAATCTTTAAAATTTTCAATTAATGTGTTTATGTAAATAAATTTTTGTTGTTGCTACTGATTCATAAGGTACTGCTAATGTATCATAAGGTACTGCTAAAGCACACAAGGTGTTGCTAGTACAAATGTAATTTGTGTTATTCATACGATTAGTCTTATGATTATACTAATGCAAGACAAGTACTTTGTACATTGTTCTTTTGGTTTTAGACTAACAATTTCAGGTATGAATATGTGAACACAAAGGATGTTTTCAAGTGAAATGGAAACAGCAGAATTGACATATTAGCTGCTGACCATAATAGATTTATGATGGACTGAGTTTGGGACTTTAAAGCTCCTTAAAACTTCTTTCTTGAAATCTATTTATGATATTTCACATTGAATTGATGACTTAGTTGATCAGATAGTAACTGATACAACTCACTTTCTATCATTTTATACTTTTAAGTATAATGTGCAAGTCTGAGGACATCTGATAGAAAGAACAGCTAGTAAAAGTGAATTTAACACTTGTGTTAGAGGCAACAATTACTATGAGCTGAAAACCCTGTCAAGAAAATCTTTTGAATAGATTTATCTTTACACAGGCAGTTATTTATAACTGAAAAATATTGGTTCTCACACAACCAGAGGTTGCTTTAAACCAAAATGCTGATTAAGTGTCTGTTATACACTTGATTTCTTCAAAATGGTTGACAATAGTATGATTTTTCAATTCTAAAATCATGAACATACTACTAAGTTAAATGATTTCTTAAAAGGATTTTCAAGGATTCACAAAACCCTCTAATTAACGGAACTCTAATCGAAAAAAATAAAAAATAAATAAACACCATAAAATTTAAAAACCCTAAATTTCAAAACCATAAAATTAAACACAATTAAACCACCATAAACTCTAATATCCAGACTTCAGTTTATTTGAAATTAAAAATAATAATAATAATAATAATAATAATAATAATAATAATAATAATAATAATAATAATAATAATAATAATAAATGAGATTGAAGGTACCTTTCTTCTTCATAAGGTAATCGAAACCTCCATTTTCATCCAAGGTGAACTGCAAATGATCCATCTAAGTTGACCTGCGATTTGTGGATATGTGTTTTAATTTGTTATGTATTCGTGGTTTGGGTTGGAGATAAAATTGTGTGTTTTTTATATCTGGAACTTTCTTTGGATAATGCGGGTTGGCCTTTATATGGCGGGAATGGGAATTAGTGGATGAACAATTGAAATAACAGTGCACTCCCAATGTTACAGCCACACATTTGTAATTAGTCACTCTTTGCTATAGTATAATAATAAAAAAATCCTGTTGTTTTGTGGTTTAGAATCAATGAACAGTGCTAATAACAGTGTTGTACAATAATTAGAAGCACGTGTTACTGTTATTAGCACTGTGCAGTGCACCTTCTTGAAGCAGCCCAACTCCTGCCAAATATATAGATATATAATGATATTGCATCATGATATCTCTTTCTCTTTTCTTATCCTCCGTATTTAGTTGGCACATTATTTTGTGAATTAAATTTTGTAAAGTTTTTGTAGATCTTGCAATTTTCTTTGATAAATGATCTAACTAAACCTATCATCATTATAAAGTGAAAAGGTAAAAAAAGTGAAAATATTTTAGGGATAAAATTAAATAATTTTGCGATAAAAAGCATCGGTGACACATCAAATGAGAATCTTACACGCGGCCAATCCAGCGGACAAATTCCACTTTAGACTTATTCAGTTTTTTCTTATTCCAAATCAAACCCATGACCAGCTAGCTCTCTTTGTTACTGTACTTTAGTCCGACTTTTATTCTTTGACACACACTTAACGTGTTTATAGTGCGTGTGAGCTACTCTTTCTATATATATACATATATTCCACACTCTATTTCTTCTTCACAATTAATCACCAACTCCCAAATACATTTCTCAAACTCTCTCAAACATCACCATGCCATTAAACTTGTAACAAATATAGAACCCTTTATCACCACCATCAAAACATAAGGTACAACATCTTTATGCATAACCCATGTCTATCACACACCCTTAACCTATACTAATCCTTATCAAAAACCATCAAATACCCATTTCTTAGAATCAAAAATCTGATCTGGGTTTTCATTTTCTTGGAAAAAAGATGAAGTTTAGAGGGTTCTTTATAAAAACTAGAGTAAATTCACTTTTCCGGCGAGTCTACCGGAAAAACCAATCCCCGGTAGGTTATAGACGTCTAGACAAGTCACAAACATCTATTTCAAAGTTTTTAACATGGGGTTGCAAGCTTAAGACAAAAGCTATATCCGTCTGTTCAAAAAAACCGGGTTTTGTACAAAAACCGGAGCTCGAAAAGCCGGTTCCGAAAGGAAAGATGGCGGTTTATGTTGGTAAAAAAGATGGTGATTTTAAGAGGGTGTTGGTGCCTGTGATTTATATGAACCATCCTTTATTTGGACAGTTGTTAAGGGAAGCTGAAGAAGAATACGGCCATGATCATGCAGGTGGGATTACGATACCATGTCGGTTTTCAGATTTTGAAAATGTGAAAACAAGGATTGCTGCCGTGTGTAGTTGCCGGAAAATTCTGACGTGGAGACGTTGATAATGACGTCATGATGATGATGATAAATATTTAGGGTTTTCTTTTAGGGTTTTTTAAGGTAGCTGCTAAATGTGTAAAGGATAGAGTGATAAAGCTGTATTGACTTGTGTATTGTGCATAATTAGTTGTACGGCGGTTTGAGCTTTGGCTATTTTTGCACTGAAGAAAGTGTAGAAATTTATGGCTTTCTGTTATGTCACTTTTTTTTTTTTTTTTTTTTTTTTTTTTTTTTTTTAATTTTTTTCTTTTGAAATTATGGTCAGAAGATTCTACAAAAATGAAAGAAAAGAGGCTTTATTATAGGTAGTTTGACATTGTACATATTCTATTTTCAGTATATATAGTAAATCTATAATTTGCATTTATTTAAATAAATTCAAACCTTTAATTTATGACTATAATAACACAAATACCAAAAGGACTAGAAAAATAGAATATTGGAGTAAATGCTACATTAACAATGTATTAATTTCTTTCTGTTAAATTAATGACATAATTAAATAAGAAATTGAATAGAACACGCCCGAATATATAAAATTTATGCCCAAGATTGTAAAGGAGTTGTTAGACTTAAAGTTTTGTCATATGTTGGAATTGCACTTCTTTCTTTGTACAAGGACTAGTTTAGTCATGTTAGCTAAATTATCTTTGTATTCTTGTAATAAATACCCTCCTATGTCAACACTAGGAGGGTTGGAGATTCATAAATACAAAAGAGGTGTGTGTGTTTTCTCTAGCTTCTCTCTAGAAAAACATACACACCTCGACAGTTAATAAACCGAATATCATGTTTAATCTTTAGTTCGTGTTTATTGTGTTTCTCCCACCTCCTAGAAGTGAATCTTGGTTTCTACAATTGGTATCAAGAGCTAACCGGGTGGCTGCTCGTGGTGTTTTTTTTTAAGGTGATAAAGGTGATTTATGTTGTGTTTTATCTCGGTTTTTCTTTATCTTCATCACAGCCGAGTTTAGTGCTATATCTAGGTTCTTTTTTGTGTTTGAAATAACCCATCAGTTGCGTTTTTATCATAAAAACGTGAGCTTTTTGTGGTTTTCTGGATTCAGACGCAAGAACAAGGCAGAAATTTGGTGTGTTCTTAGCTACTTTGATCCAAAATCACAAAGAAATCTTGTATAAGATTTGTTTGTGAATATTATAATTGGTATATATTGAATATTTTATGGAGAATATTCATGGGTTTATGAAAAAAGTTGGTCAAAAGTAGCATAGTTGGTGAGAAAAGGTGTAAGAAGTCAGTGGAAAGTGGTTGGAAAAGGCAAAATATCGCAGTTGACTTTTATCGCGATTGGGATGTTATCTCGTTTGGGATTTTATCGCAGTTGGGCACCTTTATCGCATTTCAACTCTGATATCTCTATCGCAGTTGAAACTCAGATATTCTTATCGCATTTGGTCCCTATCGCATTTGGTGCCTATCGCATTTGGTGCTTATCGCATTTGGGACATATCGCGATTGGAACTTTGCCAGCTTTATCGCATTTGAAGTCTGAAAATCTTATCGCATTTCAAACTGCGATAACTCTATCGCAGTTGGACCCTTCATCGAATTTTGGCGGGAAAAGTTGAGTAAAATTTATTTTTCACAAGAGACTTTACGGTCCATTTTTACGCGAGATTCAAATTCTGGTACAAGTGTGAAAATTTTGGCCTAAAATTCAAATTTTTTGGCCAAAATTCGAATTTTTCGGGGAATTTTCGGCGTAAAAATTTCTTAAACTCAAAATTTTCCGGCATCATTAGAATTGCATTTTATGGCATTTTTCACAACAACATCACAAATGATATTATCGGACTGCACCTTCAACATCACCACGTATAGCCAAAAAGATCCTGATCAAGATTCACAATCAAATGACAATGGTTAAATTATTAGCTGTGACTACGGGGATGATTCGTTATTATTTATTTGGGTTTGAAGTAAGGTTTTACGGACGCGTGTACTTATTTCATCTTCTTTCTTTCTACCCTACCGCGAAGATGACTTGTTTGGGCATATATTAATGGTGACGAAGACTTGGATATCTAGTTACTTTTTTGATTCTCTCTCTATTCTCACAAAGTAGCTATCACTTTAAGGAGTTACGTTGTAGTGCTCAGTGTCTCACGTAGTTGAGGATATGTCAAGAGGTTTTGTACTAATACTTCTGTTAAGGGTATCGGGTACACCGTTCTTAGTCACAAGGATAGTACAAGCTTAAGTCACAAATCTGGGCGATGTTACTTCATTCTCAAGTTCATCATATTGGGTTATCATCACATGTGGTTACTACATGAAGCCGTTGTTTTTATTCAGGAGGTTAGATTGGGTTTATCGACATCTTCTCACAGGCTGACTGGGTTTAATGATAAAGTGCTTCCAGTTAATACTTCACGTACACAACATTATGCTGATTCCGATATATCGTAACCAGCAGGGGAGAGAAATGTGTACATCGAGGTCTCACAACAAGTTCACATGATCGGGCTTAATGATTTATGAAATGATTTGATTTGTGTCGGAGATTGGTTGATTCTATGTCTTATCCTCTACTCATCTTATTCTACGTACTTCTACCTTTTCCACCTTCAACAATTTCGGGCAACAAAATCAAGATGATCAGTGGTTCAACTTGTTACTTTGGTGTTATCATTTCATGTGTACGTTATGGGCTGATTTATCAAATGAAAGATAACTGGGATGCATTTGGTGAGATGAAAATGTTGATACCTTATTCCATCGAACAGATAATCGTGAAGAAGGACGAGTCTACAGTCTGCTCTACATTCTCCGCTGCATGTTAGAAGACTAAAGACGAAATGCATTTAATTATCAAAAGACTTCTTCAGATTCAGGGCAATCATCAGAAAGGTTGTCAGTTTGGGGGAGAGCACTAATTAGGGGAGAGCACTCAGGGCACGCTGTATTAAACCCCTAATTAGATTTGCTCACATGGTTCGTCTGCAAGTAAAGAAATGAAAGCTGAGAAGATTCTACAAACTGAACGAAGTAATGACGTTTGAAGACTATTCTCTGTGCTTATGGTTTATATTTTACTTGTAGGGAACATTGTAAGCAATTCCCATATGACTTCACTTTGGGAGAGAGATTGTTAGACTTAAAGTTTTGTCATATGTTGGAATTGCACTTCTTTCTTTGTACAAGGACTAGTTTAGTCATGTTAGCTAAATTATCTTTGTATTCTTGTAATAAATACCCTCCTATGTCAACACTAGGAGGGTTGGAGATTCATAAATACAAAAGAGGTGTGTGTGTTTTCTCTAGCTTCTCTCTAGAAAAACATACACACCTCGACAGTTAATAAACCGAATATCATGTTTAATCTTTAGTTCGTGTTTATTGTGTTTCTCCCACCTCCTAGAAGTGAATCTTGGTTTCTACAGGAGTCAAGACCAGCTTGGACATGAAGATGACTATAGGTTTTAGTTGGACCTAACAGTGTGCGTTAGGCTAAACATGAACTCGATCAATCTCATACATAAGTGTTGTTTATGTGGTATAATCGGGGGAGATTGGTATCCTGATATCAATTAGAAGTCACGAATAGTACGCTTTCAGATCGATTAAGTTGGAGTGTATACCAATTAACGACCGGATAAAATCTAATTGATTCAAGTTTGTGAATGATTGTATGTTTGCAGTAAAACGTGATCAAAATATGGTTGATCAGCCTTGTCCTTTCTCTATTCGAATTAGAGAATATATAAGACAATTTATGGGGTCGGTTATTAGGGTCTAAAACTGCAAAACAGTTACATTAACCGTAAAACAACTAGCAGCAGGAACCGCTGCACCATCAGCAGGAACCGCTGCACCATCAGCAGGAACCGCTGCACCATCAGCAGGAACCGCTGCACTATCAGCAGGAACCATCAGTAGGAACCAAGCATTAGCAGCAGAAACTAGCATCAACTTAATATGTTTTATTTGGTGGAAAAACAAATTCTAATGAATTTTTAACATAGCAATCCAGCCAGGGGCGCTGCCCCTTGGACCCTGCTTCTCTCAGGGGCGTTGCCCCCGAACCCCCACCAAGGGGGCTACGCCCCCTTGAAACCCCCGTTAGTCCTGTTAATATCCAAATAAGTGTCGACCCTTATTTGCATATTAAACTCAATCTATTTTACACTAAAATACCAACAATAAGTTTATGAGTCTTCGAGAAAAAGCTATGAACATGGTTAATGCAAGACGAAAAAGTGTATTAAATTAAATATTAAAGCAACCTTGAATTCGCACAAGCTTTATCAAAAGCAAACATTTAAAGTTTAACGCTCAGTTCTCGAGTTTTACTAGAGTTTTGAGTAAAGTGAAATGAAAAAGAATAGGAAAGAGAAAAGTAAGAGAAAAGTAAGTGTTAGTTGTTATGTTCTTGAGATAGAGGAAAGAAAAAGGAAAGTAATCATAATCATATTCTTGAGTGAGAGGAAAAGGAAAATAACTTGGTCAAATTACATATATGCCCTTTAATTATTAATTTCAAAATTTTTAAAAAGGGTATATTAGTCTTTACACAACATACGGTTCCCTTTCCTCGCAAAAGTGGGAGAAAGATTTACTTAACAAAACTTCCTTCCTATTTTCTTTCCACTTCTCTTTCCTCAATTAAAAAAAAACTCAAGAACACAAAAAACTATCTATTTCATTTCCTTTCATCTTCCATTTCAACTCGAGAACTGAGCATAAAACAAAGTTTCAATGATTTAAATTGTCCTTACAATAGTTATTATATACACATAGCGTACAAGTCTCTGAGTTCCTTTTGAACGGCACATTATATTAAAAAAAAAATAATAATAGAAAAAAAAAAAAAAAAAAAAAAAAAAAAAAAAAGTAGCTCATTTTTCACTTTTGGGTTCACTTTCTAGTACATAAAAAAAAAAAAAAAAAAAAAAAAAAATAAAAAAAAAAAAAAAAGTTTTCAAATTTAGTCTTGTGCGATCATTAGACCATGCGACTCAATAGAATTCTCGACACGTGTCCAAAAGTTGGCGTGATGTTTTTTGCCTGACCGGAGTGACGTTGTGTGATCAACTTTATTTTTTTTCTAGACCTTTTTATCTTATTAGAAAAGCGAGACCCACATTTCTAGACCTCAAAGGTGAAAACTACTTTTCTAATAAGACAAACACATTTTTCAAAATTGAAAAAAAAGTCAAAGGTGGTTCTCACTTTTAAAAAAAAAAGCAAAATATTATGTTGGTCTGGCAAAAAAAGAAAGTTGGTCGCACAAAATATTATTTCGGTCTAGTAAGAAACATTACACCATCTTTTGGAAATGTATCGAGATTTCTATTGAGTCACACGATCTAACCGTCGTATAAGACTAAATTTGAAATCCATTTTTTACTAGAAAGTGAACCCAAAAGTCAATATATGCTTCTATTGAAAATTCCTAAAAAAGAAGCTCTAGCAAGTAATTAGAGTTTATAAAAACATTTAGGGTGTGTTTGTTAAGAGTAGTAGTGAGCTGTGAGCAAAAGTTGTGAGCAGGAGTTATGAACAGTAGCCACAGCTCACCGCTTCTTAAAGAAGCATTCAAAAAATAAGCATTTCTAAAAAATAGCAAAAATCACCGCTAATTTGCCAAACGACTACTAAAAACCAAAATACTCATTGCTCACCGCTACAAAAAGCTCCACACCGCTCCATGCCAAACTTACCCTTAGTCACCTTTTTTTATAAATTCAAACTTAATTCCTCATATGTTTAGAGCTCATTTTTGTATCTAGGAATAAATTCATATAATTGCTACCCAAATATGAATTTGAGATTCGTGATAACATTTCTATCTTTATTACATATAGAGGGTGTATACCTTTTCTTGAATCTTGAAAATTTAAAATTTTTGAAAACTTACTAAAATAATGCAACTTATATTTGGAAACCAAGAGCAAGACTTTTAAATGCAGAATTTTTTGTGTGGGTAAGATTTGCCGTGTTTTCTGTTAGCTTTAAATTTATATATTGAAGTGATGGTCATTCATATTGTTAGAACTTTGTGTAATATGATTATCTAGTCAAGGTTAGTGGGCTTGTGTTAGAGTTAGTGAGAATTGTAAAAGTCCAATCCATTGGCCAAAAGCCCACGAGCCCATTGAAGGCCCTTTAGGGCATCATCTCTTGTACTATATAAAGCTCTTTACACCTCATTTGTAAGGGGTGCAAGTTTGTGTAATGTGTGTGTACTTTAATGTAAGAAAAGTTATCATCTCATCTCTCTCTCTAAGTTATCATATCCACATACATATATCTTGTCCCATCTCTCTTGTGCTTAAACGAGACATATATTAGTGTGATAAAGATAGAGCTCGAGTCCTACAAGTGGTATCAACAAGCCATACATCGAGGTAGGAGTTTCTTTGTCTTCGATTTGTGTTCATAAGTACCCAACAGTCGCGTTTTTTGTCTCATAAAAACGTGAACTGTTGCGATTTTCTTGGAATCATTCACACAGTTTAAGGTTCAAGGTAGCGTTTCTTATAGATTTAGCGAGTTGATAAGTGAAGCTTTGATAGCTCTTTAGTCGAATCTTGACTTAAAGGTTCAATCTTGTGTGTTCCAAGTGCTTAGATCGTGCAAAAAGTATAACCGATTGTGTGATTTTTGTTTTGGATCTTCATCATTAATTCTTACTTGCTATTCTTGTATAAGAATAGTTGGTAAGAGTGGGAAGATCTAACAGTGGGTGAATTATTGGAGGAGTATGGAAAAAGTCAAGAGTTGGTAAACTGCCTCCTTTCGCAATTGCTAGAGTGCTTTCGAAATTCACATCTTTCGAAATTGGTAGGCTTTCGCAATTGGTAAAGACCTTTCGCAATTCAAAGTCTTTCGCAATTGGTGGGCTTTCGCAATTCTCACTGAGCTTTCACAATTGAAGACCTTTCGCAATTGAAGACCTTTTGCAATTGAAGAACCTTTCGCAATTGCAGAACCTTTCGCAATTGTCTCAAGGTTTCGCAATTGTGTAAAAAGTTTTCGCAATTGGCAAAACCAGCCCCTTTTTCGCAATTGTCCAGACTTTTTGCAAATTGACAAGATCAGTCGCTTATTGCCATTGTTAATTTGAAATTTTTTTCGCAATTTTTACATGAAATTCAAATTTTTGTATAACAGTGAAAATTTTGGCCCAAAAATCAATTTTTTAGGCCAAAATTCGATTTTTTTTAGGTCAAATTTGGCGTAAAAATTTTCAAAACTCAAATTTTTATAACAACATTAGAATTGCATTTTAAGGTGAATTTCAAATTCTGGTAGAGAAATTTTCCACAGTCAATTTTTGGAGGGAAATCAGAAATCACAACCACACCAACTGAATTTAACCTTCAACAACCACAACTCCTATTTCGTTGCAACGATCCTGAATCAACTTTATCACACACCGAAGTTACATGGAATCGAGTTCTCAAGAGGGAAAGATGCCTCAAAGTGTGCAAAACGCTATTCATTCGAAGGAAAATTGCCTATCACACTTTAAAACAGTTAAGAGTTAATGTGAGGCACTCTCAGAAGCAAGGTTACCATTGTGGCATACATATTCATTTCATCGAGTTTTTGCAACACTCTTCGGATCTGAAATGGATTTTTCAACCTTCAGAGGGAAACACTTGCATAACATGTTTCAAATAGAGAACCAAATTGAACAAGGAAGTGATTGCATTGTAGCATATCAAGCACTCAAGACGCAGTTAAAATGGTTTCTCTACTTAGATTTCAGAGTGCTCAAAAATTCTCCAGATTATGAATCAACAAGCCAAATATGGAGTGAATGCATCATTAGTTACCTGGAAGTGGAATTGTTTAGAAATCAGTTGCTTACCCAAATGAGCACACTGGAATTGGTGCTTACTAAAAGATCACTTCATCTGAAAGAGATGCTGGAAGAGAAGAAAGTGAAAGAACGGGAAAGAATTGAAATAGAGAAGTAGAAACGGGAAAGAGAGCAGATTGAAACAGAAGCACTATTCGAGGAAACCGAGGTGAATGAGAGAGAGACAAACAAAGATGAACAAACAGTCAATGAGGGTACAACATCTGATGATAGATTGGTTCTCACGGGAAGTGATACATCTTCAGAACAGTAGGTTGAAAGCAGTACTTCAAGATATGATTCGAATGCTGATGATACACACAGGAATGAAGCTGCTTGGGATACTGAGAATGACCATACCAACCCTTCATCTGACACAGAGATATTGGCTATGGTACAACATTCAAACGATAATGATAATTTTTTTTGTTCGATAATGTGTTTGCTCATGATAAGACACATCTTGCGCACCTTGAGTCCATAAGTGACACATATGTGGTGGAACGGGTTGATAGTAATATCACTCCTATTATTCCAGATATGGATCCTAATGGAGGTGAGCTTGCCCAGGATGGATCTTCTTATGAACAAGATCGTGCTTTATTTGCTTCATTAATCGAAAATTTCAAACATGAACTTGAAAAGTGCAACGCAGACAATCGCAAGGCTAAGCAAACGAATGTCTTATTGTCAAAAGAGCTTGAGAGATTTAAAGAAATGGAAAAAGGTTTTGAAAAAGTAACAAAAACCAAAGCTGAACTTGAAATTGAAATCTCAAACCTTAAATCTCAAGCTCGGAAGTTTGAAATTAACGAAGATTTTGTCACACCTCTTTTAAAACGAAAGGAAGAACTTGAAGTTGGATATAGAGAAGCTCTTTATCGTGAAAAATGTTCCATTCAAAAATTGGATGAACAAATGGTACTTAACAACAGAAAGGTTCAAGCGCTTTTAAAAGAAGTCTCAGATTTAAAAAGTAAAAATTCAATGCTTCAGAAAACCACTTCAAATTTTAAGATTGTTAATACAAAACTTGAGAATGAAAATCAACAGTTTTTGCAACGAGCAAACAATCTGGAAGCAAAACTTCGAAAAACGGGACAAAGTGTTCAAACTCTTCAAATGATGCTTCCTAAAGATGAGAACGCTCATCAAGGAAAATATGGACTTGGTTTTGAAAATACTGATCATTTGGAAAATAATTTGGAAAATGATTTGAGAAATGAAAAACCTTGTTTTCTAAACAAAGTGCAAAAGTTGACACCCAGTTTGTACGATGCTGAAAAATTGGGAAAAGGTTTGTCGACTGATGTTCTGTTCAATTCAGAATATGAAGAAAAATCTGAAGAAGAAAAACGTTTAAGAGTCAAACAAAGAAAAAGCCCATTCTCGTACCAAGGCTTTGTGTATGGTTGTACACAATTGACAGATATACCAAAAGATCATTTGAAAAGAAAAGACACAAATGTGAAAAGATATTTCAAAGAAGCCCAACTTGCTACTTATGATGCTAAGTTATGGCAAAATAAAGCAAGGGAACAGTTTTGTAATCTTAAACATCACATTGAGCATACTTTAGAGGTCATTTGGTCTAAGCAACAATACACCCATAGTGATTACTATAATCATCTTTCTCCGGACGCTTACCTAAAAAGGGAAGTCAGCAAGATTTTAAAAGATGAGATTGAACCTCGTGTGAAAGATATCAACTTAAGTTTTGAATACTTTGAAAAACATCTTGTCACTGAAATGAGAGAAGATTTAAAGTACATCCATTCTCTTGAAGACGAATTTGATGAAAAATGCTTAACACTTGATATTCAAAAAGAATTTTTCACAAATCAAATAGAATCATTCAAGTCGGTGTCTGTCAGCCATGAGTATGAGAATGTGGATTTTGAACAAACATCTTCTTTGAAATATGAAAATCTTTGTCTCAAAAAGAAAATCACTGAACTTTCAAAAGAAGCAACTGAAGTCAAAGAAGAATTGTCAAAAAGAACTGCTCAGTTTGAGAAAGATTTTACAAAACTCCAAGCCCAAAGTATTTCTTTCCAACTCAAACTGCAGGAACAGAAAGCTTCTTCTGAAAACTATTTGACAACAGTGCTTAAATAAAAGGAAAAGATTTTTGAAAAAAATTGTGATGATGCCAAAATCAAGTTTGATTTAGATGAACTTGATACAAAAAATATTGAATTGGAACATGCTGTGGCATCATTACAAAAAGAAAATGAGCATTTGAAACAGACTTACAAAAACCTGTTTGATTCAATCAAACGTTCACGAGTTCAGACAAAAAACTCAAACACAAAACAAAAGGAGACTGAAGTTTTGAAGTCTCAATTGTCTGAATTCGCTGATAAAAAGTTTGAAAAGGTTTTGCAAAAGATTGAATCAATGAAGATGAAAAAGGCTGAGTCTCAAATCACAAAAGTTTCCTTTCCAAATCCCCTGTTTGATTCTGATACTCCTGATTTTGAAATGGAAACGGAAAATGAAAATCATGTGCTTCAAACAAAAGTGATTGAGCTTGAAACGCTTTTAGCTCAACGAACAAACGATCTTGAGGATGCCAAAACTGATCTTTTCAACAAAACGACCAAATTCAAAAACTATTTTGAAAGACTTGAAAAAGAAAATATTCAGTTCGAACGGAAATTGGCTCGTAAAACGGATGATTCAAAAGCTGAAAAAGATCAATTTTTGAAACAAATTGCCTCCTTGGAATCTACATTGGCATCTCAAGATCATCTTTCTCTTCAAAAAGAATACAGTGATTTGAGAACATCATACAATGCCTTAAAAACAAAGTTTGATGCTCTTAATCGATCAAAAGGAAAAGCTCCAACTTCAGATTTTTCATCAACAGAAGTGAGTGTTTCGAAGAAGGTGTACACGGGTGAATCCTCAAAACCATTTTCAAAAAAGGTTTCCCAGTTTACAACCTACTCGTTGCAAAAAGGAAGGAAGTTTTCGAAGAAACCAAGTTTTTCTGAAACACTTACTCCTCAAAAGCTTTCAAGGTCAAATACGTCTAATGAAGAGAATACAGGTTTTCAAACTCCATACTCTCGCTTTACATGGGTAAAGAAAGTGTGGAAACCAAAGCAAAGTCGTTCAAAACCTTTGTCATATTCAAACTCTGAAATGCTTCCGCTTCAACATAAGAATAACTCTGCTTTGAAAATTCCAAATTCTGGAAGGCTTCCATTCATCTCAAAAACGAATTTTCGAAATGAAACACTGGGTTTCAACAATGGATGGAAAACTTCTTCTTCAAGTTTTAAAACTCCAAGAGAGAAACCGAGTTTCTCAAACAATTTTCAAAAGAAAAAGAGTTTTAAATCACCGTTGATTCCACGAGTTTTATTTCAAAATGAAACACCGGTTTTCAGTCCTCGTTGGAATTCAACTTCTTTGAATCAGTTGACACAACTTACAAATGGATTTCAAAATATGCTAAACCCATTGGCGCAGTGCTTAAATGGGTTCCAAAGGTTGTTGTCTAATCTGATCTCATAATGGCTTCGGAACAACTCAGTTTCGGACCCGTGCTTGAAAGAAAAGAAAGTGCTTAATCAAATCTTTCGAGCACTTATCCTAAAAATCTCGATGGCATGCAAGTATTTCAGCTTACAACCCGAGCTTAAACATTATGGCTTATGCACACATAACAGTGCATAACCCGTTTTTCATAGAAAGGACCCAGTTGTACATTTTGTTACAACAATCCTAAAAAAAAAGAAGTTCAAACGCAAAGTTTATCAAAAAAAATTCTTAATTTTAAGCAAAATTTTATTCAAAATTCATTAAAAGGTTTTTCAAAACTTTTCAAAATTTTTGCTTAAGAGTTTCAAATCTTTACTCCCCATTCGCTCCAAAGTTTAAAAATATCAAAACCGATGCAAGTTTTTAGGGGGAGTATTTCAAAAAGAATTTTGTTCCAAAAAGTTCATGCAAATCCGTTTCTCCCTATTAGCTTTCCAAAAACATAGATTTTAATTAATTGGTATAAAAAATACCATCGAAATGCTATTTTTGAGGGGGAGAAATGTGATTAAAATGTGATCGTGGATTGAATATCAAAAAGAGCTCGACTCAGATTAACCCTCGAATTGACGAAAGCTAAATTTTGGTAATCGAAAAGACTTGTCTGGGACGGGTAATAATTTCAAGTTGGTCATCCAGTGATGTAAATGTGTCTCGCAAATGACTTGTCTGAGTAGAGTGTACCAATTCGAGAGATAATCATTTAATATGACCGGGACGGGTAATAACTTCAAGCTAGTTTAACTAGTGATGTAAACGTGTCTCGCAACGGTCATATTAATTGAAAATTGATCAATTCAAAATGTGCGAACTCTACCCAACATGTGAATTTTATTTCAAAAATGCATGAGCACATGTGAAGGGGGAGTATTTCAAAAATGCAAAACTCTCAATGTGTTATCTAAATGTGTTTACTCATAAACACTTTGAGAGATTTTCAAAAGGTTTTATGGAAAGTGATCAATAATCTTGGATCATGGAGTAATAAGGTGATTATGATTAGGTTATGTCCTATGATCCTCCTGAGCCGGAGGGATCTACCCAAGGACAATTCCAATAGTTTAGAATTAGGAGTCCTTAGGTAAGATTAAAAAAGGAGTAAAATGAGAAAGGAGAAAGAAGGGGTTGAAGAATGAAAAAGAAAAGTTTAATGAAAGGGTGAAAAGAAATAGCCCTCCATGAAAACTTAGGTCAGAAACCGGGTCAATACATCTGCTATCGGTTATCACAAGTTGATACTGATATTGAAGACATGACGTCATGGACCCAGTGACGCGCTGCACCACCCCTCCTAGCCACTCAGATATCTCTTAAAATATATTTGTTTCATTCCTCACAGAGAACACTGCATAATCTATCGGCCTCTCATTCCGAGATGCGTTGATATTGAAAAGGTGGCACTCTGCTCCACGCCTCCGATGACTAAAACCAAAACGCACATTATTGAGTCTAGAGCCATGAGATTCATCAAAGATCTCTTAGGAACACTTTCCATACAATACACTTGTGTTCACCAAAAAGGACACAAGTTGTAAGAGTCTTAATGAGATCTAAGGATCTTGCCTTATATCATGATGGTTACGTGCTTCAAATGGTCAATAGTCTTGAAGTGATACTCTGTTATACTTCAGAGGCTCACAACGGCCTTGGTAAAGATTAGAGAAAGTTTTCACTATGCTGTTAACAATCTCGAAATCTCAACCTGTAAGCACTGGACGATTTATTGCTAACTGTTCTATGCAGGTACTGAGGAAAATCCATCAACCATCATATGTCTCAACATCTATATTGGAAGAATCGACGCTGTGAATACATGAAGATGTTGATCAAGGCAAAGAACAATCATAAGACGATACTTTGAAGATCACAATGCATGAAGGAGCAAAGAATGAAGACTATTCTGCAACGACACACAAAGTTCAAGACCCAGAAGTCTAAAGACCTAATCACATGGTGCATCTTTTGAATGACCATCCCTTAGGGGGAGATTGTTAGCTTTAAATTTATATATTGAAGTGATGGTCATTCATATTGTTAGAACTTTGTATAATATGATTATCTAGTCAAGGTTAGTGGGCTCGTGTTAGAGTTAGTGAGAATTGTAAAAGTCCAATCCATTGGCCAAAAGCCCATGAGCCCATTGAAGGCCCTTTAGGCCATCATCTCTTGTACTATATAAAGCTTTTTACACCTCATTTGTAAGGGGTGCAAGTGTGTGTAATGTGTGTGTACTTTAATGTAAGAAAAGTTATCATCTCATCTCTCTCTCTAAGTTATCATATCCACATACATATATCTTGTCCCATCTCTCTTGTGCTTAAACGAGACATATATTAGTGTGATAAAGATAGAGCTCGAGTCCTACATTTTCCTTTAAAAAATTAATGCAGCTTATCTTTAGAAATCTATGTTTTTCGTTGTCAATGTATAGGAGTAGAAGAGAGTAGATGAAGACTTATAAAATAATAACGGAATTGAAATAATGGAATGTGTGTTTAAAATCACCATGCATGGACCAATTCTGTTAGCCTTTCTTTTTTATAAAGATAACGTCGTACACGTGAATTGGACTAGATTTGTAGTAAGTAGTACCCGCAGGGACTACTATTGTTTATGTGGCAAACTTGTAATTTAATAGGCCTATAAATACCCCTCATGACTCTCCATGAAGGGTGTGGGAAATCATTGTGTATTCTTTCATTCTTTAATCTAATATACATTGTGTGTTTCTTCACCTTTCTCTCTCTACTTTCTCTCTCTAGAACGATGATGTATTTCGATCAACCTCGACCTCCAGAAGGAGATTCTTGTTCTTAACAAGTGGCATCAGAGCTAACTAGGGGCGAATCGTGGTGTTTTGTGGTGAAAAAATGTGATTTTTGGTGTTTTTTCTCGGAAAAGTTCGTATTCCTTCGAGTAAGAAGGTGTTTTTCCGAGTAAGGTCTTAAATACCTTCGAGTTAGTTTTTAAATTCCTTCGAGCAAGAAAGATTTTCCAAGTTAGTTCATAAACATCTTCGAGTTAGAAGGTTATTTCCGAGTTAGTTCCTTAATTTCTTCGAGTAAGAAGTTTGTTTGCTAGTAAGGATTTAAATACTTCGAGTTGGAAGGATTTCGAGTAAGGATAAAAACTTCTAGTAAACAGAATTCCGAGTTAGAATTTTCCGAGCAAGGAATCTTCCGAGTTAGGCAGAATCTTCCGAGTTAGGCAGAATTTTCCGAGTAAGGATATTTTCCGAGTTAGAATTGATAATTTTTCGAGTAAGGGACTTCCAAATAAGTAACTTCTGAGTAAGGAACTTCCGAGTAAGACTTCCGAATAAGGAGTTCTGAGCGAGGAAAACTTCGAGTAAGGAGTTATGTTTCCGAATTTCTAGGGTATTTACCGAGCATCAAGGAGTGAAATTCTTCTGAGTTTCTTAAGGTTTCGCCAAATATCTAACATACAAAACCCTAGTTTTCGAACCATAATTTACCGAAAAATTCTTTCGGGGGTATCTAAAGAATTAGGGCATATAACAAACTCACCCTTCACACCAAAATCACATATGATATTATTGGTCTACACTTTCAAAACAAAGCGTATAGCCTAAAAGATCCTGATCAAGAATCACAATCAAATGACAACGGCTAGTATCGAAGTTTTTTTGTGACTACGGAGTTTTTGTACGATATTGCTAATTTGGGTTTAAAGTTCATTTTACGAGCATGTGTACTTATTTATCTCAAAGTCTAGAGGTTGGATGAATGCATGACTTTCAGAGATACTTGTTTGGGCATACACTGGTAGTGATTAAGACTTGGACATCTAGCTAAATGTGTGATCTATAAACGCATAAGTCGGTTCTTAATGCTCACATTGGCTATCACTTTAAGGAGTTACGTTGTAGTACTCAATGTCAAATGAAGTTATGGATAGTCCAAGAGGTGGATATTTCATATACTGTTTGATTGGTTTGGGTATATGACACTACCTATGCATTAAAGAGTTACGTTGTAGTGCTTGGTATAGGTTCTTAGTCACACTTTCGTACAAGCATAAGTCGCATATCTAAGGGGTGTTTACTTCATTCTCAGATCGGTTATATTGGGTTGTCCCCATTCAGTGGCCATTTACTAGCTGGTTGGATTTTGAAGAGGTCGCTTATAGGTTGAAGAGAAGAGATGAGATTGTGGAAAAAGAGAGTCATATTTTTTCGACATATTCTCACGAAATTATGCTTACACGGGCTGTTATGGCTTTAATATTGCATCAAGTAAAAGGTAATCTACGGCATGTACACAAAAGTATGATGATTTCGATGAATCGCAACCATCAGGAGGGAGAAGTACATGAAGGAAAAAGTAGTGTTTCGTCTTCAACAATTTGGTTGAGGGTACATCGAGAATTATTACCAACTTGGATGCAATACTTTGTGAGGTATGCTGTTATGATGCTCCCCGAACGATAACCATGGTGCTACACTTTAATGTTTACTTTCTCCGCTGCGTGAAAGAGAGTTTTCGATTCAGGAGGGAGCAGATAAAAGAAAAAGTCTCACTAGTTAGGAGGGAGTAATAACCTAACTAGCCCATTATAGTTGAAGTTCAGAGCTACAAGGATTAGTTCCGTCACCGAGATCTTCGGAAGAGAGAACTTCAAGTCTGCCTCAGTATCTAGTCTACAGAGACTTTGCGCTAAAACAACGTCAACATAGTTTATTATTATTGTAATTTACTTTGTTTATAGGTCTCATTTTAACCATTCACGTGTGACGATATCTTGGAGGGAGATTGTTAGTCTTTCTTTTTTATAAAGATAACGTTTTACACGTGAATTGGACTAGATTTGTAGTAAATAGTACCCGCAGGGACTAATATTGTTTAAGTGGCAAACTTGTAATGTAATAGGCCTATAAATACCCCTCATGACTCTCCATGAGGGGTGTGGGAAATCATTGTGTATTCTTTCATTCTTTAATCTAATATATATTGTGTGTTTCTTCACCTTTCTCTCTCTACTTTCTCTCTCTAGAACGATGATGTATTTCGATCAACATCGACCTTAAGAAGGTGATTCTTGTTCTTAACAAATTCAATACGGGATCTTTAGATGGTGCAACTATAGTGTTGCAACATTTTCACTTCTTTCTCTCTTGCTATAGCACGCATTGATCATATACTGGTAAGAAAACAATATGTCTGATCACTTACTCGTATTAGTACAACATCTTGGATAGCAAAGTAAATCGTTCAAATTAAACTTGTTGCTAAATAATACGAGTATCGTAAACAATGCAGGAACTAAATTGTTTCAATAACACTAGCATTAACCGCAATATATACTTGAAAAATAAGTGAAATGCATGCATGCATGCAGCGTAAATAAGGTTGAAAGCTGAGTACGTACATTTGATTATATTTTACTTAAAAAGGTAATTTATACATCCGATATATGTTCATCTATCTTTACTACTTATAAGGAGTGTATGTGCATTCTTAAAATCTCGAAACTTAAGTTAATGTAGTTTGCTTAAATTAACCCTAAGTACCCTTTAATACACCTTAAAATTGATCAATTTTAAACTTGACAACTTTTAAAAAACAAACACTATATTAATTTTAAAAAACACGCGCTTTGTATTTCATAAACACACGCTTTGCATTAAGGGTCGAACTATAATCACGATTTCGCAAGTATAATTATTTGTCGCTATACACCGTCGCTTTGCGCTTGTATTCGTCTAGTTTGGTTGAAAGTGGATATAACATACATTGTTGTTATTGTTTGAAAGATGGGCTTTGTTAAAGAAAAAACTTAAAAGAGTTGAACAACATAACAATAACAGCATACACAAGTTATAAACATTTATGAAACCCTTCTAGCAGGTATCCCAGATAAGTAACTTCACTAGCCAACATCCACACTGAAAAACCTTAATATGATTCAATCATATATACACTACTACAGAATGTGGAATAGAGCCCCCTAATAGATCCTGGTTTTAGTGACAAAGGGTCTGAGTTGAAAAACGAAGTATGGAACCATGTTTTATGTTTAAAAGAAAACGCGCTTTACATGGCAAAACACTTACATCCATGTTTCCTTCTTCAAAACCGGGTTCTATTCCTCTTTCATTTGCATTAACCTTTTAAACTTTTACTCATTTATTTTCATTAGCTTATCTTTTTCCGTCTTTCACTTTTACAATCCCTAACCTTCACAACCGCCATCCACGATTTGCATCTTCATACAATGTGTTGTTAGTTTTGTGGACATAAATTAGTAGTTGTGTGTTAGGATCGAACTCGAGATCACGGGATTGCACACTTTACGTATGAAGAGTAAATGATTAATAATTTAATATAAAATGTTATATTAATTATTAAATACACAAAACGTATAACGACCGTTAGTAATTAATGAAAATTGACTAACGACCGTTAAATGCAAAAGAGAAGGACTAGATTTAAATTAGTTATCAAGAAGGTTCTGGATCCCCTATCTTATTGATAGGCCGATCGGTTATGGATGAGTATAACCCAATCCATATCTAACTTGGACTCCAAGTTCCAATTAGTATATAAGCAAAATCAAGGGTCATTGTTTTTCACCTTTTGTGCACACACAATACCTAATTGATTTTCTTTTCCTCTTTTCCCTTTGTGGCCGATCGAAACAAACAACCCTTAAGGGTTTTCGATTGTGTTATTTTATAAACAAATTGTTTGGTTTAGTTTTGTGTTCTTGTTTACTAGCATAACATTTACTTGGTATTAGTATGTGTGTACAAGAACGTGATTCAATCACACTATTGATTGAATTACAAAAGGGTAAGGGGTAGTTCCAATAATCCATATAAACCCTAATTAGGGTTCTTAAAATTGATTGCTTGGAATTAGATTCTTGTTTGGCTAGAATCTTAAGGTACGCATACTATTTACGTTTGGTTAATTAATTTACATGTTATATGATCTACTCGCTTCCGCATGTTTACTTTGATGTTATTGTTTAATTATGATTGTCATGTATTAAATTCCAACAGTGGCATCACGAGCCTTGGATAATGTGTAATTAATTACCAAAACGAATAAAAAATGAATCTTGAATTGTGTTTTAACATGTTTGGTCGATTTTAGGGTTTATCCAAATCGAACACTAATTTTTAATTTATGGCCGATTGCTCTTTATTATTTTTTTAGGGTTGTAATCAATTATGTGTTATGTGGTGTATATTTAATTATTACTATTACAATCAATACGTCAATGCATGTGGCTCACTTACCTTTGTAAGTGATAGTACTCTTAGTTGAATATATACAATATAAACCTAAAATTGATTATTAATAGGTTTTATCGAATTAAGTTTGCATATGGCTACATATTTTTTACATAATTAATTGTTATGTTATGTAAGTTTATTTAGTTGTTTTATTTTTTATTTGTATTACTTGTTTTTTGTTTATTTATTGTAAAGACATGTTTATAAATGAAAAAGAGTAATTTTGAATAGAAAAATAATATGGACTAAATAATGGTGAAACAATGAATTGTTTTCGAAGAGTTAAATTTTCAAAGTGTTTTAATTGATTGTTGAGTTTTGTACCAATAGTACGAACGACTCACCCTATTGTGACAAAATATAAGAGGGGTATAAGTAGGAACGGGTTTTTAATAAGCTTTGCGCTGACCTTTGTTTCTACGCTCTTTTGTGCGTCAAATTAGAGCTACCAAGTACGACTATTTTATGTACAAAATCACCTTAAGGGTGAATTAGCTTTAATTCTATGCGCCACTTTGTGGTAATTATCCGAAACACTAAGTCTTTAGACTTATGCAAAAGTACGATATAATGTATGATAATTAAAGGTAAATTCTTTGATTGGTGAATCTAATACCTCAATTGAAAACGTTTGTAAATTTGATCTTAATGAATTGGTAAATAAAAAGGTTTTATTAAACTTGTGATACGAAGATGTATGCATGCTTCTTCGTACATATTTTGATTATAAACATCAAAACTAGTACCATTTAAAATTAAGTTATTGCCATCTAATTAAAAGAACATCTGAAGTTGTAATTTACCTCATGTGAGAGCTTGGACTAGATTGCAATGGAAAGGTAAATTCATACTTTCATTACTAGCAGATCAACTGATGTAATGAAACTATGTTAATTTGTAGTTTTTTTAATTAGACGACTTAAATTGAGTTGTAAGTGAGAGCTTGGACTCAAGGCATAAGATGGGGATAAAATATGCTTATATTAGAAATTGTTTGCCAATATAAATCACATAAAGATCTAGGAATTGAAATTTGTTTGCCAACGAGGTATGGTACCCGCGCGTTGCCGCGGGGTGTTTGTATATTGAACTTATCATATGCAAAATTGTACAAAGTGAGTAGAAAATAGTTGTCGTAAAAGAAGCTTATATTATATTATAAAACATCAGATACTTTTATACACATAGGTTGTATGTGTAGGGGTTGCACAAATGTTTTTACAAAAAAACATGCATGTTTTGGTCCATATTTGTCTAGCTATTGACTTGGATCACAAATATGTTACATAACATGCATTTACTGCATAAATGATATAAAAAAAATGTGGCTGACAGCCAAATGTACACCTGCTATATAAAGTATAGGTGCATATCTAAGGTTCATGTGCAGCTATAGTGTACATGTATGTCCACCTGAAGCATATAGTGTACATGTCATACTAAAGATTAGGAGGTTACCGTATATGGATGTTTTGTGACATATATGTCCACCTGAAGCACAAATATGTTTCAAAACATATTGTTGGTTAACAACGGTATTAAACTGTTTAAATATTTACAACAGCTGGGCGCATGTGGCTGTCATGATTACTTTAAGTTAGCTTCGATTTCTTCTTTTGAGAATTCCTGGGTTTTTAGTGGTTTGCTGCTGAAGTTTCGACTGTTCCTGGGTATTTCTTGCGGATTTGCGGCTTTGTGCATTGTAATCAACTGTTTCAGTTTGAAATTTTGAAAATACATTAGTAATCTCGTGTTTATATAGAAATGTTTGTTACAATTTTTGAAAATACATTAATAATCTCTTGTTTATATAGCTAATAAACCAACACATTTAACCCAATAATGAAAGTAACTCTCCAATGACACCCCACATCTGCTGATTAGACACCAGGAACACAACAACTGTAACACAGACACTAAAATTTTTGGTATGCACGAATGAACATGTAAAAGAAACAAACTAGTGAGTTAGATGTACCAGCACAAAACAAAACAGTCCAGGAAGATATTGATTTTTTTTATCGAACACCTTAGGCTTCTTGGTATCTCCTCTAGCATCTCTGAATGCTGAAAATATAACATGCGATGGGATTAAACTTGATTCTTTAATAGTGATTTACTGATTACGATGCTAAGAATAGATTAAAAAAAGATCATTTGCTCACCCAAAACTTAATGACGCAGACCGATAGAAATACTGCCGGAGATTGTCTGTTTAGCTGCAATCCAGCTTAGTTGATAGAATGGCATGTCAAATCTGAGATAATCTTTATTTGCCGATATTAACAGTTGATGTTCTGTGCCTGTCATAGTAAATTTGCTCTTGCATATTCGCAGTTGCAGTTCCACAAAAGGTCCTGATCAGCAACAAGGTGCAATCCTCAAAGATAGATAGGTAACAGAAGAGGATGGTGCGAAGAAGTAATTTGCACGAAATCACTTGTCACATCATTCTCTTCAGTTTCCCATCTATCTTTGGTGAAATGCACACGACCGATGATCAGACCCTTTTGTAGGACTGAACCTGCCAACATGTAAAAAACAATTTCAGTTCCTGGCATCAATGGAAAGAAACACGGCTGCATAATGATGCGATCCGATTTTTGGCTTGGCAAGTTATATATCCAATCTTTGCCAACCCACTTAATTTGTCTAAGAAAAGAGGTGTTAATAATCATAGGTGAAAACTCTGACCTCCCCCTTAAATCCCTTTTTTTATTTAAATGGTCTTTAAACAATGGTCTGCACCAGACGTATTGGTAGGCCGTTGAAATAGTAAAAGGAATTCGAGGGGAAGGTCAGAGCAAGCATCTATGTTGTACATTGTGTGTCAATATCAGCAAATGAAGAGTACCTGGTATTCTTTATTTTCCGATATTAACACTTGATGTTTCATGTTTGTCATGTTAAATTTGTTCTTGCATATTCTCACCTGCAGTTCCACAAAAGGCCCTGATCAACAATAGGGTGCAATTCTCAAAGATAGATGGGTAACAAAAGAGGATGGTGCGAAGAAGTAATTTGCACCAAATCACTTGTCACAACATTCTCTTTAGTTTCCCATCTATCTTTGGGGAAATGCACACGACCGATGATTAGGCCCTTATGTAGGACTGAACGTGCCAACATGCATAAAACAATTTGAGTTTGCATAAAAATGTACACCAATTAGATAAGCAGATAACCATTGCAAGAAAAACATAAAGTAAGTGAAGTTGTTTCTTGGCAATAATACAATCAGTGGTGGTGGCCAACAGTCGGTGTCCATCTGAGTTGAACCATAATGTACTGAGGTAGGTGAGCGTGAAAACTTGGTGCGGACAAAAATATTGAAAAAGTATCAAAGATTGATGCACCGACCATGGCAATTTAGTAATAGCTAGGCTCGGTCTCGGTACATCCATCATTGATACTGTGTCTATTTTTTATGTCTAACCTGCGTATGTAGCATGCAATCCGGATTTTCAATGTAAAAATCCCGTTGCGAGAAGAAAGAATATAAACAGACCTATCTGGAACAGTGGATTAAGCCTGTAAATTTAAGATATCAAGCATACATATAAAAAAACAATAGTTTGATATTCAAACATGTTATTTAAAAATTAAAGCAACACTTATCTTTTCTTTGTTGCAGTTATCTAGCAACATGCAGGAAGTGCGATCTGAAGGCCTGGGTCAAGCAAATAGATTCTGTGATGCATACTGAGGTAGGTGATCGCGAAAAGTTGGTGGCGACAAAAAATACTGACAAAGTATCAAAGATAGATGCACCGACCATGCGAATTTAGTAATAGCTAGGCTTGGTCTCAGTATATCCATCGTTGATACTGTATCTATTTTTGATGCGTAACCTACATATGTAGTATACGACCCCAACACTCATCTTTTCTTTGTTGCAGTTATCTAGCAACATGTAGGAAGTGCGATCTGAAGGCTTGGGTCAAGCAAATAGATTTTGTGATGCACACTGAGGTAGGTGATCGCGAAAAGTTGGTGGCGACAAAAATACTGACAAAGTATCAAAGATAGATGCACCGACCATGGCAATTTAGTAATAGCTGGGCTCGGTCTTGGTACATCCATCGTTGATACTGTGTCTATTTTTTATGTGTAACGTACATATGTAGTATGCGACCCGGATTTTGAATATAAAAACCCCGTTCTGAGAAGAAAGAATATAAGCAGAGCCGTCTCGCACAGTGGATTAAGCATGTAAATTTAAGATATCATAAGCATACATATACAAAAACAGCAGTTTGATATTCAAACATGCCATTAAAAAACTGAAGCAACACTTACCTTTTCTTTGGTGCAGGTATCTAGCAAGATGTCGAATGAATTGAAACATAAACAAAACAGGAATGTTTGAATAGTGCGACAATAGCTGCAACACTAACAAACAACTTACTGTAATGGGCTGGCTTTTTATAACTAAAGTATAAAAAGGGAAGGCTGTTTACGATAGGCTTTAGGGTCCATTTTGTTGAGGCCGTCCCAAACCTGGAAAGAAAGAACGTCAAATATACCCTGATCCAGCATACCCTGTTTCACCTGCCTGAGATACTAACTCGAATGTTCCAGGAAATGTTTTCTCTCATCTGTAAAAGGCTCAAATATGCACTGTAAAATCCCGCGTAAAATACCGGTCGTGGCTGCAATCCTAATTAAAGTCATATTGCCGTGGCAAGACACCGGTATAAGCAGATTATGCAACTGAAACATTGAAAGTGCACATATCTATCGTCATTGCCTTAGGGTAAATAACAGGTTAGAGAGAGACATGAGAGAGAATAGGTTAGATCCGAATGAAGGTTTGTGTATTTTTATCCGGGTTGGGCGTATGGTCTGCCTAAGAACATAAGCTGAAGCTATAGTGAATAATACGCGCGTATTAGTATAGAGATATAATAAACACGGCAAAAATGACCATCAGTGACAACTAACAACCATGACAAAAATCGCATACGGCAATAATAACCATGCTGTGGAACACACCCAATAAAATAGAGCAAATACGCAGGCCGTTTACCATTAGAATCATTATGAGAATCTCTTTTCATTTCCTCAAAACACATAGATACGTACGTGACATGTGTACTGAAACAGCATGATTATCATGTTATGGCTTAGAAAGGCGAGCGCTGGTGATGAGGCGAAAAGTGTACCGCTTTTAAGGGGTCATTTAAGCCCGAAATCGTATTTATTTGATCAAATATTGCCCTAAATCGTTCCTTTTGTCATTTTAGGTACTTTTGAGGAGAAATCTGGAAAAGGAGGCATTTTGGACGTTTTTGGAGCATAAAAGTGAGGAAAACGGCAAAGTCTCAAAATTGTGCTGAAAGTCACCTTTGACGGCGTCAACATTAACTCCAGACGGCGTCATGCCTTGGCAAGAAAAGTTGGATGTGAAATTTACTCATGACGGGCCAGTGAGTTTGCATGAGAATTCTGACGGCGTCACGCTTTAACTAAATCAAGGGCGTCACGGCTTAAATCATAAGGGGACGGCGTCACGTTTAGGATCCGACGGCGTCAAGCCTTGATAAGCCAGAATGGATTTTTGAAGAGCTAAAGAGGGACGGCGTCAAGATGGTCATCCGGGAACCCTAAAAGCGGCGAGGTGACGGCGTCACAATGCATAAGGTGACGCCGTCAGATGTCAAAGTCTATATATAGTTTTCTAATTTTTTGTCATTAAGGGAGAGCTTAGTGTGTGGAATTTTGGGATAAAACCCTAAGACGATTTTAGCTACTTTTTCAGGGCTTTTTGCCCTGAGATCTTCCATGTTTCATTGAAAGATAAGTTATCAATTAATCATTCAATATGTCTATGTGTTGTTTGATTCTATCTTATGCTTGTCTTTTGTTTAACATGTTAGGCTAATTTTATCTTGTGTTTGCTTAGATCTAATGAAACCTAGCTATTGATTATTGGTTGTTAGTGTGTTGTTAGTTGTATTGGATGATTGTTTATCTATGTTAGGCTTAAGAAAACTGGCTAACTTCCTATTCGGTAACTTGCTTGAACGTCTTAAGAAACATGAACCAAACGCGTACTAAAGGTTTTTATGGTTGTATTTAATGCACAAGCGAATTCTAGTGATCCCATGTTAGGAGCTTCCTAGCCGGCTCGACATAGGAGTGAAGTAGGAGCTTGTAGAGTTTGGGGAAGTAAGTACGCCACCCCACGAATGGTATTAAGGAATACACCCGTCATCCACGCGACTAATACACACTAATTAACCGGTAAAAGATAGTTAGGGAGTAAGGAAATCTAAGTAAACACATTTCTCTACACATAAGTTTCTCACCACTTTTCATTTTTGTTATTTTATTTTATTTGCATTTGTAGTAATTTGGGTTAGTTGACTAGCAACTAATTCCGCCCACTCCTTCAAAACCCGAGATTTTACTTGCTTTCATAAAATTATAAAAACATAAAAAGAATCTTCCTCAACCCTTAGACCTAATTAGAGTAGCCTTTCACACCTAACGAACACTATTCCCTGTGGAGAACGATCAATCCCCCGTACTTACCACTACACTATACTACATCGGTCAGGTACACTGCCTGGTGGGGTTGTAAGCCTCTTGAGATCCCTCGAGAGGTAAAACCTGTTGTAAGGTTGCAAAACCCACGCATCAAGTTTTTGGCGCCGTTGCCGGGGAATAGTTATTGTTTAGGTTGAATTTTTATTTCTATTAGGTCTACTCACTAGATTCCTTTCTAGTGAGATTTTTATTTTATTTTTCTAGGTTTTCTTTAGTCTATCTATTTTCTTTGTGCTTTTGTTCGTAACAAATTCTCATTGACTATTCAGTTTGCCATTATGGAAAACGCGAATCCACCCCTTACACCTGGCGAAGTAGCTTTGTTGCGTAGCCAACTTGAGAATGAGATTAGTGAGCTCAGGGAGCTCAGTAGAGTGATTGATATTGAGCTTGATTATGCCTTGAACAACTTAGGGACCGCCATATACTCAGATAATTACTTAGTACGTAATAATCTTACGGTTGATAAGTTGGTTGAGAAAATTGAGGAAGTAAAGGTAGATCCTAGGTTGGATGATTGTTTCAACGAATACCCCACTAAGGAGGAGATTGCTTACTATAACAACCTAGTTGATAACCCTCGACCACCTTTTGTTAGAATTGACCCAAAGATTAAGAGAGGTGATCCCGGGAATGTGAAGATACCATGTATGATTGGGTATCAATACGTTGAGCATGCTTACATTGACTGTGAATCCCCAATCAACGTTATGTCCTCAGGCCTTTATAGCCAAATCATAAATACACCACTTGAGCCTAGGATGGACCCCAAATGTCCAGGCGGAGTTTGCAACTTCGTTGGAAGGATTAAGGACATACATATCCTTGTTGGGAACTTTACCTTTATCACCAACTTCATGATTTTAGAAGATATGGCAAGTGTTGTTGACTGCCGCCTATCTCGCGTTGTGTTAGGTAAGCCATTTATCGAAGCATCCAATTTAAGGTATGACCGTTCGAAAGGCACGGTTCAGTTTTCTAATCACATAGATAGGATCACATATAGGATGCCTTATCGGGTTAAAGAATTTCGTTTTGTGCCTCGATTTGACATGGACAACATTGGTGCGATTGAGGACATCAATGAAGAGGATAAAGAAAAAGGCATGGACCATGTTTGGAATAAGAGAAGCCTTTATTATAAAGATTGCTTAAACCTTGGACCTAAATACAAAATTGATATGGAGGTTGTTAGGATGATTAGAGGGGCAATTGAGAAGCAAAACGGAAAAACGTAGACCCCGTGACTTTGAGTCTAGCTACAAGACTCGTTAATAAAGAAAGGCGCTTCTTGGGAGGCAACCCAAGCTTTATTTGTTTTATTTGCTTTATTTGTTTATTTGTTTGTTTGTTTGTTTTTATTTGTTTCCGTATGTATGTTTAATTTTTATTCTTATTGATTCATGTTAAAAACTAATTTGTGAAAATGCTTTATTTTGTTTTTAACTTCGTCTTAACTACATATAAAGGTATTTTGCAAAAGATAAGTGTAAGGGAAATCTAAATTGGTTTATTAGAACACATATGAACATGAATCGTAATAATAATAAATTAACATACATATCCGTATTTGTTTGAGTCAAATGCTTGTATCGAGTCATAATGATGTTTTGCAGGATTTCCAGGAAGTAAGGTAAAGGTTTTTCCAGAAATTTTCCGGAAACTTAAAATGAGAATTTTTGTCAGGTCATTTCTGACGGCGTCAGGGGTTATAACCTGACGGCGTCAGATTTAATTTTCAGAAATTTTTGAAATTTTTGTTTTTAAAAAGTTTTTATTAAAATCTCCAACTTATAATCTCCAGGAATCTGCAAAGTTATCATTCCACAAGCATTATATCCTTATATATAGATTTTATCCCGCCGATGTTATGCAGGTTTTCGTGTTTGTTTTCTCAGGTTCAACAGGTTATTTTGGACAAGGAAATGTTTTGAATCAAGCTTATGGCAATGCATTAGTCATGGAGCTTCAACATTCTCTTTGGAGGAAGATTTAACCGTGTAATTTCATTATCCAACGAGCGAATCAGGGGAGTATTTGATTTCATTCTTTTACTTTATGCTTTTACATTTGTCATTTGAACATTGGGGACAATGTTCATCTTAAGTGTAAGGGGAGGGTAAAAGTACGATTTTAGAGAATACAATTGCGCTTGATTTTTGTTTGTTTAATAGTAGATGTGTAATAAAACTGAGAGAAATACTTGTTAAGGTAATTTTAGTGCCAAATTTAAAATTTTTTACAACATATAGGAGTGAAACTTTGATCTTAATGAGCGTCTCACGGATAGGAGTTATATGACTAGCACAAAAACCGTACCACTAAAAAATTTTCCACCCCAAATATGTGAGGTTCACCCCTAGAATTGGTAGGAAAAGCATTTATGCTATGATGTGTGTACCGGTAGCACTTAGATTCTAGAACTTGCGTTAGGACCATTCCAAGGCCACAAGTGAGACTACATTCGTGTAGTTAGATTTACTACATGATAAGAGGCATTAGGATTAACCCATTGTTTTACACCTGTGTTTTTGTTATAATTACATTGGCTACATTGGTCAAGTAATTCTCCCACACCCTTTGCGTTGTACTCATTTTTAGTACACGATACCCCTAGTACACCCCTCAGAGCCTATCTTTTCGTTTCGACCTTTAAGCATTTTACTTGAAGGAAGAATTTGTTTACACCCCACTTAAATGTACACCCAAATCGCCTTAGCCTACCTTGTATGCACTCATTTTTAGTGCATTATTGTTACAACATTTGTTTAAACCCAAGTTAATTATCTAGTTGATTACATGGTTGCTAAGTCGAGTCATATCCTTGTACATATTGTTTTGGGACGATTGGGACTCATGGGCAAAGTACTAGTGTTATGGAGTAATGGGGAAGAACATCATTTATTACCCCCATATGTGCTAAATGTTTTAAAAGTACTCCAAGTTTTTCAATTATCTTAATTCGAGTCATTAGAATAGTTATTTGTAAAGTTATGTAAAAGTTCAAGTGTAAGGGGATGCAATGCCCCTATGATGTATCATTTTGGATGGTAGGGTAAAAGTGTATGCAAAAAAAAAAAAAAAAAAAAAAAAAATCGAAAAAAAATCAAGAAAAATACAAAAAAATGAGAAAAAGAAAAGTAGAAAAAAACATACGGACTACCATCCCGTTTCATTTTATGTTTATTTTATGTTTATGTTTTGTTATTTTCTTTCATTAGCTTAAGATCGAGTCTAGTCTTGGCTTAGCAACGTTGTATAGTACATGTAATTGATCAAGATTTTTAACTCGCCACCAGTAAAATATCCTTTATCCAACAAAACCGTGTTCTCCTTTTCCCTACACCTAACGTTATAACCCATTTAAAAGCCCTCTTTGATAGTTTATCTTAGGTGCTTACGCCTAGTGGAGGAGGTTTTCGATCCTTTCCCAAGCCTATGGTAATCTATTTGCTATGACAGGTAGTGAGAGATATTTTCCGTTTTCATTTATGAGATTTATTTTGATGACACTTGAGAGATGTGAGTATCTAAACACTACTTGTGAGGTGCTAGTATATAATCTCCGTGCTTATTATGATTGAAGTGGAACGATTATTTGTTGTAATTACTTTTATGTTTGCATTAAATGACCCCTAACTTGTATTTTGATTAGAATAAAAGCGCATTTGCTTGAGGACAAGCAAATCTCAAGTGTAAGGGTATTTGATGAGGCGAAAAGTGTACCGCTTTTAAGGGGTCATTTAAGCCCGAAATCGTATTTATTTGATCAAATATTGCCCTAAATCGTTCCTTTTGTCATTTTAGGTACTTTTGAGGAGAAATCTGGAAAAGGAGGCATTTTGGACGTTTTTGGAGCATAAAAGTGAGGAAAACGGCAAAGTCTCAAAATTGTGCTGAAAGTCACCTTTGACGGCGTCAACATTAACTCCAGACGGCGTCATGCCTTGGCAAGAAAAGTTGGATGTGAAATTTACTCATGACGGGCCAGTGAGTTTGCATGAGAATTCTGACGGCGTCACGCTTTAACTAAATCAAGGGCGTCACGGCTTAAATCATAAGGGGACGGCGTCACGTTTAGGATCCGACGGCGTCAAGCCTTGATAAGCCAGAATGGATTTTTGAAGAGCTAAAGAGGGACGGCGTCAAGATGGTCATCCGGGAACCCTAAAAGCGGCGAGGTGACGGCGTCACAATGCATAAGGTGACGCCGTCAGATGTCAAAGTCTATATATAGTTTTCTAATTTTTTGTCATTAAGGGAGAGCTTAGTGTGTGGAATTTTGGGATAAAACCCTAAGACGATTTTAGCTACTTTTTCAGGGCTTTTTGCCCTGAGATCTTCCATGTTTCATTGAAAGATAAGTTATCAATTAATCATTCAATATGTCTATGTGTTGTTTGATTCTATCTTATGCTTGTCTTTTGTTTAACATGTTAGGCTAATTTTATCTTGTGTTTGCTTAGATCTAATGAAACCTAGCTATTGATTATTGGTTGTTAGTGTGTTGTTAGTTGTATTGGATGATTGTTTATCTATGTTAGGCTTAAGAAAACTGGCTAACTTCCTATTCGGTAACTTGCTTGAACGTCTTAAGAAACATGAACCAAACGCGTACTAAAGGTTTTTATGGTTGTATTTAATGCACAAGCGAATTCTAGTGATCCCATGTTAGGAGCTTCCTAGCCGGCTCGACATAGGAGTGAAGTAGGAGCTTGTAGAGTTTGGGGAAGTAAGTACGCCACCCCACGAATGGTATTAAGGAATACACCCGTCATCCACGCGACTAATACACACTAATTAACCGGTAAAAGATAGTTAGGGAGTAAGGAAATCTAAGTAAACACATTTCTCTACACATAAGTTTCTCACCACTTTTCATTTTTGTTATTTTATTTTATTTGCATTTGTAGTAATTTGGGTTAGTTGACTAGCAACTAATTCCGCCCACTCCTTCAAAACCCGAGATTTTACTTGCTTTCATAAAATTATAAAAACATAAAAAGAATCTTCCTCAACCCTTAGACCTAATTAGAGTAGCCTTTCACACCTAACGAACACTATTCCCTGTGGAGAACGATCAATCCCCCGTACTTACCACTACACTATACTACATCGGTCAGGTACACTGCCTGGTGGGGTTGTAAGCCTCTTGAGATCCCTCGAGAGGTAAAACCTGTTGTAAGGTTGCAAAACCCACGCATCAGCTGGCCATGGCTGCAGCCACCACTTGGGCAAGGCTGCCCTGCCAAGATACCACCAGCTCATACCCGACCTGTATTCGGACCTAAGTTGGTCTCTCTCACATACCTCATTAACCTCTTCTTTTGGTCCAAAGCCCGGAACCAAAAAAAAAAACCGATGGACCAGTCCAAGGTCCAACACCGAAAAAAAACCGATGGAGCAAAAGTCGCAGATCCGCCTCCGAAGAGTCTATACTGATTTATGTGTGATGGTATACAGTGAAATGAACAGGAAAGTAATATTAAAATTAGGGAACAGTGCTTTAGTAGGAGGATCCAGATTCGGATTTTCTTTAGTGATATGTGGTTATGTTTTTCCCGTTATTTCCCAGGTGCAGCCAATCTTATTTCAGCCACATCTTTCTTCTTTCTTATCTTTAAGAAAGGCCAGCGTTGGGCATGGCTGCAACCACCACTTGGGTAAGGCTGCCCTGCCAAGATACCACCAGCGCAAAATTACCATTTTGAAATGGCTAAGGTCTGCAAGTATAGCAGCAACAACGAAGACCAGCCATGGCTGCAACTACAACTCAGATAAAGTTGCCTCGCCAAGATACTGGGCTCACTAAATGAGAATAAAAAAATTGTATCTCTATACTAAAACACGCGAATTTATAAAGACGGACAGACATCATCATTTCCTGTATGTATATGTCAGAGAATATTAGGCAAAAGCAACACCAATAGTTATCATCCTTTTGTATCATCTTCTTTAAGTCCAGCGGTTTGACACCGAAAAAAAAAACCGATGTAGCAACTCTACTTACCAATTTACCCTGGCATAACTGCCATTTCTATCATTACAGCCTATGAGAGAGTGGAATAGTAACTATATACACATTTATTATAGTCAGGTGAAGGCTCAGATTTAAAAATAGCTGACAAAGTGGAATAAGACGGCATGGTTGCAAAGTTGGTAACTTGCCACGCCGAGACACAGATAATGCCAACTTTGTACATCTGCCAGGAATTGACCATCACAACCTCATTCGGCTCAGGTTAAACCTTGACAATTTAAGGTTTTTATATTCATCATAGACTAAAATAAATGAATCCATGGGCTTGACGCAGCTTCTGAAATGAAGAAAGCAGATCATATGCCGAACCCAGGGAAAAATACCCCGAACTTCATTCGGATCTACTGTATTCTCTTTCACATGTGTATGTAACCTCTTCTTTAAGTCCAACGGTCTGTCTCTAAAAAAAAAAACCATGCAGCAACTGGACCTACCAATTCACCATGTCATGGCTGCAATTTATATCATTACAGGCTACGAGAGAGTGGAACACTAACTATGTACACATTTTGCATAGTCAGCTGAAGGCTCAGATTTTAAAACAGTTGACAAAATGGATTAAGCCACCATGGCTGCAAAGTTGGTAACTTGCCACGCCAAGATACGGATAATGCCGACTTTGTACATTTGCTAGGAATTGACCATCACAGGCTTATTCGGCTGAGGTTAAACCTTGACCATTTATGGTGTTTATATTCATCACAGCCTAAAATAAATGAATCTATGGGACTGACGCAACTTCAGAAATGAAGGAAGCGAATACATCCGGTATGGCTGCAAATGTAACAATCTGCCCTGCTAAGACATGGGCGCTCACAGGTTTAATTGATAAACAGCCTGGTTACAGGCTTGGTAGTAGGTTCTTTAGGGGGCCAATAGGTCCGAACCGGTAAAAATAACCCGACCTTTATTCGGATCTAAGTTGGTTTCTCTCACATAAACTATATACACATTTATCATAGTCAGCTGAAGGGTCAGACTCTAAAACAGTTGACAAAGTGGACTAAGCCACCATGGCTGCAAAGTTGGTAATTTGCCACGCCTAGATACGGGCGATCGCACGTCTAATCGCTACACAACCGATACTTATCATCCTTTTGTATGATCTTCTTGAAGTCCAACGATCCGACACCGAAAAAAAAAACCCATGGAGCAACTCGACTTACCAATTTACCCTGCCATGGCTGAAATTTCTATGATTACAGCCTATGAGAGAGTGTAATACTAACTATATAAACATTTATTATAGTGAGGTGAAGGCTCAGATTTTAAAACAGTTGAAAAAGTGGACTAACCCGCCATGGCTTCAAAGTTGGTAACTCACCACGCCAAGACACGAATAATGCCAACTTTGTACATCTGCCAGGGATTGACCATCGCAGCCTCATTCGGCTCAGGTTAAACCTTGACAATTGAAGGTTTTTATATTCATCATAGCCTAAAGTAAATGAATCTATGGGTTCGACGCAGCTTGAGAAACCAAGAAAGCGTATCATATGCCAAACCCGGGGAAAAATACCCCCAACTTCATTCGGATCCACTGTATTCTGTTTGACGTGTGTATGTAACCTCTTCTTTAAGTCCAATGGTCCGTCACAAAAAAAAACCATGCAGCAACTGGACCTACCAATTTACCCTGCCATGCCTGCAATTTATATCATTACAGGATATGAGAGAGTGGAATACTAACTATGTGCACATTTATCATAGTCAGCTGAAGGCTCAGATTTTAAAACAATTGACAAAGTGGACTAAGCCGCCATGGCTGCAAAGTTGGTAACTTGCCGCGCCAAGATACGGATAATGGCAAGTTTTTACATCTGTCAGGAATTGACCATCACAGCCTCATTCGGCTCAGGTTAAACCTTGACAATATAAGATGTTTATATTCATCACTGCCTAAAATAAATCAATCTATGGCATTGATGCACCTTCAGAAATGAAGAAAGCGGATACATCCGACATGGCTGCAAATGTAATAATCTGCCCCGCCAAGACACGGGCGATCACACGTCTAATCGATACACAGCCTGGTTACAACCACAACCCTTCACAGGGCTTCTGACAATTATATGTCTATACTAATACCCGCAAGCTATTCACCATATTTTAACCACTATAGGTTACCAAGAAACAACACCAGCATGGTTGCGTTAAAAGAAACGCCCCGCCAACACACGGCAATATGTCGTTACTTATATAAACCATGAATAACCGATTTCAGGAACACACATAACATGCAATTAACTATTACATATAGTGTATTACTGCATGATGTGTCTGGAGAGGAAGCTGATAATGAGTGTGTAGGTGGTGATCTCGACTATTACGAACTAAAGGATAACATTATGTTTCAAGTCGGTTCCAAAAGTAATAGTCGAGATCACTACCTAGGCACTCATTATCAGCTTCCTCACCTGACACTCCATGCAATAATACATTATAGTAACTATATACACATTTACTATAGTCAGGTGAAGGCTCAGATTTTAAAACAGATGACAAAGTGGACTAAGCCGCCATGGCTGCAAAGTTGGTAACTTGCCACGCCAAGATACGGATAATGCCAACTTTGTACACCTGGCAGGAATTGACCATCACAACCTCATTCGGCTCAGGTTAAACCTTGACAATTTAAGTTGTTTATATTCATCATAGCCTAAAATAGGCAGTCACAGGTTTAATCGATACACAGACTGGTTACAGCCACAACCCTTCACAGGGCTTCTGACAATTATATGTCTATATTAATACCTGCAAGCTATTCATCATAGTTTACCAACATAGGTTAACACGAAACAGTACCCGCATGACTGCGTTAATAAAAATGGCCTGCCAACACACGGCAATTACGTATAATGTATTACTCCATGAACTGTCTGCAAAGGAAGGTGATAATGAGTGCCTAGGTGGTGATCTAGACTGTGATGAACTAAAGGATGACATTATGTTTCAAGTCGGGTCCGAAAGTAATAGTCGAGATCACCACCTAAACACACCGTATCAACTAACAGTCGAGATCACCACCATGATTACCGGACAGCCTAACATAGACTTGTGACAATTTCAGTACCATAGTTTACAACCAAACAATATCGGCATGGCTGCGTTAATACAAACACCCTGCCAAGACACGGCAATATGATTGCGTACAGGCATTCCAACACATATAACATAACCTGAAAGCAAACGACCACATTAGCTTTATGAAGGGAAACAGTCTCAAAGTAAAGCGCAAAAGAGTTTAAAAGTCAAGTGCATCTACACATTCAAATACCTTAAGTTACACAGTGAAGCTCAAACATCATAACACTATAGCGGAAAACACATAAATCACTATAGACTCTTCGGAGGCGGATCGTTCACTTTTGATCCGTCTGTTTTTTTCGGTGGCGGACCTTGGACCTAAAGAAGAGGTTAGAGAGATATGTGAGAGAAACCTACTTAGATCCGAATAAATGTCGGGTTATTTTTAACGGTTCAGAGCTATTGATCCCCTAAAGGACCTAGTACCACCTATGGTGAATAGTACGCGGGTATTAGTATTTATCATAGTCAGCTGAAGGCTCAGATTTAAAAACAGTTGACAAAGTGGACTAACCCGCCATGGCTGCAAAGTGGGTAACTTGCCACGCCAAGATACAGATAATGCCAACTTTATACATCTGCCAGGAATTGACCATCACAGCCTCATTCGGCTCAGGTTAAACCTTGACAATTTAAGCTGTTTATATTCATCACAGCCTAAAATAGGCGATCACAGGTTTAATCGATACACAGCCTGGTTACAGGCACAACCCTTGACAGGGCTTATGACAATTATATGTCTATACTAATACCCGCAAGGTATTCACAATATTTTAACCAACATAGGTTACCACGAAACAGTACCGGCATGGCTGCATTAATAGAAATGCCCTGCCAATACACAGCAAAATTTCTTTACTCATATAATTTATGAATAACCGATTTCAGAAACATACATAACATGCAATAAACTATTACAAATATAATGTATTACTGCATGAAGTGTCTGGAGAGGAAGCTGATAATGAGTGCCTAGGTGGTGATCTCGACTATCATGAACTAAAGGATGACATTATGTTTCAACTCGGTTCCGAAAGTAATAGTCGAGATCACCACCTAAACACACCTTATAAAATAACAGTCGAGATCACCACCATGATTACCGGACAGCCTGTCATAGGCTTTTGACAATTTCAGTAGCATAGGTTACAACCAAACAGTACCGCCACGACTGCGTTAATATAATCGCCCTGCCAAGACACGACAATATGATTGCATACAGGCATTCCAACACATAAAACATAACCTGAAAGCAAACGGACGCATTAGGTTTATAATGAGAAACAGTCTCAAAGTAAAGCACAAAAAAATTTAAAAGTCAAGCGAATCCACACATTCAAACACATTATGTTAGACAGTCAAACTGAAACATCAACCCTAGTTTATTCCAACATACAACTAATATACCCTACCATATGAAGACAAAACAACATAAGCACCTAAATCATGAACCATAAATCACCCTTAATCATAAAGGTTAAATCAACCGAAATCATAAATCATAAATCAAACAGCCTAATTAAAGTAGTGCACCCCTAATCATAAAGGGTAAATCAACCCAAATCATAAATCTTAAATGAAACAGCCTAATTAAAGTAGTGCACCCCATTAACCCCCTAAACTTATAAAAAACAGAAACCTAAGAAAAACACCCTAATTAAATCAAAACCCTAACTTGACCATCATTTAATAATCCAAAAAAGGTTTCAAAGATAAGTCAGACCTGAAGTTACCACCCGCGAAAGTGAATCGCCAGAAAGAAGGTTTTAAAGATAAGAAAGAAGCAAGATGTGGTTGAAATAAGAGTGGTTGCACCTGGGAAATAACGAGAAAAACACAACCACATATCACTAAAGAGAATCCGGATCCTCCCACTAACGCACTATTCCCGCAATTTTATATTAGTTTCCTGTTTATAACACTGTAGCATAAGACACATAAATCACTATAGACTCTTTAGAGGCGGATCATTAACTTTTGATCCGTCGGTTTTTTTTCGGTGCCGGACCTTGGACCTAAAGAAAAGGTCAGAGAAATATGTGAGAGACACCTACTCAGATCCGAATAAAGATCGGGTTATTTTTAACGGTTCGGACCTACTGGCCCCTTAAAGGACCTACCACCACGCTATGGTGAACAGTACGCGGGTTTTAGTATAGAGATATAATTATTGTTCGACAATTACCTTGTTGAATACTTTCATTACTAGCAAATCAACTGATATAATGGAATTATGT
This sequence comes from Artemisia tridentata subsp. tridentata, assembly GCA_021014915.2. Taxonomy (NCBI): domain Eukaryota; kingdom Viridiplantae; phylum Streptophyta; class Magnoliopsida; order Asterales; family Asteraceae; genus Artemisia; species Artemisia tridentata. Next base: position 158,482,227 of record CP139502.1, on the reverse strand, counting down.
CAATTAGGATCCTAGCTTTAAGAAAATTCTATGGTTCATATGAATATAAACCAATGGGTATTTAATTTTCTTAAAGATTGTATTATCGAAAATACTAAAATTGAATTTTGTAAATTCTTTTAATGTATTAATGCAACATTAAACCGTAAACGTGGGATATTCTTTTATTGGTAAATTGATCTATACCCATAGGGGTTTTTAGCTAGAGTCAACTTTACTAAAAAGATAAACTTAGGGTGTGTTTGTTTGTTTTTTTTTATTTTTAAAAAGTCTTACTAGCCCTCTTACTCTTACCAGTAAGAGGTGGTCTGACATTTTGCTTGTTTGTTTTTTTCTTTTGAGTCAGACCTAGTTAGACATATAACATCTTACTCAGTAAGAGGTGGGGGACTTGTCTTACTGCCACTTACTCGATAAGAGATTGAAGACTCATGTTAATATAATATATTTGATGGTTTATTAACTATGTTATATTTACGATAAAAAGTCTTGTTTCATATTTACATAAGTTACTTAAATAAATTTCAGAAACAAGCACTTAAAATCATTCGGACAATTATAAAAAAACAAACAACATTATTTCGTTTAGATTTAGACTTTCTAGCCACCTCTTACTGGTAAGATGTGGTAGTCAGATTCAGACCTAAAACATCTTAATGAAACAAACACACCGTTAGTCTCCTTTCCATGAGAGAAGCATGAGACTTAATCCTATTCTTTTTCATGAATGAGAAAGGTATGATAGGAACATTAGAGTTGTCTAAATTCTAATATAACTCATAGTAAACTTTAAATAGTTAAAAGAATTACACATTTTCCATAGAGATTTCATCATCCTCATTTGGTGATTGAATTCTTTTGTAAAAAATATGATATTTGGTTAACAGGAAAATATGTATGACACTTTATGAGTTATTAAAATTAGAAGCTAGACTAATTACCGCAAAATGGTAAAAGACAAACTAGTATATTTTATCTAGTTGTTTTGTGTTGACCATTTAAAGGTGTTACATACCATTATGGGGATGGTAGACTAATTAAGAAAGAAATTGCATGCCCAATTTTTCAAGCTAATTGCATTGATGGATAGTCCATCTTTTACAAAGTAGATTATATTCTTTTAGTACATAAGTAATTGTTACGTATGGGTTTTCTCAAAGGTGTAGGAAAGTAAATAGCACACTATTTGCTTTTACTGGTTATGAAACACTTACAATGTTGTCAAATCCAGTGGGAGCATTTTGTTGTAATTACTGAATAATGAATTATTGTAATGATCTGTAATTCAGTGGGAGTTACAAGCTTTGTCATCTTGGTAGTAACCCAGATTATCTCTAGAATGTCTTGAGATAATTACTTTCTAATTGTAGACACTTATGTTTTTAAGGATAGTCATGTACGTTTCCTTACTAGACAATGAAGTGGTCCTACATCTACTAATTATGCTAATATCTATGACACAATCATATTGATCACATAAACAAACGAGTGACATGTTGTTTATCTGATACATGATGTTGTTCCATGCACAAGTGGGAGAAATCTTTATTGTGTGCAAGGTACAACACATAGGAATATGATTTAAAGGATTCTCTTGACTGCAAGGTAAGAGACTAACGTTCTACCACATCTAGTCCAAGAAACACTTGGTATTGCAATTTACGTTATGTAAGAGCTTAGCTAGATTGCAATAACAAGGTAAAACTCCTTGTTACGTGAGACTGTATCTGGAAAATTTGTAGTTTCTAATATACCTATTAGAAAAAGTGTTAATATGATAATAAGACTACTTCAAACTAAATATTTATGTATTATTTAAATGACATAAATAAATGAAGTAATCTAATACTACTTCAATTTGAATATTTATGTAATTTTGGGATGACATAAAATAAGTGAAGTAATAAATTAACTTGAAATTACTATTGAAACTAAGAGATGGGTGTTCATAATTACTTTAGTTAAATATGTTTATGTTTCATTGTAAAGATATAAACATGAAGTCTTTTAATTGTTACAAGACTTATAATAAAGTAAGACGTTAACTTGTTATGTTTTTTAATTAAGACATATACAAGAAGTCATTGAGTTGATCAATGATTTATAACGTATAGTGGGATTATAATAGTTTATGTCTTCTTGTTGAGACATGGACATGAAGTGACTTGGTCAAAAAGTACTTATGTTATATAGCATGCAATTGGCTTGAAAATTCTATTATACCATTAAGTTAACTTAGTTGGTGAATAGATACGCCAAACAAAATATATTTATCTTACATATTGTTAGATTGTCTCACAATATTAATTCTAATAAAATACCACAAGTTTGTGGTGTGTTCATTTAGGAGAATCAAACTCTATTGGTATCGTTTGATTAAAGATAACTATGACTTCTTTTCTTCCAAAAGTTATCAAGGTTAGAAAATTGAGTATGGATTGGATATACCCAATAAGACTCCAATCTAGAAGATTAATAAGACACTATTTTGTTATAGAATGTGATGAATCACATTAAGTCTTTAAATGAAGTTCTGAATTTGTTAAACTACTTATGAGTAGGTTATTAACAAACTAAATGTCAGGAACTCTCAATATGTATTTGTAATATCCTAAAAAGAGAACATTGTATTGTTGCTTTATTTGCTAAGTATTTATAGATAGTCTATAAATTACAAAGAGCAAGTGGGAGTTTTATCTTGAAAAGATAAAATTACAAGATACATAATCTTCTAAACACACTAGTGAAAATCATGATGAGGCTAAACATGTAAATGATAGACCTCAAGATGATGGAATTCTCATTCATAGATCCGCAAGGATATCTCAGATATTTGATTAAATATGTTGAGGATTATATTATGATGCATTACCAAATATTGAATTAGGTAAATTACTCATACTATGAATGTTAAAGATGCTATCCATAAAGATAATCAATTTTTGGAAAATTGGTTTATTTTAATTCTTAATAGTTAGACTAGAGAATGAAGATGGGTTTCTTCAAAGATAAGGTAACCCTAGTGGTTTAAATCTTTGTGTAGAAATCATATGGACAATATTGTACACATATTTTAATGCATGTCTTATGACAAGATTATTAATCATACTTAAGCAATTAACTATGATTGAATATTCTTTTCTAAGCACATTAAATATATTAAGATAATAATTGTCATACTTATTTTCATGAATATGAAATTTGACAATGAATTATAAAACTCTTTCTTGTATAATTACTTAAGCGAGGACGGTAAGTAATTTGGAGTTTTATGAATTCATATAATCTTTGAAAGTGTACAAAATGCAAGAATTCAAGTATGGATAAATGCATACATCTAGGAGATGAGTCTTATGTTTAAATATTAAATCAAAGTTTTGATTTATAATTTAAAATAAGATAACACCTAAGTATTCCTGAAAGCTAGTGGGAGTATTATGTTTACTTTCTTAAATCATATATGTTGGATAACATATAGGAAGTAACATTTCATATAAGTTAAATGTTAAGTATTAACTTGGAATGAAACTTCACTTGAAAGATTTAGGAAATATAAAACATAACCTTGGAATATATGTTTATTATTATAAACATATGCGGTAAATAAATCTAATAGAACATGATATATCATTTAAAAAATCCAATTGGATACTGTTAATCTACAAATCTAACCTTTATCACACACAATATAATGTATTCGGCACAATAGAAAGATATGGAACCAGCATATGATATGGCGTGTAAATGAAGAATAAGAAGAATAAGAGAATGAATGGTACAGTAGAGATGGAAAGAGTATGTATGAACAGAATATATGAATATTAGATTAAGAGAGAGATAAAGAACAAGATAAGATAAACACGCACACTCCTACCTTTACACCTCTCTAAAGCACACCTCTAAATGAGGTAGGAGTGTGGTATATATAGTGAGACATGTGATGCCCTAAAGCTTTATGATGGGCTTTGGTTGGGCTCGGTTGGGCTTGTGTTGGACTTGAACAATACTAAGCAATACATGGACTTTAACTTATACAATACTAGCTTAGTCCAACACAATGCCATTTTCTACTATTCTTTTACATTTAGTCGACACACACAAAGTTTAAATAATACAAATGACCATCACTTTTAAATCAATGCTAACAATCTCCCCCTAATGGATGGTCATTCAAATGATGCTCTCAGTGATTTGGTCTTTTGTCTTCGATGTCTTGAACTTAGTGTGTCATTGCAGAATAGTCTTCATTCGTCATTCCTTCATGCTTTGTGATCTTCAAAGTATCGTCTTTTGGTCGTCCTTACCTTGATCAACATCTTCTGTTCATTTGCGTCGTATCCTCCAACATACTCATACCTCTTGAGCTTCATACTTATGTCTTCCTCAATTGATACATGAACTTGTTCTTGACATCTTGATTAGCTTCTTGACTTTGTCGTAACACTTTGTCTTTAACTTGATCCTTTTGTCTTGAACTTTTACACTTGAGCTTTGTTGAGGATGATCTTCATAAGTATGAGTATGTGGAGATTTGGATGTTGATATATATGATGATGGTAAATGGACTTCCGTCAGTACCTGCATAAAACAGTTAGCAATAAATCATCCAGCGCTTACAGGTTCAGATTTCGAGATGGTTAACAGCCTATTGTGAAACTTTCTCTAATCTTTACCAAGGCCGTTCTGAATCAGATACCCCCGAAAGGGCTTACACAGACACACCAAAGTGCACCCACGATTCAGTGAGTCATTGGAGATTACCCCACGACTGTAGACCGTTTGAAGCACGTAACCATCATGATATAAGGCAAGATCCGAAGATCTCATTAAGACTCTTGTACACCATGTGTCCTTCTTGGTGAACACAGGTGTATTATATGAAAAGTGTTCCTAAGAGATTTTTGATGAATCTCATGGCTCTAGACTCAATAATGTGCATTTTGGTTTTAGTAGTCGGAGGCATGGAGCATAGTGCCACCTTTCCAATATCAACACATCTCGGAGTGAGAGGCTGATAAATTATGCAGTGTTTGTGGAAGGATTGTGCAAACACTTGGGATGTGAATCTTAGTAACGTGTTTGAGATATTTATGTATGAATGTGTTTAGTATGCGGAATCTACTACAACACACTTAAAAGAACACAAAGGTGGTGAGTTATGTAAACGTGAGTATGTAATGAACAATGAACACAACTTTTGTTAACACAAAACGATTCAATATTATTGATGAAATAATACGGATGATCTAACTATCACCAGGATAACAAAGTAATCTTGAATCTTAGATTGTAAAAAGGATTTGTGAAATGAGTAACTAAGTTACTAGGGAGATTGTTCTGTTTTTGTTATTAGTTAAAAAGATGCATACACAAAGGTGGTGACTAAGGGAACCTTTTATAGAATAAGGTACCCTTATTACAAGTTGTCAAGTGGTTTAATATAATATGATACTTTGACTATTCTAGCCTACAATTAAATACAACTACCAATGTAACAACTCTGTAATATTCTTCTGCATACCACAGAAGACTAAACTACTTCTACATAACGTATTACATTGTACAAAGACTAATAATTCAACAAATATCTACAAACAAATATCTATCAACTTGACATAAATCTTGGCAGGACCTTTGTCAACTAGCAGTACCTTCTTACCCAGAAGGTACTGTTAGTACATCTTCATATTCTTCAAAATCAACTAGCAGGCTCTTTGGCATATCTGGCAGGCTCTTTGACTTGAACATTTTATTCCCAACAATCCTCCCCTAAACTTGTTATTTCCTTTAAAATACACAAGTTTCTGATGAATAAAATAATACCTTGAGGATTTGAGGGAACTCTTCCAAAAACCTTTACTCTCTGTTCTTCCTTTTTCTTTCACATTGCTCAAATATGCTCCTCAGCAAACTTTGAACAATTTCTGAATTCTCTTCATCTTTATCACATCTTAATCTCTTGGAGATCATAGTTGTAAGAACTTCATAACTAAGTGGATACTCTTTCTCAGCCAACATAAAGAGTTCAATCCCACTTTGTGTGTAAAGATGATGAATACTGCTAAGGCTTAGAAATTCCCATGTTGTTGAAGGATCATGATAGGGAAACTTCCAATGAACATCTTTTGGGCTAGGATCATACATCCTATTGAATTCTACCCATAGTTCCTGTTCCTTAACATCAGTACTAGAATTTGTGTCTAGCCTTATTTGAACTAGATTCCACAATTCTTCTAAGTCTGCTCTGTCACATGCTCTTACTAGATTTTCAAAATTCTTAAAGATAGCAGTCTGACCCCCAACCCTTGTTATTTTCCATGACTTTCCTAATCTATCATGGTGAATATCCCAATCAATAATAGGGCGTCTAGACCTAATTGGATCAGCATGTATGATAGTTGGCAAAGTAATTAACATCTTACTTACTTGCTTTGAATCCAATTTTGCTTCTTCTTTCTTCTGAGCATCATTCTTTTTCATTGAGGGCTTTGCATCAGATGGAATCTTGTAGTAAAGACTCTTGTAGGCTTGTAGATACAGGAAGTAGATTTCATCAGCTGTTTTCTTCTTCAGTTGATAATCAGTCCAATTTGCCTGACCTTTTAGAAATTTCTTCATAAAAGACACTTGATCTTTCTGAGATTTGCCCACCTTAAAACCACTTTTCTGACTTTCCTTCATCTTTTCAAAAATATCAGCTAGAGCTGCTTCTTTATACTTTTTGTTGATAAAAGATTCAAGCTCTGCTGTTTTCTCATCAGAATTAAGATTCTTGTCATTCACTATTATTGCTGCTTGGCCTTTCACAATTGGATCATTGGCAATAATCCATTGCATTTGTGCATCAAAGGTTTCTTGAGCAATTTGAGTTTCAAGAAGAGTCTGAGCAGCATCTTTTTGCTCTTTCATCTCTGTTAACAGTCTTGAAGCTTCAAATGCTTTCTGCAGTTCTTCTTCATGAATCCTTTTGGCCTCTTCTTCATCTCTAGCCATCTGAACTTGCTCTGATCTCTTCAATTTCTTGGGCTTTGGCTCATCTTCAACCATAATGCTCTTGCCCTTATCCTTTGGAGTTGGTTCTTGAGATGGAGCAGTAGATTGCTCATCAGCAACATAAATCCTCCCTTGAACAAACAAATCCCCTTGAGGCTCTAAGACCCTCTTTCTTTTGTACACATTATCAGCAGTACCTTTGTAGTCCATTGCCAATAGCCTCTCAATCCTAGCAGGCTCTCTTGAACTAGCAGGCTCTTGCTCTGCACCAGCAGGATCTTCATCATAAATCTGAGTTCCTTCATGGAATTCAAATTAAGCCTCCTCTTCATCTTCAGAACTATCCATCCTCCCCTTTTTGGAAGAGTGACCTAAACCTTCAGCATCTGATCTTGAAGAACTAGATAAAACAAACTTTGAAGATCTTTTACCCTTTAGCTTCTTCACTTCATTCTCTAATTTCTTTACCCTCTTGACTAACTTGATGTTGATCTCATAAAATTTCTTGTTCTGACTTTTAAGAGCATCTTCTAAGAACTTCACCTTCTCTTTTAGTTCTTGCGCTGTTTGAGGAGATTGGGGTGATGTTACATGATGTGATGATGTTGGTGGTGTTGCAGATGGTACTGGAGATGGGATTGGTGATGTTTGATGTGTTGGTGAGATGTAACCAGTTGAAGAACTTGATGATGGTGATTCAGATGATGGTGTTGGTTCTTCAGGATGTTGTGGTAACATTTCATCAAATAGTGGTATTTCTTCCCCTCTGAAACCAATTCTCATGTTTGAAAATACTTTGTGAGAAAGTTTTGGTGTTTCATAAAGTGAGTTTGGGGGAAGCAACAAATGTTTTGATTTTGCAATGATGCATGAAATAAATCTTGGATACATCAAAAACTTTGTTTCACTATCCACATTTTTAATCAATCCTTAAAAAATATGTTTGGAAAAATTGTATTTTCTGTTTGTAGCCAAGCAGATGAGAGTAGAAGCCATGTTTCCACTAAATTGCTCCCAAGAGGTTTTCTTCTGGCTCAAACAATGAAGGATTGTATAGAACAAAAATCTCCATTGTGGAGTAAAATGCTTTTTCAGAAAAGTGAGTTTGGTAGACTCAGCATGATACCCCATTCTTTCCAAATGTTCAAAAATTTCAGTATCTGGCAATTGACTAATACCATCAGAATCATCCAAATGAAGATGTCTTCGAATGGATGACTCAGTAAGAGTCAAATGTTTGCCATCCACTTTGGCCTTAATCCTTTGTTCCCCATTTTCAGAAGTTTTAATTATTAGCTGATTGCCAAAATTGTAAAATTTGAGATTCATAAACAGTGGGGTTGACTAGTAAAGCAAACCTGATGTAGGAAGCATTTAAAAAATCCACTACTTGATGAAAAGAGGCATTGTCCACAGACTTTTCCAAAAATGCTAATTGATTGTGTCGTTTAACAAATGTCAGAACTTCCATGGTGAAAGATAATGAAAATTTTGATTATGATGGTAGGATTTGTTGGTGGTACTGGTAGAAGATGAAAGGTGTATGTTAATTGTGATAAGGACTGATGAAAGATGATATGAGAGAATTACTTTTAACCGACAATAAGAAAGATTATATTAAGTAAATGAAAAGGCGGTTAAAAAGATCTTTTATATGTGAAATATAATATAATATAATCATCAGTAATTTACATAACTACCCCAACGGCTAATTTTAACTACCAGGCCCAACGGCTAAAAACTTTTTCTGACAGGCTCAACGATTATCTAGCAGTACCATTTTACTCTAGCAGTACCAATTTTGAACTACCAGTACCTTTGAAAGTTTTGCAAAAATCCCTTATAGTTTTTAGCAAACTATCAGCTATCAACGGATTTGAGTTGTCTTTACCAAAAGCCGTTTGCTTATGGACTAGTTAACTATTTACTGTTAAGTATGGTTAGTTAAATACCATATAGTTTTTGGTAAACTATCAACCATCAATGGATTTGATTTGTCTTTACCAAAAGCCGTTTGCTTAAGGACTAGCCAGCTCTTAAGTTTGTAAAAACTTGGTGAACTGAATACCAAAAGCCATAATGGCCTAAAGATGGTGCAATTTCCTTGGATGGAGGAAATTAAAAAGGCAATGATGCTGTGTATCTTGGATGATTGGTTCAACAAGTGAAATCATCTATTAGCATGCCTTTGAGTTGAAACTTTCCTTAGTTTGATCTAGATAGAACTTTCTCCTTTAGGAATGCCTCATCCCTTCTGAATAAGTGATCTAATCCTATCTTTTTCAACCTTTGCATCATCTTGTATGCTCTTGTCTTTTTCTTTCATAAAATGGTTTTTCTTCCATTCTGGGCTAGTATTTCCTCCCCTGAGATTGTTACCTCCCCTGAGATGTAAATAACTTTCATTTCCCCTTTTTGTTTGGAAGATCTCTTGTTTTGTTATCAACCTGAAATGTGTTAGTTGCAAACCAAAAGAACAAAGTGCAAAGCACTTGATCTATAGCATTGTAAACATTTAAGCATTAATATGAACAAAACATAGCAAATTTTATACTAGCAGGACCAATTATGAACTGACAGTACCTTTTGACTAACTAGCAGTACCATGTTTAAAAGCCAATACCAGTTATTTTTATGTACAAAAACACATGTTTTTCAAAGATTAACCATTCCAATACCTCCTACAAGGTATTTGAATCTACCTAAATCAAAATATTTGGTGAGAAGGTCTGCATAATTCTTTTCAGAATCAATTTTAACAACTTGTATTAATCTTTTCTCATTGCAATCCCTTATGAAATGGTGTCTAATTTCAATGTGTTTTGTTTTTGAATGTTGAACTGGATTTTTAATGATACATATAGTACTGCTATTGTCAATGTAAATAATGGTGTTAAGAAAATTGTACCCATAGTCAAGCATTTGATTTTGGATCCAAAGAACTTGCCCACAACAACTTGCACCAGCAACATATTCTGCTTCAGTTGTAGAGTTGGCCACCATTGTTTGTTTCTTGCATTGCCAAGAAATGAGTCTGCAACCAAGAAATTGACATCCACCAGTTGTGGATTTTCTGTCTAAAGTTGCACCAGCATAGTCACTATCAGAATAAGCCACCAATTCAAAAGATGATTCCCTTGGATACCAAAGACCCAACCTAGGTTGACCCTTAAGATATCTAAAGATTCTTTTGACTGCTGTGAGATGAGAAACTTTGGGATGTACTTGAAACCTTGCACATACACATACTGAGAACATGATATCTGGTCTTGATGATGTAAGGTACATCAAAGACCCAATCATTGATCTATAATTGTGCAAATCCACATCTTCTCCCTCAGCATCCTTGAGTAGCCCTTTTTCTGCATCCATTGGTGTACTTGCAACCTTAGAATCAGCAAACTGAAATTTCCTTAGGATCTCTGCTACATACTTATCTTGGCTGATAAATATGCCTTCTTTGAATTGTTTCACTTGGAGACCCAAAAAGAAAGTAAGTTCCCCCATGGAACTCATTTCAAACTTACTATGCATAAGTTTTTCAAATTCTACACACAAGTCTTGGTTAGTAGATCCAAAGATAATGTCATCAACATAAATCTGCACTAGCAAGATGTCTTTCTTTGTTCTTTTGATGAACAAAGTTGGATCAATCTTGCCTCTTTGGAATCCATTTTCTAATAGATAGAAAGCCAAGGTTTCATACCATGCCCTAGGAGCTTGGTGTAGACCATAAAGAGCTTTGGTAACCCTATACACCTTATCTGGATATTCTGCATCAATGAAGCCTGGATGTTGAGAAACATACACTTCTTCTCCAATTTCACCATATAAAAATGCACTCTTAACATCCATTTGATAGACAGTGAAGCCTATGAAAGAAGCATAGGCCAAGAATAGCCTAATTGCTTCAAGTCTTGCAACTGGAGCAAAAACTTCTTCATAATCTACCCCTTCTTTTTGAGTATATCCTTGGGCCACCAATCTTGCTTTGTTTCTGATCACTATACCCCTTTCATCTTTCTTGTTTCTGAACACCCATTTGGTTCCAATTGCCCTGTGACCTTTGGGCAAATCAACCAGTATCCAAACCTTCTGAAGCTTGAATTGGAGACGCTCTTCTTGCATTGCTTCAACCCAACTTGCATCATCTAAAGCTTTGTTTATGTTTTTGGGTTCAGCCTGAGATAGAAAACATGAAAACAGGCATATGTTGGCAACTTCATGATTCTTTTCTTCATAAATTGAGGAGATAAACCCTTCTTGGTCTGAAGTCAAGACTTGAGATCTTGTTCTAACACCAGAATCAATGCTACCAATCACATCATCAGTTGAGTGATCTTTGAGAATTCTAGTGTTGTTAGTTGTAGGAACTTCATAGGTAAATGGAAGATTGCCAATCCCCACTTCTTCTGGTAAAGAATCATCTATTTGAACATTTAATGGCTCAGCAGTATCAATTTGTGAACTGGCAGTACCATCTGGTGAACTAGCAGTACCATTGTCATTTGCACTACTTTCTTGATTCTCTTGACCTTGAGTTCCATGATCATCTTCATTGCCTTCATTTGTTGTATTTGAAGGTTCTTCAAGACTTGAAGATAAATCCAACCCTTTCCAAATTGGCATCCAGATGTAATCTTGATCTTTAGGTGTTTCAACATTGTCTTCAAAACCTGCATTATCATTAGTATTTGTACCTGAAACAGGCACATAATTCATAGATTCTGAAAGCCTATCAATATCAAACATCCAATCTGGTCCAATGCCTTTCACATTTGTTAGTTTCTCTTAAAACTCTATGTGAAGATTCTCTTCCACTAGCCTAGTGCAACTATTATACACTCTATAGGCCTTACTTTGCAAAGAATACCCTATCAAATAGCCTTCATCTGCTTTTCCTTCAAACTTGCCTAAATGATCTTTGGTATTGAGAATAGTGACATGACATCCAAAAGGTCTCATAAAACTTAAAGATGGTGTTCTACCAAAGAAAAGTTCATAAGGTGTCTTTCTATGAGGTTTTATAACAAGAACCCTGTTTTGAACATAACAAGCAGTACCAACTGCTTCAGCCCAAAATGAAATAGGCAACTTAGAGTCTACTAACATAGTTCTAGCAACCTCTATAAGTGTTCTATTTTTCCTTTCTGCTACTCCATTTTGCTGTGGGGTTCTAGCTACACGAAATTCTCTTTTTATTCCTTTTTCCTTGCAAAAGTCATCCATAACCCTATTCTTGAACTCTGTTCCATTGTCACATCTGATGACTTTGACTTTCTTATCAGATTGGTTTTCTACCTCAGTTATATAAGATTTAAGAATCTCACTTGTTTCATGCTTAGATCTTAAAAAGAAAACCCAAGAAAATCTGCTATAATCATCAGTAACAACAAAACACTATTTCTTTCCATTCAAGCTACTCACATTAGTAGGACCAAAAAGATCCATATGAAGCATGTATAAAGCCTGAGAAATAGAGTTATGGGTCTTGGGCTTACAAGAAGCTCTATGTTGTTTGCCTTTAAGACAATCAACATAGGTTTGGTCATTTTGAAAAATCTTTTTGGGTAAACCTCTAACCAAATCATATTTTGTAATTGTATTGATTGTTTTAAAGTTTACATGACCAAGCCTTCTATGCCAAAGCATAGATTCATCCAATGAGGCTTTTGCTACCAAACAAGTTAAACTCTCCTTAGGATCAATGTTCTTTAAATCAACACTGTACATATTGTTCCTTTTTGGGATTTTAAGAAGGATCTGACTCTCATCAGGCATTTTAAAATCAAAAGAAAGAACCATACATTCATTGTCAGTAAATAGAACATTGTTCTTTTTGTCACACATTTGTGAGACACTAAGAAGATTAAACTGAAGTTCTTTCACAAAATACACATTTTCAAAATCTAATTTACTGGTTTTGATAGTACCTTTACCAGTAATCTTTCCTTTTATGCTCCCCCCCCCCAAAGGTAACATATCCTCCATCAAATGTTTTGAAGTCTGTGAGGAAAGACATGTTGCCTGTCATGTGCCTTGAACATCCACTATCTACATATCCTTGATCACCAATATCAGATGAATGTTCCTGCACATATATAAACATGTTAGTTTCCTTGGGGTACCCAAGCCATGACAGACTTGGGTTTGCCTCTTGCATCAATGAAATCAAACCTTTTTAGGATTATTGATGCACCTTTTGATTGGAGTGGTTTCCAAATCCAACATGCTGAGGACTTAACAGCATTTTCCCTTTTTATCCATTTTGTGGTCTTTGGTCTATCAATACCAATTTTGGCAGTACCATTTGGTCTAGCAGGACCTTTTGGTTTTGGTCTCCAAACTTGTGTTTTGACCACAGATTTCTTTTGAATAGGACTATTCACAACTTTTGGTACATATTTGAAAGTGTTTCTTGCACCCTTATCAGTTGGTTTTGTAGTAACAGGCTTATTTTGTCTAACAGTATGTTTAACTTTTGGGGTGTTAGACTTAACAAAACTTTTTCTGGGGTGAGTAACATTTGTTTTAGACTTTGATTTACTCCCAGAAACCCAGTTGTTACAATAAGCATGAAGATGAATAAAGCTACCACAGTAATAACATGCCTTATTGTACATAACAAAATTATCACCTAGTTGTTGTGACTTAAGATTGTTCCAATTTCTTTGGCTACCTCTAGGTTTGTTATTACATTTTTCACTACTTTCAACTGTTTTCAAAACAGCTTTAGCCTTAGCCTTAATCTCTACTCTTTTAGGACTGATTGGTCCTACTTTGTTTCCTTTGATAGGAACAGTCTCTTCTTCATCATCATCAGATACCCAATCTTCAATGATTAAAATATCTGATTTGTTATCAGTGAGCACCTTTTTGTTAGAGAGTGAAGCATTCTTAGCACTCTCAGAAGGTCCACTTTTCACTACAGGTTTCTCTAATGGTTTGTGAATGAATTCATGTACACCTGATTCTACAAGGTCTATACCTTGTGGACAGGGGATTCCTCTGTAAGGAGGTGGACAAGTCTTATATCCTACCCTAGATTTTATTCTTTTGTTCATCTGATTTTCAACTATGCTTCTAGTACAATCAGATGCAATTTCCAATGTGGTAACAGTCAGTTCAATATTATCTCTAGCCAATGTCACTTTAGCACACTCAGTTCTTAACATTTTTATTTCTGCATCTTTTAAAAATATTTCTCTATTAAGAACAGCTTTTGCATCAGTAAAGGTGAGTTCATTTTCTCTAAAGTGAATTACTTGTTTTTCAAGTTTGGCCATACCACACTTAAGATCGACTAAGTTTTGATGTGTTTTTCTTTGTTCTAATGTCAGATCACCATAAAATTTTCTTAAAGTTTCTAATTCATTAAAAACTTCACAATTATTAGAACATTTGGTAGTTTGTACCTCAGGAGTGGAGAATGTCATCAAAGCCATTTCATCTGAAGTTATCTCTTCTTCACCCATAAAACTCCAATCAAAACCCATCCCATCAATAGCAACCATTGCTTTGGGCTCAATGATTTCCACAACCTTACTCTTGCTCTCAAAGCTTCCTTTCTTCTCAAATCTTCCCTTATTTCTGTTCTCAAACCCTCTTCCCTTGTCATCCTGCTTCTTTGGTCTTCTACACTCTCTTGAGTAGTGACCCTTCATGTGGCAGTTGTAACACTCCACTTTTGACTTATCATACCCAGCAGGCTCATTACCATCTATGATAATCTTCTTTCCAGTCCTCATCAGCAACTTCTTAGCCCTTATGCTCAGAAGTGAAAGTTGCCACTTTATGTCCATTTCTTCAAGATCATCTTCATGAATCTCTTGAAGATCTTCAAAAGTTAATATGGACCCATTATGTTGTGATGTCAGGAAGGCACACCCAATTGTTTCATCTAGAATGGTTTTGGTACTGCTAGAAGTACTGGCAGTACCAAAGTTTGTGTTGGCAGTACCTTCTTCTCTGCCATCTTTTTTTTCATCTACAACTTTTGAGGTGCTTGGAGATGATACAAAAGCCATATTTCCTGAGCTTAAACCAGTAGTCTTCTTCACTTCATGCTCTACTATTTTAAAATTGTTGTAGAGATCATTAAGACTCATCTGATCAATATCTGGTTTGTTTTTCCAGACAATGACATGCATGGACCATTCAGAAGGTAAACTCCTAAGAAATTTGGAGTTTAAATCTTCTTGAGTTATCATCACTTCATGGATGGCTAACTGGCTTGAAAGCTTTTGAAGTCTATTGAACATACTGTCTAAAGACTCATTTGTTGTGGCTGTAAAGTTTTCAAACTGTTGTTTGAGAAGTGTTTTCTGAGTTTTCTTGGTGGCATCATTACCACCAAATCTAGCCACAATAGCTTCAAAAAGGGTTTTAGCATCTTTGTATTTGTTAAAGATCAAAAGCTGATCATTTGGAATAGTCATCAGTAACATACTCCTAGTTTTTAGATCATTTCGCTTTTGAATTCTTTCTTCTGCACTCGTTGGGTTTACTTGCACATTTGTTACAAGTGCATCATTTACTGTGGTGGTGGTGATTGAAGGTTTGGATGAGTTGCCTTCTTCAATGATCTCCCAAAGTGCATAGTCTTGCACTTGGAAATATTGTTCTACCCTCAGTCTCCACATATCAAACTCATTTTGTTTGAGTAATGGAAGTTTTGCTGCAACATTGGTTTGAATATGTTCAACATCCATTGTTCTTTTAAATTGTAAATATCAGCCTAGCTCTGATACCACTTGTGGAAGGATTGTGCAAACACTTGCGATGTGAATCTTAGTAACGTGTTTGAGATATTTATGTATGAATGTGTTTAGTATGCGGAATCTACTACAACACACTTAAAAGAACACAAAGGTGGTGAGTTATGTAAACGTGAGTATGTAATGAACAATGAACACAACTTTAGTTAACACAAAACGATTCAATATTATTGATGAAATAATACGGATGATCTAACTATCACCAGGATTACAAAGTAATCTTGAATCTTAGATTGTAAAAAGGATTTGTGAAATGAGTAACTAAGTTACTAGGGAGGTTGTTCTGTTTTTGTTATTAGTTAAAGAGATGCATACACAAAGGTGGTGACTAAGGGAACCTTTTATAGAATAAGGTACCCTTATTACAAGTTGTCAAGTGGTTTAATATAATATGATACTTTGACTATTCTAGCCTACAATTAAATACAACTACCAATGTAACAACTCTGTAATATTCTTCTGCATACCACAGAAGACTACACTACTTCTACATAACGTATTACATTGTACAAAGACTAATAATTCAACAAATATCTACAAACAAATATCTATCAACTTGACATAAATCTTGGCAGGACCTTTGTCAACTAGCAGTACCTTCTTACCCAGAAGGTACTGTTAGTACATCTTCATATTCTTCAAAATCAACTAGCAGGCTCTTTGGCATATCTGGCAGGCTCTTTGACTTGAACATTTTATTCCCAACAGTGTTCTCCGTGAGAAATGAAACAAATATCTTTTAAGAGATATTTGAGTGGCTAGGAGGGGTGGTGCAGCGTGTCACTGGGTTCATGACGTCTTGTCTTCAATATCAGTATCAACTTTGTGATAACCGATAGCAGATGTATTGACCCGGTTTCTGACCTAAGTTTTCATGGAGGGTTATTTCTTTTCACCCTTTTATTAAACTTTTCTTTTTAATTCTTCAACCCCTTCTCATTTACTCCTTTTTTTGATCTTTCCTAAGGACTTCTAATTCTAATATATTAGAATTGTCCTTGGGTAGATCCCTCCGGCTCTGGCGGATCATAGGACATAAACTATCCATAATCACCTTATAACTCCATGATTATCCTAGATTTGTTGATCACTTTTCGTAAAACCTTTTGTGAAAATCTCTCAATGTGTTTAGGTTTAAAACACATTTTGGTTAACGCTTCGAGAGTTTTGCATTTTCAGAAACACTCCCCCTTCACATGTGCTCATGCAATTTTTTAAAATAAGTATGCACATGTTGGGTAGAGTTTGCACATTTTGAATTGATCGATTTTCAGTTAATATGACCATTGCGAGACACGTTTACATCACTAGTTAAACTAGCTTGAAATTATTACCCGTCCCAGTCATATTAAAAGATCATCTCTCGAATTGGTACATTCTACTCAGACAAGTCCTTTGCGAGACACGTTTACATCACTGGATGAACCAGCTTGAAATTTTACCCGTCCTGGACAAGTCTTTTCGATTACTGACATTTAGTTTTCATCAATTCGAGGGTTCATACTGAGTCGAGCTCTTTTTGAGATTCAATCCACGATTCTTTAAACATTTTGATAACATTTTAATCACGTCTTCTCCCCCGCAAAAATAGCATTTCGTGATATTTTTTATATCAACGGATTAAAATAAAGCTTTTTGGAGAGAAAGACGGATTGGAGCATGAAATTTGGAACTTTTTGTTTTTAATTTTTATACTCCCCCTTAAATAAAGCATATTTTTTAAACATTCGAGTTTAAAATCATTTAAGGGTATAGAGGAGTTTTCTGTTTGAAGAAATCTTGAGCACATAATTTTGAGAAAGATTTTGAAAATTTTTTTTGAAAAATCTTGATCATGTGCTCAAGGATTTTTTATTTTTGCCATTAACATTGCGAGTCCTGATCTGAAATAATCAGAAGTCATCATTGTAGCGCGGGTTTTGTACTGAAGTATACGAAAGCCGTAGAGATTTTTAGGATAAGTGCTCGAAAAAATATTTAAAACCTTTGATTTGATTAAGAACTTTCCTTTCTTTGAAGCGCGGGTCCTAAACTGAAGTGTCCAGAAGCCATTATGAAGAAAATTTTGACAAACGACATGTTTTGAAAATAATTTTAGAGAACTCTCGCTCAAGCATCTGTACATGTCCGTATAATTGTTGAATGACATTTCTAGATACGTACAAAATATCGATTATATGAGAGACATGTCATGAGAAGAATATTTTTGTATTTTTTCATTTTTATATTGTTTTTGTATTTTGGAAATTTTCTATTTTTGTATTTTGCTTTTGTTGGTTTTTCAAATTTTGTATTTTGTTTTTGTTTTTTCAAAAAATAATATTCACAAAGAAGAATTAAGTTTGAACAAGTAAAAGTGGAGTTAAGAGTGGAATAAGATAAGGATTTCCACATGCGATGTTGGTATAAAGTTCTTCTTTTCCACATCGGGTGTGTGAATCCTCAACACTTTCACAATTACCTGCATCCACAGAATCCACAAAAGAAGAATTTGCAAAAATGATAGTGTTAGAAGTACATGTTTCCTCACATTGAGGGTGTTCACCATCAACGGTTGTAGTGGTGTCTACTTCCTTATCTTGAAGATTTTCACTATTATTTGGTTTGGTGCAGCTATCAAGAATCTTTCCTGTGGGAATCCATCTAAGACCAACTGTTTTAAAACTTTTCCCATGGGAATCCACCTATGGTAAGATCTAGGAGTTGTAGCGGAAGTCTCTATTTGAGAAAAACTACGTCCTGTAGAGATCCACCTATTAGGTTTCTTAACCTCTTGCTTCTTATCAACGGTTTGTTTCTATTTGGTGTCTTAGTGGATTGTGCCTTAGCATGTAAGTTTGCTTTCTTGATATACTGTGCAACACATGCATCATGATTAGCTGAAAAGACACATTTTTTACATGTAGGACAGACAAATTTAACATTTTTGTTTAAAACAACAACCTTAACTTTGTCACTACAGTCATTTGAAACGTGTTTCCTGTTCAAAGAGGAATTTGAATTAGTAGTGTTGCATTCTACGTGCATAACATTTTCTTTTTCGCAACTACTCTTAGATGCAAGCCAATCCCTAGTCTTTTGTTGAGTGTTCCTAGGTAATGGTTTACTACTACTAGCACTGCCTTGTAATGTTGTAGAATTCATCACTATAGGTTTTGTACCTAAAATTCCGTCTTTTCGAATCTGTGCCTTTTGCCTAGCTTTTTCTAGATAGTGATTGTGGACCATGTCGTTTGAACCAATAGATTCTTTAATTGTTTTTGTGGTGACATTTGGTGTACTGTTCCTAGAAAGGCCAGGTGCTATCACTTTTGGTTTCTCGATACACGCTTTTTCTTGTTCAACATATTTTTCATCAATCTTTAATAATCTTTTCTTGATGGGCAAGGAATGTGGAGTGACTGGTTTTGTCAAATCATTTTTCTCATCGACTTTTGAAGCAAACTGGAAAATTAACATTTTTGTTTTTTCAACCGGTTTTGAAGCATTTGGTTTCTCCAGAGTCGATGGTTTTGCAAACTTAGTATCCACACCCTTCCCTTTTTGAGTTGCCAGCTGAGACTTCAAATGGTCATTTTGCTCTTTCATGTTTTTGTATGCACGCTCATACGACAATTTGTCATGCTTGCATTCTTCATTCTTTCGATCAAGTTGTTTATAATATGTTACATTTTCTTTTTCAAGCTTAGCAAGTGCATTTTCATATTTTAAAACAATTGCAGAAGTCTCAGCTCGAAGTCTTTCATCGTCTTCCACATAATATGTTTGATAAATAATGGACATAATTTCGGTCGACAGAACTGCTTCGAAGAGAGTGTCATTGTGTTTTTCCAAAACTTTGATGTATTCAATGTTTTCATTTGCTTCCTTTACCAGGGATGTGTGGTCCTTGGCAAAGTCGGTTGTTTCTTTTAAAAGAGCATTTTCAACATTAAGAACTCTCGCACTAATGGCATTTAGTGGAGGAACATTTGCTGTGTCAAACATCTTTTTCTGTTCTGCATGAAAACTTGAATGCCAGTTGTTGATACTGATTTCTATTTTGGTTTTAACAAGACTTTGAAAATTTTCCATTCTCTTTTTAAGATCATCCAAATATCGTCTAGCTTCACTTGTGTTAAAAGGGTTGCTAGAGGACATTTGTTCGATGTTAGAGAGATGTTTGGAAACAATTTTTTGTTTTGTGGAAACAACTTGTCTTTTGAAAACCTTTGGTATTGGTTGTTGTTTAACAAAATTTACTCCAAAAATTATGTTAAGCTTATTATAATCAATTGGTTTAATTTCTGTGTTCATTTGTCTCATTTTAACTCGACTCTCTTCGGCAAGCTCAATCGTTTCATTAGAATCCCGAACCTCGGGAGGATCATGTTTATCAAATAGCACATTACCATTATACAACACATTCTGTTCTTTCTGAGCTTTCTTGAGATGATAAGGGTTTTCACAACTGATAGCCATTTTCTTCATTGTGTGTAAAATCGGGTTTGGATCTTTAATTAGCATGTGTATTGTTTGAGCAGAATGACCCATTTTTACAAGCAAATCTTCTAACTTTTTAATGGTTTCTTGTTTTTCAATGATTTCCAGGGGCGGTTTTGGGCCGGCGCAGCATCAGCAGCCGAGCCGGGCCCAACCACTAAGGGGCACTAAAATTTTTTATACCCATTATATGTACTAGGCCGGTGGTTGGCCGGAGTGAAATGTTTTCCGGCGAGTGCAGGTTGTGTTTAAGAGGAAGAAGAAATGAATGAACTAAGAGAGAGAGAGAGAAGATAAAGAAATGAGTGGTGAAGAAGATGACTAGTGAAGAAGATGAACTGATGAAGTACACGTCATTTGAGTTAAAGTCTTTATGGGGATACAAAACAAAATTGTTACAGCTAGTTTGCTTTTGACCTGTACCTATATAGTAATTTTTTAATATCTAAATAATATAACAACTTTTAAAAGTTAAAGTTTTTGTGGCTGTACCTATATAGTATATATTGTATGGCTGCTTGGTCATTGACCACAGTGAGGATTGAGGACCAGACTCTTCCTCACCGGTTGACCAACCGGCGCCAGTAGTTTATGGTCCAAGTGTATTAGCAGAGTTACATGACGAAAACATCCATCATCGTCTCCGATTTGATCTTATCTTTTTCTCTTTTTTTCGGTCATTCTCCAGCTGTCCAGCAATTGTATTCCTTCCAACCTTATTAGTCTACCTCAAATCTGTTTTGTATCCTTTTTGTTTCTATTATCATGCGTGACACAAAGAAACACCCTTCATTTTGATGGATATGTCGGCTACATTGCCATTTCAAAGTCCAACGGTCAAACTGGCTGGTTGAACCGGTCCGACCGGTCGCTGTAGATATTATAATATAAGGGCACTTTTTTTTTGTGTCGGGCCTAATGTTTTTTGGAGGTTCTCAGCACCGCCCATGATGATTTCATCAAGAAGATCATTTTCACATTTTGAAAACCTTGCATTCAACTCTTTCTTTTCTTTTTCAAGATCAGAACAAGTTGATTTTTGTTTAGAAAGTTGGTTGGTTAATTCTGAAATTTCCGTGTTTAAGGATTTTATTTTCATGTTCAAATTAACATCGAGTGTGTCAAATTTGATTTGCAAATGTTTTTCTCTTAAAACAGAATCTCGATAACCAATTTTTAATTTTGACTGTCGTTTGTTATTAAATTCAAAAGCTTTTTCATTAACCTTATATCTCTCAAGCTCAATTTCACATTCGCGGTCTTAAGATCGCGATTGACCTTTTTTACGTTTTCAATCTCAATTCGAAAATTATTCAGTAATGATTCAAAGAGAGCACGGGTTTCCTCATCATTAGCATCATTTTGTGCAACTTGAACTTCATTATAATCCATATATGAAGTTTCACAATTAACATTGCTATTAACTTGCTCCCCCACATATGTATCATAATTAGGTTCGAGAGGCACAAAATGTGGCTTTTCATGAGCAAACGGATTTTGTACCTCATGGAGTGGTTCTGTGTCATAGGTTTGAGGAGTTTCAGAATCACTGCATGATGTTGTTTCTTGCTGATGCGCCATAAAGTTGAAGTTTCCATTGAGATTTGCTGCATTATCATTAACTTTTGTTGAAACCATGAAGTCATATTCCTCAGCAATCAACGGTGTTCCCGACTCTTCCTTTTTGGCTAGCATCAACATGTACTGGAGCTTTTGAAGCTTTGTCATTGCATTGACATTGCAATCTCTACCAATATCACCACTGTGAATTTCAGATGTAGGTTTCTAAATCGTAGTCGTAAAACAGTAATTCTCATTTTGATTAACCCCGTTCTGATTCACAAACTGATCCATTTGGTTTCCAGTATACTGCCCTGCATATTGCATCTGATTCCCCATCTGTATACCCATAGCATTTCCTTGCTGATTCTCAATAACTTCAACCATTTGTCCTTGTTGACCCATATTTAACTGCGTATTGTCAGTGTATGATGAAATCCATTGGTTGTTGTTATGTGGTTTGATGTTTAATGCCTTGGAAAATAAAGCAAACGCATTTGCCAAATCTTTTGCGAGATTGTTTTGGTGAGTTGCCATTGATGAAGTTGTGTATGATAAAGTTGATGTAGGATCAGTGCAACGAAATAGGAGTTGTGTTTGGTGAAGGTTGAATCCAGTTGTTGTAGTGAAGTTCTAGTCTTTAACAGAAGACTGATTGAAGGATTTCTTAATGGTGATTTCTGGTTTCCCTCCAAAAATTGAATTTGAAAATTTTCTCTACCATAATTTGAAATTCACCATAAAATTCAATTCTAATGTTCCTAGAAAAATTTGAGTTTAAAAAATTTTGACGCCAAATTTCACCGAAAAAATTCGAATTTTGACCTAAAAATTTGAATTTTTGGCCAAAATTTTTACTGTTATACCAAAATTTGAATTTCGCGTAAAAATTGAACGTTTAATCACCCATAAAAATTAAATAAGAATTGCGATAGAATCCAGGTGAGAATTGCGATAGAAAGTCAAGAGTTGACTCTAACAATTGCGATAGACCCTTTAAGAATTGCGATAACTTTCCACTTCAACAATTGCGATAGTATCTTTTAAGAATTGCGATAACTTTCCATTTTGATAACTGCGATACAGTTGTCCAACAATTTCAATAGAGTTGACCTTTGGAACAATTGCGATAGAAACATCCTTCTCAGAATTGCGATAAAGTGCTATTGCCAGATTTGCGATAGAATGCTATTGCCAGATTTGCGATAGAATGCTATTGCCAGATTTGCGATAAACTTCACAATTCCTATAAACCTTTGTCTATCGAAATTCTTATACAAGAAATTCGATATTTTGCTCGTGAAGAAGCTCCAACAATTGCGATAAACCCCTTTTTATCGCAAATCTTATACAAGATTACGATAAGCACACTTTTATTATCAAACTTCTTATACAAGAATTTGATAAAGTCGCAAGTCTTTGATGATCTAAAACACAACCTTTGTAGCCTTTTTCTCGATCAAATTACTTCAAACACCACGTAAATCTTATAAAGTTTCCACTTTTTATCGCCAATAAGCAATAGAGACAATTTTTCGACACAAAGATTGAAGCTTTAGCGTGACAAACCAATATTTGAAGCTAAAAATCAAATGAAAAGCAATCTCAACTAACTAACCACACGAACAATCTATAAAAGACTACAACTTCAACCTTTAAACTCTAAAAGCTACAAACTTTAACCTTTAAACTCGCGTATAAATCAAAGATAAGACAAAAAGTACACGTTTTATAGATGCAAGACGCAACTTTAAGCTCACTTTTGATCTAAAACCGAACACAACTTAGTCCTAAATCGTTGTTTGGCGTGTTGATACCACTTGTTAATCTACAAATCTAACCTTTATCACACACAATATAATGTATTCGGCACAATAGAAAGATATGGAACCAGTATATGATATGACATGTAAATGAAGAATAAGAAGAATAAGAGAATGAATGGTACAGTAGAGATGGCAAGAGTATGTATGAACAGAATATATGAATATTAGATTAAGAGAGAGATAAAGAACAAGATAAGAGAAACACACACGCTCCTACCTTTACACCTCTCTAAAGCACACCTCTAAATGAGGTAGGAGTGTGGTATATGTAGTGAGACATGTGATGCCCTAAGGCTTTATGATGGGCTTTGGTTGGGCTCGGTTGGGCTTGTGTTGGACTTGAACAATACTAAGCAATACATGGACTTTAACTTATACAATACTAGCTTAGTCCAACACAAAGCCCTTTTCTACTATTCTTTTACATTTAGTAGACATACACAAAGTTTAAATAATACAAATGACCTTCACTTTTAAATCAATGCTAACAGATACTAATCTTTTGGAAAGATAGAATATGAACAAAATCTAAGTATGACTCGAAGATTTTTCATGAACATCATGTTACATAAACGAATTGTTATAAGTTGTTATGACAATATTGATATCTAATTGAAAGTTATTAGATAACTAGTGTAATGATTATTCTATTGGAATATGTTTGAATATAGAATTACATCCTCAGCTTGGAACAGCTTCCAGATTCTATAGATGAACAATTTGTCAATTGTTGAGCAAATTGTCATAGCCAACAAACTTGAAATTTTGGAAGGTATCAAACATTACACCATAGATATTCAAGTTGACAGAATTTTAAAGAGCATATTGTTGTTTGTTTACAATGATGCTGGTTTAATTAAGATGACACTTAATACTAGTTATGGTATGATTTCATCCTTTGACATGTGAACTAGTTGTGCTCACTAAGAGCATAGTTGCATTATACATTAAAAGAATAAGAATACTTTAAACTCTAAAAATGTTTAAAAGTTTGATAATCATAAATTGGTGATTGAGGTTGTCACACACTTTATGAAATATTATGTGGCAATATCAAATTATTTGAATGTACACATACAAGAACTTCACTAGTTGGATTCTTGAAATAAGTATTCTCAAAATTCTGATAGATCAAAGTTGGTTGATTTATGTCTTGTCAATAATTATGATTGTCATAGCTTGAGACATAATTCATCAACTAGAATTTTCATGCATTGATCTATTTAGTATTTGGATAAAGGATGTTAAGCATTTATTATTTGTAATGAATTTAAGTACTTGATATGTTTATTTTCATTAATAATAAATTGTGTCCAATATTTGTATGTTTAAATCCATGAATAATTTATGTTATTCTAAATTGTCCGTTGTCAATTAATGATATGGGAGTATCATTAAATTAAGACAAATCTGAGTTTTGGTATAATATACTTGATAGTATATTGATGCGCTGACATGCCAAATTCACATGATATTCAATGAATTGAATATAGGACTTATCCCAAACTACATGATTGTACTTTATGGATATTGTTATTAAGTGAATCATGAATAGTTATCCTCAGACTTGATATACTAGATAACTGTTATGAATGTAGTGCATTCTGTGGAACAATTTAACACTATACGTAACTGGTAGTCATAAGGATTATTTTTTGGAATTGTTACAAAATTCATGGCTTATGCTTGTAGTCAAGATAAAATTTGTTCATTCAAAGTTATTTTGAAGTTTAATACTGCTGGGCCCCTCGTACGGTTGACAAGATGTTTGCATGGTCATGCCCAAGATCTCCCTTGAATTGTTCAAAAGATTTGGTAATCTTGTTCAATCACAAACAACGAGAAACAGAATAGTTAAATAAAGAATGACTTTGATCCGTATCTTTATTTAACTTAGTATTAGTAACAAAAGGATAATAATAATGATGAATCATTAAAAGGTTTTTCCAGAAGACCTTACTCGAGTTGTACTAGAGGCATCGAAGTGTTGCTAGACGCTAACCGATGTGATAACACTATTAAAATATGTCCAAGTGGGAGCTGTTAGTTTTGTGGACATAAATTAGTAGTTGTGTGTTATGATCGAACTCGAGATCACGGGATTGCACAATTTACGTATGAAAAGTACATGATTAATAATTTAATATAAAAGGTTATATTAATTATTAAATACACAAAATGTATAACGACCGTTAGTAATTAACGGAAAATTGACTAACGACCGTTAAATACAAAAGAGAATGACTAGATTGAAATAAATTTTCAAGAAGGTTCCGGATCCCCTATCTCATTGATAGGCTGATCGGTTATGGATGGGTATAACCCAATCCATATCTAACTTGGACTCAAAGTTTCAATTAGTATATAAGCAAAATCAAGGGTCATTGTTTTTCACCTTTTGTGCACACACAATACCTAATTGATTTTCTTTTCCTCTTTTCCCTTTGTGGCCAATCGAAACAAACAACCCTTAAGGGTTTTCGATTGTGTTATTTTATAAACAAATTGTTTGGTTTAGTTTTTTGTTCTTGTTTACTAGCATAACATTTACTTGGTATTAGTACGTGTGTACAAGAACGTGATTCAATCACACTATTGATTGAATCTTGGATTGAATTACAAAAGGGTAAGAGGTAATTCCAATAATCCATATAAACCCTAATTAGGGTTCTTAAAATTGATTGCTTGGAATTAGATTCTTGTTTGGCTAGAATCTTAAGGTACGCATACTATTTAGGTTTGGTTAATTAATTTACATGTTATATGATCTACTCGCTTTCGCATGTTTACTTTGATGTTATTGTTTAATTATGATCGTCATGTATTAAATTCCAACATGTATTGCTACTTCACACAAAGAAGGTATGATTTTTACTTTTGTTTTGAAACTGTTTGATTTTAGATTTTAAATTTTAATCTAATTCCATCAATAGTTTTGTCTTCAACAGTGTAACACTTGAATTCCTTGTAAAATTAATTTTTTGTATATTGTTTATGATTTAATATAAATTAGATGATTGATACTTAATATGTTGTGGTGAAGCATCTAGAATTAGGGAGCGTTTGGTTTGAGGGTATGGCTACAAGGGAATGGGTTTCATTACCATTGTAAGTGTTTAGTTAATGGGTTTAGTAATTGAAAACGGGAATCAAACCCTTAAAACTAAGCATTTTTCAAACCCACTAAAGGTTGTGGGTTTCCAACCCATTCCAATTACCATAGTCATAGTGATTCCCAATATAAACCAAACACCCCTTTAGTATGTTCAAAACTATCACTCTAGACAAGATTTAGTTAATTTAACAGCACCTAAATTGAATTCTCGGTATATATGAACAATTGATCGACTTGAGTAACATGAAAAAAATTTACCTATATCTAGTAAGGAGGTAATAACCTCCATGATCTCTTGTCTAGAACACAAACCCGTGAATCTACAATCTAAAAATCACTTTAGTAGTAACCTTTATCGCTTTAAACTCGTCCTTCTTAACATATACCACACTCCTTTTGTTATCTATCACTTATGTAACATTAAAGGCCAAAACACCAATCGGGACAAAGAACGGAACAATAACAGCACCCTCACTACTATAAAACAAAAAAAATTCATACTGTCAAAACTTGGATTACATTTGCCGAACCATCCACATTAAAGTTTGCAACCCCTCATCAGGTGAATAGTGTTGTGAAGGACGCTCAACCTGTAAATCACTCGAACACGTACTTTGTTACACCCCGTACCCGCTTGGACAAAAAATTAAGACTTTTATGCGAAAAAAGCGTGAACCAAAACTGAACTTTCGTTACTCTTTTGACCATTGGCAAAAATATATAAACTTTCAGACCTTGAGACTATTTTTAAATGAAACTAGACTCAATTACCTTCGAAACGCCGGGTGGCACGACCTGTGATGACTTACGAATTAAAAGATATGATTTTTCGAAGATAGCCAAAATCTGAGTACATGAGTAGTTACGCTGTAACTGATAAATCAGTTATGCCGTAACTATGAAACAGACTGTCTGAAGCCAAAATCTGCACATTTTGACACCAATACAATCAAACCATTTCACACCATTTCAACGCTATAGCCATTACCAACATCATTCACCTTACATATAAACTATGACTAACATACTAAACGCATTCCCTAACAATTTGACCCGTTACAATCCAAAATGGATATATTCGTACTTATGCCAAACACCCCTTTAACTTTTACCATAATCACTTAAAACATACTTTAGCATACCCAATGACCACCAATTCATTATACCGAACTTGACACACGTTTTTACACTTGCTTACCCATTACAAACCATTAAATGACTCATGGGGGTACCGTGTCGATCTCGAGCTCGGTATCTACCTATGCTCTCACTTTCTTACATCTTCTAGCCTTTCGCAATATCCAAATGTTAACCCTTATTCCAAGCCTTTACATTAATACCATAGCCTACAAAACATTGAAACATTAAACCATAAGCACGAATGCTTAGTAAGTAAAACGGGCATAACATAACACCATAACTCATTCATACATTACGCATTCATAACCCATTAACCCATTACGACATCAATCATAAACACATACCTTAAACCCCTTAAAGCATCAACTTTCCTTTCCTAAACCATCCTTGTCTAACACATCAATTAACCTTATACCCATTTACACATAAACACAATTACACAACCATTCGTTAACCTTAACATATTAATACACATAAACACATAATGCATATAAATCATTATAATATTATCTTATAACCGGTTTACTTACCTTAGCTTCCAAAGCTAAGTTTAACAAGAACATAAGCATCCTCTTCATCATCATCACCATCCTTCATCATCATCCTCTACTCTATAAAATCAAAACATGTTAACATAATACATCAAAAGCATGATCAAGGGTTTATATAACCCATCAAACATACTCATCATCCTTTCTATTTCATCATATGATCATACTTTGATCATATGATGAAAACCCACTTCAACCACAAGCCTTAGCCTATTAGATTCAAGGTAGGGAGTTACTTACTTGTGATGGATTGTTGCAATGACTTAATCCTTGTATTGGAGCACCTAAACTCTTCTTAGATTCATCATCAACTTATCTCTTTCCCTCCCTTTTTCCTCTCCCAAATCCGGACCTAAAACACACCCTTATAATGATGGAAATGTCTAGAATCCTATGGAATACTAGATACTTATCTAGTACTTGAAGTAGTTTGGCCATTGGGCAAGCTTGGTCCCTCTAGTTCCTTTCTTCCTACTTTAGCCACAATACATATTAAAACACATTTAGTATATGACAACTTAAGCCCCTTAAGTCTACTTCCATTCAAGTTGTAACACATAATACTTTCTATAACCTTATAACCCATTCATTGACTATCGTGTTTGACTTCCGTGCAACAATCGTTGACTAGCAAATCACGTTAAACCTTAGTCAATTTCATCTAGGGTGGGGTCTATTTGTATCCGGGGAACGGGTGTTACATACTTGTTCTAAATTTAGCTAGATCTTACAGTTGAGGCAAAGAAGCTTCTTTATTAGATAAAACTGAATAATTTCGGCCTTCCATATGTAAGCTTCGCTTGGCATAAAACATTTTAGTAGATTTTATATTTCATAAGATCTCTGTAGGATCCCATTTGGTATCAAGATTTACACAAGATTATGTATTCTAGAGAGAGAACGAGAGGTTAAAGAGAGAGAGAGAGAGAGGGAGAGAGAGAGACAGAGAGAGAGAGAGAGAGAGAGAGAGAGAGGAAGAGGGAGGGAGAGAGAGGGGGTGGAGAGCAAAAACCACACACACACAAAAAGTGTGCGAAATGAGAAATGACTAAATCAAAAACTCCCACCCTCCTAAGACACTAGGATGGGGTATTTACACATAGGAACTGGGCCTTCATGGGCCTTATGTTATACCGAGAACCGGTCATAACCCAATGGGTTCTCGGTCGGACTTAGTGGATTAGCATAGTTTCTCTATTACACATATATATTCATCGTGGGCCATTAATTCTTGCTGGGCCAGATAAGAGCATCCATGTGGGCGATTTAAATTATTAAATGTAGCAAATGAGGCCTAATTCTAGGAATGGTTTGTGTAGGACGTGTATTAGCATACCAGAAAGATGAATTGGCAGATGTCTTATTATGAGTTAGACTATCTTGCACAAATTTTCAAGTTATAGCAAAACGGGAAAATCCTTTAGCAAAGTTAAAACGTACCCGACGTTCATATGGCATCAAATTTCCCTTCAATTAGTCCATCCGCCTTGGTTTCTCTCTCAACTAGGGGCGATTTCTCTGCCTCCCTAGCAGCCGCCATCTCTTCCCTTTTTCCGGCCAAACACAGCCTCTATAATCGCCTCTCTACCATCTTCTTGGTATGCAATCGATTGTTCAGACTTGTGTTTCAATTGAAGAGGTGGTGGCTGGTGTGTTTTTGCGGACTTTTAAACCCTAATTCTAGGGTTTTTTATGTTCGGTTTGGATTCTGGTCGTTTAATCATTCCTTTGATTATTAGGTCGGTTTGCTTTCATCCTATATATCTGGTCGATTGTAGGATTCTCAAATCAATTACTCTTTCATCTTATTCGACCAGTGGTTTGTTTGGTGCTGTTGCTTTAACCTTTGATGCATTATCGAAACCCTTTTAGGGTTTTGGTAATATTGATTTGCAGTCATCGTCCCTTTATTTTACTGATCAGATATTTAAGGGTCGATTGGTGGATTGTAGTGTGCTTAACGCCTATAAAACCTTTCTTAGGTTTTTATTTGTGTCGATTGGAAGTAAACCTCGTTAGGGTTTTGATTAGCTGCACGTTAACCCATTTAGGGTTAGTTTCTGTTTGTGTTTGTAAGTGGGTTTATGGGAGAGATGAAAGTATTGCTGGAGGTTGTTGCATCACTGTTGGATCCTGCTGCTATTGTTTATTATGCTGATCCGTGTTTGATGTGGGTTGGATGTTAGGGTTTTTATTAAACCTTATTTGTTATATTTATTCGTTCCTGCTGCTACTGATTTGAGTATGATGTGGATTGTTACTGGTCACTTTTTCATGTAGTAGCTGCTCGTTAATGGAGGTTAAGTTTGTAGGGTTCTTATTCAAAAACTCTATGGCTGGTTGTTATACCTTCGGTTTGCACTTTGATCTTATTTGCATTTGTCTGCTCAAAGGTATACAGAATCATGTCATAGTCCTTAAGCATGGTGTTGCTGGAAGTTGGGGTTTGTTAAACCCTATTATCGTCCTAAAACTAGTCCTTAAGCATGGTGCTGCTGTTGGATTGTGAGTTTTGGGTTGCTACGTTCTTTGGCAGATTCTAGCTTGGAACTCATGTTGAGCCACTTCTACGAGTGGTAACTGATGGTTAGGAGCTGCTATTGTGGATGTGCGTTGCTTTATACGTATTCGTTGGTTATTCTTATTGGTGTTCAGTTTTGCATCTCAACATACACCTTTGGAGCGAGTTTGTGCTTGCTGCTCTATCCGTGGTTTTAGAGTCCCTCACCAATCGTTGTGTGATACTTGTGAACTGTACTTCAATTTGAGGACCATGATATTGTATATTTGGACGACGCTGGAAGTTTGGACTACTATGATCACTTGAAGATTCAAGTATTTCTACTTGAAGTGCATTTATTTTTTATTCTTTTTGAAATCGTTGTAGTCTGATGTTTAGTTATAAGTGTGGTCTGTCACGCTTATATTGTAAGTTATAGGAATGTTGTTTCATTCCTATAGGAGAGTCTGTAAGTGTCCTAAGGGACTGAGGTGAGGGATATCACCCTCATCCTATTGTACCTCAACGTTTTTTTTGGATAATGAATTTTGCCGGGGTGAATTAACCCTTTTACCCAAAAAAATCCTTTAGCAAAGTTAAAACGTACCCGAGGTTCATATGAGCGTTGTGAATTTTAGATGTCATGACCATTCCCATGACGAGTGTTAGCATTAGTGGCGGCTAAGAGCACATTAGGAGAGGAGGATATAACATCAGTGAAGGGGGCTTGAGACTTAGACTTCAACCACATCTCTTCCGTCGTTACCATTAACTGGATCGTGTTAAGATCCGGAAAAGGATCCCTCTGAGCAATAGTACCCACAACATGATTATATTTGGCACTTAAGCCATTAAGAGCGTAAGTAATAACATGTTGTGGGTACTATTGCTCAGAGGGATCCTTTTCCGGTATGTTTTCGGTACTTTTTTGGCCCACCCAAGTAACAAATCCTGGCTTCGTCACTGAACATCATCATTGCTCACATGGGATCTAAGATTACTCAAAATGGTGGTGATAAACTCAATCTTCCTAAAGTAAGCATCCACAGTTAGGTCACCAAATTAAAGCATCCTTAATTCACCCGTCAAAGTAACAATCTTGGTACGTTTGTTATCAACAAATTGTTTCAGTAATATCCCGAGCCTCCTTAGCAGTTTTGGGAACAACGACAGGTCTTTTTTGAGAAGTTTTAAGAGATTGGCCCTGATACCATGGGATATGTTTGACGCGGAGCTTTTTGGAGCTTTTTGGGGCGATAAGCGATGAGCAATGAGCTTTTTGATTTTTATTGTTCGTCTTTGACAAAGGAGCGGTAGGCTTTGCTATTTTTTGGGAAAGCACAGTTTTCCAATGCATCTTTAAGAAGCTGTGAGCGGTGAACTGATGAGCTGTGGCTACTGCTCACAGCTACTGCTTACAGCTCACTGCTCACAGCTTAATGCTACTGCTCGCTGTTACTTTTATCAACACACCCTATGTTGTAATTAATATGTAATTATACTGACTTACCAATAAGGCTTAGATACAATATAAACAATACTAGAATAGGCCAAGCCGCCCAAAAATAATCCAATAAGCCTAAATAATACCATTAATATCACTGATAAGTGGGGCTGTAAACGAACCGGACGAACACGAACGGAGCCATGTTCATGTTCATTTATTTAATTTTAGCCGGACAAATAAACGGACACGAACGTTTAAACGGACGAATTTTCTTGTTCATGTTCGTTTATTAAGAAAATAAGTTGTTCATGTTCGTTCATTAAGACACTAAACGAACGCTAAACGAACATAAACGATCGAACATAAATGAAAATTGACAAACAAACATAAACTTTATTGAATTATCCAAAATATATTATTTTATAAGTGTTGTATTATTTAAACCAACAAATATTATAATTATACAACTAAAAGATATGATATACGAACGTAAATAAATAAATGAACATAAATGAACGTTAACGAACACATAATCGGACGTTTACGAACATAAATGAACGGACACGGCTTTTGTTCATGTTCGTTCATTTAACTAAACGAACGTAAAATATTGTTCATGTTCGTTCATTTAATAAATAAATGAACATAAACGAACTTTTTACCGAACGTTGAATGAAATGTTCATGAATGTCAGTTCGACCTACATAATAAGAATAACCCACTAACATTGCTTGCTAAAATAACACACTATTGTATAGTTAACTCGTTAAATGGAGCTTTCAACATGTATTTTGTATTTGTTGTAAACCTAGTTAACTTTTTTATTTACTTTTGCTTTTCTAATTCAACTTCATTTATAATAGTTACTTTTATTCACCAAATCTTAAGCAAATTTTTTCGATCTAAGTAACAAACGGGAATCTCGAGTCCTACAACTGTATACTTATGAAATATATTAAAATGCTAAAATAATAGATTCATGGTATTCTTGCCTAGTACTTACAAATATTATTCTCATTCAGCATTATATATGTCATCCAAATGCTGCACAACATCATTGGTTTACTTAGCCATCATCTGTGAACCATCGTCAAATCCTTAAACAAGATTTATTTCCACTTTGATCATTAAGTTTTTAAACGCAAACCATTTATATTGACCTGAAGTTGACGAATACAAAAAAAAGTCAAGGGTTCGAGTCTCGGCTCTTGCTCACTCCAGTTGGTGCCCCATTGGGCCAGGAGAGTTGCCGGAGTTATTCCTTGTGGGGTGGACAATGGCTGGTGCCAAAAGGCAGCCGGGGTCAGGGAGCCGGGGTCAGGGTGTTCCCACCAATTCACACCTTTTGTGGATTAAGCAGAGATCCCAAATTTATTCAAAACACAGTTGATAAAATGACTAAAATGGTTCAAAAGTCTCTTGAAGCGTATTATTTATATTGTTGAAATATTATGTTCTAAAAAAGAATTATGTATAAGATGCTAGTTTATAGTTATCTGCTCGACCAGTGTAATATTAACTATCAATCGTTTTCCATCTTCTCCGGTCCGACGATTTTCTCACATCGTATCCAACTAAAACAAATAAGTCTAGATCACGATAAAGAAATCTTTGACATAAATGGTCTCCATTAATGGAGTCATTTGTCACAAGTTGCGAAGGAATGAGTAAATAAATTATTTTTAAGAGTTGGAATCCACACAAAGGTTTTTATGGGCGAAAAGGTCTTTGAGTTAAATTTTGGTCCATAATTTGGACCAATAAGATGGTCCAGTTATGGAATGTGGGGGCGTAAAAATGACATCCTCTTTGGGTTCCTTTTGAATTGTTAAACTTCATAATCCCACTTGAAAATTGAATCTTTTATTAGATAAGATTTGAGCACTCGGAATGGAGAAAAGATTTAAAGTTACATAAATAATGGTACAAAAGTAGTCACTTTTAGTACTTGGTCCCATAATTCATCTTGATTCTTTAATTAAGGGGTAGGTTATACAAGCCCCCCTAGTTTTAGCATGGTACCTTTTTCGTCCTTTTTGTTGTTTCGTCCTTTTAGTACTTTTTTTTTTTTTTTTTGTACTTTCGTCCTTTTAGTGTATATATATATATATATATATATATATATATATATATATATATATATATATATATATATTTTTAAATTTCGTCTTTTTTTTTCTTTTTTTTTTTTTTTTTTTTTTTTTTTTTTTTGTAGTGTTTATTTTCTGTGTAATATTTATTTTGTGTAATGTTTAAATAATACAAACATTTATTTACAACATAAATCAGTAATCATTCATAATGTTTTGCCGGTATAATTATTTACAACATAAATCAGTAATCATTTACAATGTTTTGTCTCTTTAATTATTTACAACATAAATCAGTAATCATGTACTATCTTTGTGTTTGTCTAATCTCATTATACATGTGTAGTTGATCGTGATACAATGTTTCCCATCCGGATGCAACGGGATGTCTGTGGTACCTCCATTGTGGGTGAATAGTCGGAAATGGTGAGTTTTCATCTAGCGTAAGATGAATGTAGTGACCAAATTTCCCACTCCCCACACGGCCAATCACAAGGGGGCCAGTTCCTTGTGATAAATCTGGAGCGGAAAAAAACGAAAAACACGTAGTGTTGCCTTCCACGAATATAAATACAACAGGCCGGTTAATCACTGTGGCAATAACCAACCCCGTATTTGGCATAACCATCCAGTGTTCTCCCGGACAACCAATATCATATAACCAGTTTATTCTGCTCCGCATATTGTCATAGTCCATTTGCATCCACATACGTACGTAAAACTCACGATTAATGTCCAACTCTTGCAATAACCACCTTCGGACATTGAGCCAGTTATCTTGGTGTTGACCAATACCGTGGGCAACGCACCTAAACCCACAATTTCCATCACCTTCCATATTATAGATACTTGTGATGTATCGACGGAAAAGCTGTGGAAACTGCTCAATGAAATACTCGCTCTCCGTATCTCTAACGTATAACCTGTGTCTGGGACTTCTTTCAACTCTAGGACCCATGTAAGAACTATGTCTCGCTGGTTGTTTGTTCAAGTCCGGGACTTTTGTAGATCTTGTATTTGTGCTTCTTCGACTTGGATCTACGGTTGGTACTTTATTCAAGTCCGGGACTTTTGGTGCCTGGGACTTTTTGTCCTTTGTGCTCGGTCGTCCACGAGTACTTTTGTGAACAGCAGGTTGACGTGTATCAACAGATTCCGGATTGTATATCCCCCTCATCTTATTTAACATATTTTTTTTCACAAACGACGACATTTTGCCAAAAACACCCTTGAATTGTTGTATGTCATCTTCACAATCAGGATCATCGTCAGGATCACAAGAAGGACCAGCTTCAGTATTGATACTAGGCCACGGAACAAATAGGATTCTCCAAAAAATATCAACCGTATCCAGTGGAATGGCCATATCTGCATTCATTAAAAGTGACTTATATAAATTACTGATATTAATGGGGAAAATAACTTAATAGTCACAAATTTAATATACTTACTATGAATCCGATAGTAAAGCATTTCGTGAACGGTAGCCCATAAACTGACTGCAACTGATGAGTACAATCTTCGGCGTCGATCGTCAGTTGGAGTTCCTTGAACATGAGTTCCAACGCATATTTGGAAACTTTATACCACAATTCTTGAAATAGTAGTATATTACATTTGTTCATTCTCTCGTTTTTCAACAACGCGTGTGCTGCCCAAGTATAATTTCAATAACGCGTGTTGAGCCTCAACTCTGCATGTTGTTGTCTGGCCGAAGGCGCGATATTGATCGGTAATACACCCGATAAACATGTCAGAGTAATTTTGCAGCCAGTTATTCAGATACGAAGAAATATCTGAAAAAACAATGAATTAACAAAAAGTCATTCGAGTTGTTATTTATTTAATAATAATAACAATGAATTAATAATTGAGTACCTGCATGTTCGAGCAACAACTCTTGTAGGTTAATGTGCCACTGACAGAGTAATTTGTTTGCGTTCGGGAATTCTACTCTGCATGCCCCAACCAACGCTAAATCTCTGTCAGTGACGATAACACGCGGGTAATATCTTTCCTCTATCACCTGCTTCACACATTGCAATACCCATTGAAAATTAGGCCCCTTTTCTTTGTCCAAAAAAGAAAACGCCATTGAAAATGTTTTGTTTGTTGAAGTTAATCCAACAATTTCAAAAAATGGCAATTTGAACAAATTGGTATTGTATGTTGAGTCCATTAGCATGATTTCCGGGAATGTACACCATAGAGCATATGACGTGGGGTGAACAAAAAATAGTTCCTCAGGCTCATTAGTGAGATCATTCACCCTCTCGTAATATGTATACCCCGAATGCTGCAAATGTGAGTAAAGGACTTGGATTGGAGTTCTCTGACCTATTAGGGCTCCACGGATCTTATTTTGAGCGTTATATATAGTTCTAATACCAGACACGTTATCCGGATTAAGATCCTTTACTGACGAAAGTATATGACGCGGTGGTACGTTATCCGGATTAATCTAAATGGACAATTGGTTTTAGAGGTACTGGTTTGCCGTTTAGCTTCATCTTCTAAACCGTCACGTCGATACACCCCACCCTTTGAACACCCATAAATGATTGAATACAAATACCCCTTTTCTGATTTGGTTTTATACTTAACAATAACAAAACCGATCCCTCTAGTTATATTTTGCACCCAATCAGTTAGTTGATCGTGAGACCTGAACACCTGAAAATACATTAAATAGTTTACAACTTTTTTATATAACTTTTTCTTACAACTTTTTATAACTTTTTTTTTTACATTGTCTTAGAAAAAAAAATTAAAACTTTTTTATATAACTTTTTATAACTTTTTTTTACTTTGTCTTAGAAATTAAAAAAAAAAAAAAAAAAAAAAAAAAAAAAAAAAAAAAAGAATTAAAAATTTTTATAACTTTTTTTACAACTTATATAACTTTTTTTTTACAACTTTTTACATTGTCTTGTAACTTTTTATAACTTTTTTTTTATATAACTTTCTTTTTATAACTTATTTTTTATTTTTTTTTTACAACTTTTTTACAACTTGTTATAAATAAAATTAAAAAAAATTAAAAAAAAAAAAAATAAAAAAAATTAAAAACGCGTCTTAAACCACTACCCAGCCCACAGATAAACCACCCAACCCTTTTCTCTCTCTCACTCACTCTTATCCCTTCGTCCTTGCGTTGAATACTTTCCCCACCCAACCCTTTTCTCTCTCTCACTCAAACCCTAACCCATCCCCATCCCATCCTTCTGAAATATTCTCTGTCAATACCCCTTTATGGTGGTTTTGAAACTGCTTAAGGTGGTTTTTTGATACTGCTTAAGGTGGTTTAGATCTTTTTAGTGGGGGGGTTAAGTTCTTGATGGGTGGGTTTAAGTCTGTGGGCTTGGGTGGTGGTTTAAGACGCGGTTTTAATTATTATTTTTAGATCTAAAAAGATGGTTGGATATTTGTGGTTCTGATGGTTGGATCTTTGTTAGATCTAAAACAGATGGTGTTCTTGTGATGGTTAGATCTTTTTGTGATGGTTAGATCTTTTTTTTTTTTTTCTGTGATGATGTTTAAAAAAAAAAAACATCATTCGTATAAAAATAATTTTTTAGATTGATATTATTTCAATTAACCTTTGTTAATTGAAAGATTTATTAAGTAATTGATCAGATCTATAAGTTTTTTATAAAACGCCTAATTTTTGAAAAATTAGGGTTTGGTATTTTTTGGGGATTTTGATTTTTAAAGACTTCTGGTGTTGATTAAGTGTGTTTAATCAACGTTTCTGGTATTATTGGTTCAATTGGAGGTGGTTCTTGGTATTTGCCCTAATTTTGAAAAATTAGGGTTTGGAGGTTCTTGGTTCTGATCTTGGTTATACGTTATAAAAAAATATGGTTGTTTCTGTGATGTTTTTATATCGTGTTTTAGATCTAAAAAAAAAAAAAAACAATTTTAATGACTCATACGGTGAAATTGTTGACTGCTTGTTATGGTGAAATTGATATGGTGGGTTGTTTCTAAGTGAGTTTGTTACCGAAGTTGTTGACTGCTTGTTTTAGATATTTGTTAGATCTTTTTAGATGACTCGTTGGGTTGTTTCTAAATATGGTGAAATTGTTGACTGCTTGTTATGGTTGCTTTGGTTTAAATTATAAAATATATGCTGAGTTGGTTTTTTTAGATTATGTTTGCTTATTATGGTTGCTTATTATGAAGAAACTGATATGGTTAAATTGTTGACTGCAAAAAGTGAGTTATGGTTGCTTGTTATGGTTGCTTATAATTGTTGACTGCTTGTTGATGGTGATGGTGAAACTGCTTAAAAAAGCAGTTGGTGCTTATTATGGTTGCTTATTATGGTTTCTTATAATTGTTGACTGCTTGTGGCTTGTTGGAATTATTTGTTGACTGCTTGTTATAATTGTTGACTGCTTGTGGCTTGTTGGAAAAAAATCATTTGTTGACTGCTTGTGGCTTGTTGGAATTTTAAGCAGTTGGTTTTTTGAAATGCTTTCTTGAAACTGCTTATTATGAAATAAGCAGTTGGTTTTTGTTAAAAAACCGAGATACGGCGATGATGATTTAAAAAAAAACTTGTGTTGATTGGCGTGGCATAACCGAATGAACGGTAAAGTGGGATATTTTCCACTTTGCAACCTTCGAATTTGCAGCCATATAAGATAAAATGATAATCTGAGCCTAATGTTATCTCGTTGTCTTTTTAATGTTTTTTATACATGTAAATATTGAAAAAGCGTAAAATTTATTATTACCTCTTCTGTGTAAAATGGTGAACTCGACATTTTCGGAAGCGGGTTTGACTTGCGGGTTCTTGCGGCTTTCTGAAAACTGAGTAATACCGTAAACTTGTGTTTCAGTAGAGAAATCTGAAATCTGAAAACTGAGTGATACCGTAAAATTGCGGGTTCTTGCAGCTTTCTGAAAACTGAGTGATACCGTAAAATTGCGGGTTCTTGCGGCTTTTTGGAATCTGAAAACTGAGTAATACTGCTTATGTGTTGAGACCTTGTATCTGATTGTGTTTCACTTGCGGGTTTGAGACCTTGAAAACTGAAACTGCTTATGTTTGAGACCTTGTATCTGATTGTGTTTCACTTGTGGGTTTGAGATCTTGAATACTGATTGTGTTTGTGTGAAATTCTGCTTGTGTTTCACTTGGTTATAACTATGAAATGGAATCTTATGTGACATAAAGTTTGATTCAAATGTTGACACAAAGCCTGAAAAAAAGGTGAACGGGGAGAATCTTCACTATTTCTTCGTACATGACATAAAAAAGATGGGACGTGAATTATTTTGAGATAAGGCGATGATGATTATTTACTACAAAAATTTTGCAACCGAATGGACGGTAAATTGATATTTTATCACTTTGCAACCTTCAAAAATCTGAGCCTATTAAAAATCTCGATATTTTTCGATTACGTTTTCTTTTAACATAACACAAAAAAAAAAAACTATGAACTGGGACAAAAAAAAAACTAAAGTGTAAAAAAAAAAAAAAAAGACAAACATAATAGGACAAAAAGGACAAACATAGCGGGGGGGGGGGGGGGGGGGGGGGGGGGGGGGGGGGGGGCTATCAACTTGGTTATTCAAACATATACGAAAAGTATGATTGTGAGTTTCTGACATGGACAAACACGACGTTATTATGATAAATCGCTTCAACATGTCTTTTTTTTTTTTTTACGGACTCGAGGGTTCAACAAGTAGGGCACATGAATGTGCAACATGCAAATCTTTAACAGATACTGAAATAAGAAGGTGTGTATAAGAGCATGTGGGTGTGTTACTCTTGACAAGCATTACCAACGTGTATTTGCCCTAGCTGAACCCGAGTGAATATTAAGGAACTTGATCGAGAATTCTAAGTCCCATTCAACTAGAAAAAAATATTAGGTGAACTTATAAGTTTGCTTCTTTCGTTTCACTGGCGGGGACAAGGGAGATTGATACAAATATTGTTATGTTCTTATTCTCAAAGGAAAAATGATATATGCTTCAATTATCGTGTCCTTATGTTACTGGGCTATTCTCAAATACTGGCATTGGAATGAAACATGAATCCTATTCATAAATCAAACTCGAATGAATGATCCTCTATGGCTATCAATTCACTTTAGTAAGATAATCACGATTAAGGATTGTTTAAAAATTATATCAAGTACACTTATGGGCTACGAAGATGAAAGATTGGTACAAACTGGGCTTTTTATTTTGGTCTTACTATATATATAGCCCACTAACATAAACGTTCCGTCATAATTGTTTTTTAGTGGGCTCAAAAATCAGTATGACTGTTCAAATTTATTATTATTATTATTATTATTATTATTATTATTATTATAAACATCACTTTATTATAAACTCGTAGGATCTACAAGAAATTAGAGGGGAGCCGTGATACTAACTGGGCCCCACTCCTCTAGCTATTGCAAAGCTAATCATTCTAAAAATATGAGCAGCGGCACGCGCTCCAATGTCCTGAGTCACAGAGAACTTTCGGATCCACTGTAGTAGGGCCACCGCATCCTTGCCAAGTTCCCCAAAGGAAGAGAATGAGAAGGGGAGAAACCCATATCCAATATCGGCACACTTGGTCTCATACTTGATGCGTTTGCGTTGTGCTGCTTCAAACACCACTCGTCCTGGTACAAAATCAACCACACAAGTTTGCGTCAAGGGAGACGACCCAGTCAAATCGACACAAACATCTTGCCCACTGTCCCAAGAATAGAGCAATATATCAGCCATGCGTAAGTTTTTGTCCCTTTTTCTACAAAGACCGATGTCAACCTCTTTACGAGCCGAGATCCCGGACCGAGAACAAATGTTAGTGAGAGTGTCGCGTACCACGTTATGCCGATGCTTAATACCAATAATACCAGCGCACGACACTGCATGGTCCCCATAAATGTCTCCCTTAAATACCCTGGAACAAGCTGAACACGACATCTGAGCAGAAAATAGGGGAACGCCTACCCGATAGCATAACACACATCAGTAAGTTCTGGCGTTCATGGTCTGTCCCAGCCCAGATATCGGGACCACCCTAAGCCAGTCTGAAGTGTAGTCCTCCCTCTGCGATCTCCATAAGGCCATCTGTCTAGTAGATAAGCGAAAGGTGGATTCAGCCAGTTTGGCGACACATGTGAAATATATATCTGCTAATTTCTTCATGAGTTTGGGGGCAACGATCTCACATGAGCGACCCAAAAGGTCGGTCTCCGTTTTCACATTGAAAGCATACAAGGCATCATCAAAAGATGATCTAGAGGTTACGATGTCAGAATGTCGGAGGAGCTTAGTTTGTAAACTAGCAGATTGGAGTCTAGATGCAAGGAAAACATTATTTAAGACATCACCTGCAGAGTATACACCAAGCCCCCCAAATTCAAAAGGTAGTGTGGCCAGTCTCCATTGCCACTCACCAAAACCAGGTCTAGAAGCGATGACAATACGCTCCAGAGAAGAACGAAGTGCCGCATCAAAAGAAATCTGAGCACGCTCAAATACCCGAGGAGAACATGTGCGCATAGAAAAATATAGCTTGGAAATGCCGGCACAAGCACGAAGGAGCAACAGCTCACATTGAGGGTCCTTAAGCTTAGCGACAACGTCCATGAGCTCAATTGTTTTGGCAACCCTTTTCATAACAAGCTCATTGCTAAACTCAAGGTCCATACTAGCAGGCCCACCCAATAATTTAACACCATGTAACGGTCGAGAGATATTAGGCGGAAAGACACCTGTGAGCATGCTTCTGGGGTCTTCCTTTGGCCAAAAAACCTCAGTTTTATCAACATTGAGGTGCAGACCGCGCCGTGGTCCATCCATCATAATAAGCTCTAAAGCCTTCCCCACGACCAAAGTATCTCCGATAATAGTGCCATCATCTAGATACCAAGCTTGAAGGGAAAGACTAAAGGATTCTCTAATTTTGCATACTAGAGGATATATATATATATATATATATATATATATATATATATATATATATATATATATTATATATATATATATATATATATATATATATATATATATATATATATATATATATAACAGGAGGCGTTACACGTAAATAATGCCACATAAGTCCACGTCATTGCCATGTAATTGTCATTAAAAGTCATGTCATCACATTTAGTCCACCTAAGCATTATTTATTTTAGGCAATTAAAATTCAGATTAATTAAAAATTTAACATTTGCAAGAATCGAACCTGGGTCATTTAATCCACATACAAATGCTTCAACCACTAGACCAAGCCAGTTTTTGTGATTTACAATACAAACTAAGTAATTCATACTTAAATAATTGATATTGTTAAGCTATATTTAAGGAATAGCTTGGGCATAAAATTAAGTTATTATTATTATCCACAAATATACGTATATTTTCATAATCCTAGAACAAAAACACGGAACAAAAAGACACACAAAACCTAAAACACAAATCCGGAACAAAAAAGACCCAAACAAATTCACCAGTAGCTAGGCTCCAATCTCATTATCATGTTGTCAATAATCTTATTTGCTATTATGAAGCATGCATCCACAGCTTTTGAACCAAGGTAATCTTAACAGTTTATCTTGATCTCGATTTTGATCAGGTAATTAATTATTTATTTTTAATTTGACATAATAAAGATAATCTTAAATCTCGATTTGAACCAAGGTAATCTTAATTTTCGATTTTGACATTATGTTCTTTATTTTTATCTTAACAAAAATTCGGTTTGGGTCAGCTTGATATTTAACTGCATGTTGATATTGTGAAGT
Organism: Artemisia tridentata subsp. tridentata; assembly: GCA_021014915.2. NCBI lineage: Eukaryota > Viridiplantae > Streptophyta > Magnoliopsida > Asterales > Asteraceae > Artemisia > Artemisia tridentata. The sequence goes on along the minus strand of CP139502.1, from coordinate 158,438,969 downwards.
TACATGTTCATTCATAGCTAATTTTTATGCACGTAGTAATTGTTTTTGATTGATTACATTATCGAATTGTTGTTGATATTTAACAACAGGGAAAGAGGCATGCTTGATCTATCAATGTTTTGGTTTCAAGTTTGTACTGCTCGTGAACAGTTTGTACTGCTGGCGTATCAGGTTTGTACTGCTCGAAACATGTGAAAAATTGAGTTCAAAACGATTAATATACAATTACAAAGTAAAAAATTACAAAGCATGCCCGCCCATCGGGCGGGCTTCGACAACTAATCACACAACACGTAAACTGCTCGTGAAAGTTGTAACTGACTGATTATCCACAATTACAATTTTATGTTGGGTAATGATCGCTTCTGGAAAGTTGTAATAACTGTGATTTGTTGTTATAGTTCGCTTCTGGAAAGCTCATATTTGATGTAATAGTTCATATTTTATGTTCATATGGTGTGATCGGGTTCGGGCTGATGTTTGTGGAACCTAATAATATCCTCTAAAGGTATGTTTTTATTTTCTTATGGCATTCATCTTGATTGCTTGTGGTTGATTTTTAATCAATTACGTTGATTCTGTCTTTCTCACTTGGTATGTTGTTTTACATGGCTTTGTTTTATGAGGACGGGAACCCTATTGAGCCAAAGGTATTGTTATAAGAGTTCTCGACATGACGACATGGTCATGGTTTGTATAAGTCTGAGTAGGTGGTAAAGGATTTACATGTGACGGCGAGAAGAGTTAATTTACAGCAGGCCCTTTGCCCGAGTCTAAGCTTGAGTTCCCTGTTTTATTGCAGAATCAATTATTAAACAGGTAGGCAATGTATGTTGTATTCGTCATTTCAGATCAATTTATGATTATGGGTGCTAATGAGCATGCGTTTTTATGCACACAAATGTTTGTGGAAGCAGCCTTAAGGAGAATGACCTCAAGAGATCAACACGGCCACCTCAATAAAAGTTATATTCTGGAGCTTTTTATATGAATCTAAGCGGGTGGGATAGGAATGACATGCGTTTGACAAGGTAATGTTCATCTTATAGCTTTAGTATCCAGTTGCATAATGTTTATATGTCTAATGTTTAGTTATTAAAGGGTGTTTAGGCCTGTCATAATAGTTGGAATCAGTGGTGTTTGGGAGTGTTCTAATTAGAATCATTTAATTATTAAGGGGTGTTTGGGACTGTTCTTAATAGCTGAATTTAGGGTCTTTGGGACTTTCTTAATATCTGAATTCAGGGGTGTTTTAAATTATCTTATTTGTAGTTGGTAACTTCTCTCAAAGCTGTAGTTCACACAAGTAATAGTTAGTCGGTGAACGAGAAATTTAAAAAAAAAAAAAAAAAAAAAAAAAAAAAAAAAAAAAAAAAAGAGCCCATAATGCCATTGTCAGCTGTTGGTGTTGATGTTATTGTTGCTTCAGTTGTAGTTGCCACCTCATTGGGACATAGAAAGGAAGAGGAGATTATGAAAACTAACTTGGCGGTTGCATCTACAACTACCCTAATGGCGGCTCAGTGTGTGGAGGTGCTGAACGTGACCATTTAGCCTCGGTTGTCAGATCAGCAAAAATGTCGGGTCATCGGGAGATATCATGACTTTAACAGCTCCGGACATTACCGGTAACTCCATATTTTTTATTCTTTGTTTAACTTCCCTTGCAAATAAGCTTTTTTGGTGATACCATGTTGGTTGTTTAACAGAGAGTGGAAGACGTGATTGAAATAAGCCAAAAAAAACTTTGTTTTCATCTACTCACTTGGTGTATCTGTAGGCAGATAAAGATGAATCAATATTTAATAAACTTTAACAGGCACTCAGCTATATATGGTTTTGTTGCCATCACTGTGATATGATCCATTGTGCTATTCAATGTGTGTTTGCCGATGGAGAAGGTGTAATTTCAGTCTATTGATACTGCTGTTTGGATTGGTGTCTACAATTGGTTTTTTTCTTCTACAACTCAGGTGGTGTAATGATACTGCTGTTTGGATTGCTGTTTGGATTGGCTCGACAGCAAATGGACAATGTTGGCTATTATTCCGTATGGATTTTATATTCCCAGGTGGGTAGTGGTTGGCATTTGTCCAACATAGTGTTTGGTTCACATCTACCTGGTGCTATAATAATTGTGTCAGTCAATGATTCGAAGATCAGAGCTATTTTTGTGTTTGAGAATTTTATTGGGGACCTTTACTTCATTTGAGAATTTTATATTTTCATGTGGGTATTGGTTGGCAATTGTCCATCTCAGTGTTTGGTTCGCATATGTTTCTATATAAATTTTATCCTATTCCTTAATATTGGCCTGTTTGACCCACTCACCTTTTTCTGATATATTTGACAGGGTTGTCTGGCTCTAGCATTGCGACCAACATTTCCATTTTGTCGCCTATGGACGCGTCCCATGTCGGTTGGTGTAGTAAGGGCGACCTCTTGGGAGTGTCGACCTCCTTACTACACTTAGTCTAATCAAGTTGCCAAACACTCTAACAACTGATCTTATAACAGCGGATTACTAAAACATCAAGTACAAGCACATCCAAAGCTTATCTACTACAACCCGCATTGTTACAACTGATTTCCTGATCATGATCCATTAATCGTGTTCACTTTATTTTCATATCAGATTGACGACGTAGAAAAACTCATGGAGATAATAAAGCAAGCAGCTCGAGAAAATGCAATGCTAATTTACACACTAGCTGATGAAAACATGGCTGCATCAGCCCGACACGCCTGCAAAAGATGGGGTGTACCATCAACTGATATACTTAGTCCAATCACAGAAGCAATCTCATTGCATTTAGGGGTTTCACCTTCAGGGCTACCTCGTGGGGCTCCGGGCAGGAAATTTCCGTTAACCGAAGATTACTTTAAAAGAATTGATGCAATTGAGTTCACCATAAAATAGGATGATGGAGCTTTACCCAATAATCTACACAAATCAGACATTGTTCTTGCTGGTGTTTCACGAACAGGAAAGACTCCATTATCGATCTATTTAGCACAGAAAGGATTCAAAGTGGCAAACGTGTCTATTGTTATGGTAGTACCGTTACCAAAGGCTTTATTTGAAATTGACCAAGAAAATGTCTTTGCATTGACTATTAATCCGGTTGTTTTGCAAACTATAAGAAGAGAAAGGGCAAAAACCTTAGGATTCAATGACAATATGATGACTAATTATTCAGATATGGATCATGTGAGGGAGGAGCTCGATTTTGCTTGCAAGATTTTCACACAGAATCCCACTTGGCCAGTAATTGGTGTGTACTTTATATCAGTTTCTATATATGCATCGACTATAACCTCTAATTTTCTAATGTTGGTTGTAATGTGTTTTTCATTTGTTGGTCCACGAATTGTATGTGGATCTCTAAGTAGCTTTGAATACTTAGTAGATGGTTGGGATAAATCCAAACCAGTCTAAGTGAGAAACCCTTAACGATTGTTAATGTTAATGCGAAAAATTAACAAGAACAATGAAGAACACATACACAGAGTTAACACTAACTTTGTATAATTCTATTAATCACAATTGTGAAACTCGTACAACTCTCTCATCAAACTAACAACCTTAGGGATCCTTTTATAACACCAAGGAAACCCTAATACTAACCGACTAAGAAGATATTCACGAATCTTCTAAAAAGATACTTACAGGTTTTGTATCTTTTCCTAACATATCTCTAACAAACTTTCCTTATTTCACGACCAGACTTAACATAATAAGTCAACCAGACTTAATACAGACTACCAGACTTAACTTGTATTATCAGACCTAATTACAAAGACAGACCTAACTCAGACATATTACCAGACCTAAGTTTGTCTTCTCTTGAATCGTATGATAATTCCCAACAATCCTCTCCTAACTTGATCTTCATGCTCCATGAACTTCAAGTTCTTCTGATTTAGCTTTTTGAGGATTGAATCTTGAACACTTTGAATTGTCTTTAGATCTTAAACCTTTCTAGTAGTTTGAATCTTGATAAGCTCTTCTGATATGGTCTTTGCAGCAACATTGACTATATGTACATCAAATTCATTAAAGTTTCAGACTATTCTCATCACTTCCAGATGTGTTACCATCTGTGAGAGGTGAATCATTGAAAATGTAATGGATTTGAAATCTCTTTACCAATAGCCATTACCACTGGAGTAGCCAATGTTTGGTGTGTCAGACCATGGTACATTAATAACCATATGATTTTTAGCAAATCATCAGCTTATCAACGGATTTGTTAAGTCTTTACCAAAAGCCGTTTGCTTCTGGACTAGCCAATTCTTTGATGGAAAAGCACCTCATCATGGTGAATTGATTACCATTTATGGTTTTCCACAGCCTTTACCACAAGCCATAACCTTGTGGGCTAGCCAACTCTTCACTTATCTTAGATATGGTGAGTTGAATACCATACAATTTTTGGCAAATTGTCAGCCATAAACGGATTTGAGCAATCTTTACCTGTTATCCGTTTGCTCAGGATTAGCCAGTCCTTGTGTTGATGAGACAAGGTGGACTGATAACCTTTTGTTGTGTTAGTGCAAGGCACCTCCACCAAGTGAGAAGTTCCAATAGTCTCACTTGACAACTTATGAAAATTCTTTCAAACATCCTCAAGCTACATCCCTTAATGACTGCAATTTTATTGAATCCAATATCTGCTCATATACTTCATCCTTCTTCACAGCAGACAACTTTCTGTTTATCATATCTTTGCAAACACTTGATGACAGAGGATATTCCACTTTTGCAAGCATATAAATATCACCATCTTTTACAGACAAACAATGTACCTTGCAGTTATAAAGTAGGTCCAGCTGGTAATCTTCTGCTGTTCAGGGAGTTTCCACACTATATTTGACTTAGTTGGTGGCTCAAACATTACTTTCAAATTTCCCCAAAAGACTCTTGTAACATCATCTTCAGGTGGATTATCTCCAAATTTGATATTCACCACCTTGTATAGTTCCTTTAAATCCTCCCTGCTTATATCATGTAAAATAGCAGCAAAATTCATATACATTATATTAGAGTAATCTTCCCTAATAATCATATATGAAGCTCTTTCTCCAGTCATAACAATTTTATAGTTTACTATCTTAGCAGGTTTCTTTGAGCTTTCAATTGTTCCCATAGTGGCTCCTTCAGATGAAGGTTCTTCCTCAGATTCCTCTTCTTCAATCACTTTCTTGTATTTACTTTTTCTTTCCAAAATTTTTCTTCTTTGAAACACAATCGGCTTTACTACATCAGCTTGCACTTCCCTGATGACTTCTCAACTTCAGGTTGTATTTCAACCATTTTATCAGGTTCAATAACAAGTTTAGTCTCTTTAACCTTCCTACCCTGAAAACAATATTTCTGCACATCATCATAATCAACAGCTTTATAACCTTGATCTCTCTCAAATGCTTTGAGATATGCAATTTGAATCTCCTCATATGACTTCCCTTTCATCTTTTCCAAAGATAGATGCATTTGATTCTTTAGATACATCTTCATATCATGTTTCTTTTCTGCAATAGTCATCTTCTTGGGAATCTTTGATTTCTTCTGAAGCTTGAACTTTTCTAAGAATCCACCCAATGTATCATCATTGTCTCTTGCATTTATGAAGTCAGCTAACTGTTTGGCTTGTTCATCAGCAGTTAAACCTTCCCTCTTACTTCATCATCAACATTGAGCAGCTTTGTAAATTCATCAGATTCTTCAGCCAATTGTCTTGCATAAACTGCATCTTGCCTCTTTTGTCTTTCTTCTTCAGCAATATCTTGTGCCTTAATCCTCTCAATTTCAGCCTCAGATGCTAGTTCTTCTCTTGTTTTTCTTTTAGACTTCTTTGGCTTTGAAGTTTCATCCACAACCTGCTTTCCTTCTCTTTGTGCAGAATGTTGCTCTTCATTACCAGAATTAAGTTCATTACCAGACTCTAAAGAACCAGACTTTCCTTCACCAGTATTAATTTCGTTATCAGACTTTTCATCAGACACTGTGCCATACTTTGCAGTCTCTTCCTCAGCAGACAAAATTAACCTTCTTTTCTTCCTATCCTGTTTAATCTTGCCCATGGATTGAGCCAAAGTTTCTGCTACTTCCAGTGTCTCTGGACTGATGGTGGTGACAGGTTCTTGAACTGGAGGTTCTTGAACTGGTGTTTGAAGAATGTTTTCTTGTTCTTGTTCCAAATTCCTCCCCTGTTTGGAAGAATTTTCAGCTTCTCCCTCCTCATCATCAAAAGGAACACCCTTTTTCTTCATTGCCATTCCCATTTTCTTTACTTTTCGCACCAAAGTCACATAAGCTCTTCTGAGTGCCTCATTAGACTTCTCCAAAATGGCTATCTTCTTTTGCAGTTGAGGAACTAAAATGAGAAGATTTTCCACAGTTATTGGTGCATGTTCCTCCTCCCTTGCAGGACTTGGAACATTTGGTTGTGAAGGTGAAGATTGTGGGGTAGGTGTAGGTATTCTTTCAGCAGATGGTGAGGGACCTGGTTGAGATGATGGAGTTGGGGTAGGTGTAGGTGTAGCAGACCTAGATGATGCTGGTGCTTCTTCCTCATTAGGTTGCACTTGTGCAACTCCAGATGTACCTGCATTGTTAGTACCAAGCATAGCAGCAAGCAAAGGTCTATGTACCCCTTGAAAACCCCTTTTTATATTTGCAAAAAGTTTTGGAGTAAAGGCCACACTGATGTAAGGCACTTTATCCTTAGTTTCATAGTTCAAGACCATTTGCAAAAATCGTGGATACATTAAAAATTTAGGGTCCTTAGCATTTTTCATCATTCCTTCAAAAATTAGTTTTGAAAAATTAAATTTCCTTCCAAGTGATAAACAGACCAATGCAGAAGCAATTCTGCTTCCAAATTGATCCCATCCACCACTCTTGGGACTTAAGCTTTGAAGTAAATGATGTACTAAAAATCTCCACTGTGGTTTAAAATGACTTTTCCAAAAGGTAAAACTTCCATCTGTGGGGTACCCAATGTTATCCAATCCCTCCAAAATATCATTACCAGGCAAATCAAATTCTCCTAAAGCATCATCCAATTGGAGACTTCCCCTAATGGAGGCTTCAGTAATGGTAAAACCATTTTTGTCAATAATTGCCCTTAAACATGGTGTCCCATCATCAAGAGTCTCAGAGGTAACCGACCCCCAGAACTGCTTAACAAGGGACTGATAAATAGTAGGATTATGAAGTAAAGAATAACAAATGTAAGAACCTTTTAGGAAATCCACAATCTCCTCGAAACCTGCACTTTGATCTGGTTTCTTCAAGAAATCAACTTGATTATGCTTGTCAACAAACTTGAGGTTAGCCATGGATGGGTTAATGATTTAAGTCTGGTTGATTGGAAAGGTAGGGTTTGAAAATATTTCCGTATAAACAGAGTCGTGAGTCGAAAATAAAGATGATTTAAAATAGGAAGCAAATAAAGAATAAAATATATCAAATTTTAGCCTTATATACTTCGTAAATATCTCTTTTTACCAAAAATAGTGCTACGGTAATATTTAAGATAAATCTTTATTACTCTGACCAGATCTAACGGTCATAATTTTAACACTACCCGACTTAAAATAGTCAACTAGGCCGAATCATAAACTTACCAGACCTAACCAAAAGAGTGGACTTACACATTGATTTTAGCGAATGCAAGGCATTACATCATCACCATTCCAATCGATTCTGCAAAAATTAGTTCAAGCAACAAGAAAGGGAAACAAAAACCAATATTTGCAAGAAAAGGTCAGCACACAAGCTACCAGATTTAACACTTAAGATTACCCGATTAAAGACTTGTACATTTTCCTCCCCTTAAATGTACATTACCTCCCCTTAAGTGTAAACCTTTCTCTTTCTTTTTTTTTTTTTTTTTTTTTTTTTTTTTTTTTTTTTTTTTAAATAAAACTTAAGCTAACAAAAAAAAAATAAACATGGTCAACTTTCCATAAATTACAAGTAATTACTCTTTGCCTGCAAGTATTAACCCATACACCAACCGAGCATTTAATAGCATTAAACCTTGATTTTCCCTATAAAACCACCCATTGTATTATCACAAAACCATCACAAACCAAAAGAAAAACCTTATTAGTATAATGGATCCTTCCCACTTAGAAATCATAGAGATTTCATCCGATTCTTCTTGGGATCCAAACGGCTCATCTTCTGATTCATCATCAGGAGGATGGGGTGGTTATTTTCCACCAGGTTACTCCTCAATAACAAGAAACAAAGCAGCAAGAGAGACAGTACTGAAACATTGGTTAGCAGCATATGATCTCACTGAGCAAGAGCCAGAGGACTCTTCTTCAGAGGATGAAGCAGAGGAGACTTCAGAAGATATCACTTCTTCAGAGGATTCTTCTATTGATTATGAAGCAGAGACCTCCAAGACTGCGACATCCAAGAGCACCAAGGTTGTGCCTCATCCAATACCAAAAAAGCAAGTTCTAGGACTCCTAAGTCCAAAGGTCAAAGACCTTATGGATGAGAAGAAGACCAAGAAGACCATGCCTGATGTGAAGGATAAAGGCAAAGGGAAAAAGAAGATGTAGGTGTTGGTGTTTTTATGTTTAAGCTTTTGTCTTTTGATGTGCTATGTTGGTGGTTGCCTTGTTTGCAACTTTGTTTATAATGAATAAAACTTTCAAGGTTCTTTAGTCACAAACTGCAAAACAAAGTTATGCACAATATACCAAAAACAAACGTACTATGGAAAGTTGGAAACAAATTAACTACTGAAAATAAGAATAACCATTTAGAATATCAAGACTGAAAACAAACAAGTATACAAACTATACAAAGTTAAGAAAGAGAAATCAGTTTTTCTTAACAACCTAGGCCTGAGTGGGCTTGAGTCCTCTTTGTGGAGCAACATACTTGAAGGTTTTGTATGAATTTGCTCCAGTGAAACTATGTTTGGACTGATAGGTATACTTATTTTTAAATGGATTCCAAACCCAGCATTCTGAGAAGTTATCAGCAGAACCCCCATTTGAATTTGTTTGATTTACAACTGGTCTTCTCACAGGTGAATTTGATTTATAAAAATTATTTCTTTGAAAGTTTGCATTCACCTGTGGCTTTTGAAATGGTTGTCTGGGTCTCACAGAATTAACATAACCAGTATTCACATTAGGCCTCGTATAATTACCATTTTGTCTATTCACATTAAAGTTCCTAAAGCCAGACCTAAAATTTTGTCTACCAGTATTAACATAAGAGTTAGGTCGGGTAGAGTAAAACTGTTGGGCTGGTCTGGGATTAAACTAGTTTGCATGATTAATTCTGTTAGCATTATTCCAAACTGGTTTATTTGAACCATGACCAATATTAGCATTCATTCTCTTTTGCTCAGCCTCTCTCTTCATTCTCTTTTCATGAAAATCACAGTCCCTAATCAAGTGACATAGACTTCCACAAACAAAATATCTTTTAGGAGCATAAGTGTAACTACTCCTACTTTCTCTGTGAACACTATTGCTTCTAGGTGACTCATTAATATTAACAGATTCCCTAGGAGTTTTTATGTGCTGGGCACAACTAGGTTTGACTGTCTCAGGCTTTGGTTTAGTCACTACAGGTTCAGTTACAACAGGTTCACACTTCTTAACAACCTTAGGTTCAGGATTCTCTTCTACCTCACTTTTTAACTCAGACTTAGAGTGATCAGAGGAACCATCAATAGATCCTTCAGAGTCATTGGATTGACAAGAAGAATACTTACTGGTTTTGTCCTCTGAGGTGATTGACTCAGGTGTTTGAGGACCTTTCTTACCATACACAAAAAGTGAATCATCTAACTCTTCTTTTTCAAGAGGAGTATAGTCATCACTCAATGGTGGTGGTACTCCCTTAAAGTCACCAGTCTTAACAAACCTATTATACAATGGTTTGCCTGCATAGTCATCTTCTCTAGACTTAAGGATTGCCTTTTTCTCATCTTCCTCATATCCTAAGCCAAATTTTTTATTGGACTTTATTTGAGAATCCCAACATTTGAACAGGTTATTATTTGAGTTGTTCCACTGATCTACCCGTTTTCTCAACTCATCCCTCTCCTTTTGAATTCTAAGGCCCATTTGTCTATACCTTTTAAGCTTCTTATCTTGTTCATATATTTTATTAGCTTGAAAGTATAGTTTTTCATTTAAAGCAGCATGTTGGTTTTGAAGGGTGACCTTTTGTGCCTCTAGTGTTTTTACAGCATTTTTATGTGCTAAAAGATTTACTTCTAGCTCACCTATTTGTCCTAACTGCTCATCACATAAAGCCTTAATATGATTATATGAATCAGTGCATAATTTAGAGCATAATGATACCTCATTACCAATGGCCATGAGAGCATGATCAGACTCTTTATTCACTCTTGGATGCTCACCCCAGTTGACTCCTCCAGCTTCTATTGTCAGTAAGCTCATCTGATTCTTTTCCAACTTCCCTTCTTCATCTCTTTTCCCATCAGCAGGCTTCTTCTCTGGACAATCTCTTGAAAAATGTCCATGCTTATGACAGTTGTAGCATTCAACTGTCCTCTTTGTGTATCCCACTGGTGATTTGTTGTTGAAGTTGATGGTCCTTCCATATTGCTTCTGAAATCGTTTGACCCTTAAAGCAACCATGGAAATGTGCCACTTTATGTCCATCTCCTCAACTTCAGCATCATTAATCTGTTCTAAATCTTCACTAATAAAGCTTTCATCTTCCGTTTGGTTGGCAAAGAAAGAATGGATCACCTCATCAGTAAAGTTTGAAGCAGATCTTTCACTTGAAGGAGTTTCATAGCTACCAGACCTAACACTACCAGGTTTAACCTTGTAAGTACTGCTTTTGTTTTGTGATACAAAAGCAACATTTGATGAACTGGTTGATGCCTGAGTGTTGTTACTGATGTCCCTTTCAAACATCCTAAGATTATTGTATAGGTCATCAGGTGTCATTGAATCTACTTCCTCCTTTATCCTCATCGCCACAGATACATTACCCCATTCTGATGGTAAAGATCTAAGGAACTTGTGGTTTGCATCCTCATTTGAAACTGCTGCACCATGAAATTCCAGTTGTGTTAACAGATGTTGAAATCTGTCATAGCCCTTCTCCAATCCTTCAGTTTTTGAAACACTGAATGTCTCAAATTGCTGTTTAAGAACAGCCTTTTGCATCTTCTTGGAGTTTGCATTGCCTCCAAATCGTTTCTTGATAGCCTCCCACATCTCTTTAGCATCAACCATGCCATGGAACCTTTGCAGATGCTCCTTAGGAATAGCCATAAGAAGCAAGGTTCTGGCCTTCTTTTCCTTCTCCACAGCCCTAATCTCCTCAGCAGATACTGGTGGCATTATTCTCAGCTGCCCATCAGTCCCTTGTGAAATTCTTTTCTTAGAGTTTCCCCTTTGAATAACCTTCCATACATCACTATCAATATACTCCAGATAATGTTCCATCTCCATGGCCCATATATCATATTCTTCTCTTTTCAGTAATGGAAGTTTTATGTTTGAGATTGTGGTTGTGGAAGGGATGGGTTGTTGTTGTGTTTGGGAGTTACTGGATTCAGGTTTTCCTTCATCTTCATGGTTTGAATTCTCATCCTCACTGTTATGGATTGAGAAAGTTTCAGTGTTGATAGGCTTTTCGGTCTCAGACATTATGTAGGGTGAATTGAGTGAGAATAGGTTTTTAAAGTTAAGTGTTCTTCGAACTCAGAGTCTCTCGCCTTGCTCTGATACCACTTGTTGGTCCACGAATTGTATGTGGATCTCTAAGTAGCTTTGAATACTTAGTAGATGGTTGGGATAAATCCAAACCAATCTAAGTGAGAAACCCTTAACGATTGTTAATGTTAATGCGGAAACTTAACAAGAACAATGAAGAACACACACACAGAGTTAACACTAACTTTGTATAATTCTATTAATCACAATTGTAAAACTCGTACAACTCTCTCATCAAACTAACAACCTTAGGGATCCTTTTATAACACCAAGGAAACACTAATACTAACCGACTAAGAAGATATTCACGAATCTTCTAAAAAGATACTTACACGTTTTGTATCTTTTCCTAACATATCTCTAACAAACTTTCCTTATTTCACGACCAGACTTAACATAATAAGTCAACCAGACTTAATACAGACTACCAGACTTAACTTGTATTACCAGACCTAATTACAAAGACAGACCTAACTCAGACATATTACCAGACCTAAGTTTGTCTTCTCTTGAATCGTATGATAATTCCCAACATCATTGATGATCACGGAAGTGACCGGGAAAGCAATCGAAGAAACTGCTGTTACGGTATTGAGACTCTACCAAGACCGAAAAAATAGGTGCTCGATGCCATGAATCTCAAAACGCTACTAAGTATAGGTACTATTTTGTCTCACAATATTGTTCTTATAGAAGGGACTCATGGAGTAAATAGAGTGTATGTAACTATGTATATGGAAGTTTGAAATACAGACAAAGTATAAAATATAATACAAGGTTTGATATTCGAAAGGAAAAATTAATATTGGACTTATTAGTTTCATGTTAGACAAGGTGTTAGCATGATCATCCTTTTTTGTAGGTCATGATCATGTTGTGTTTAATCGTTGTATCTAAACTTTTAGCATCTTCAGCAAACTCTTTTGTGTGTCGTAAAAGAAAACAACCAAAGTTGTGTTTTGGTCCATATTGACCCAAAAGAAACTGGCAGTTTTGGAATGGCTATATCACCTAGGGGTGATCACGGTCCAAAAACCGGACAGGACCGGCCAAGACCGGACCGGACCGAAGACCGAGAACCGGAAAAACCATAGACCGAGACTGGACCGAATGTGGTCGGTCCGGTCTCGGTCCGGTTCGGTCCGGTCGGTCTTCGGTCGGTCCGGTCCAATTAGGCAAGATTTGGCAAGTTTTTTCGGTTTTTTGGTCGGTCCGGACCGGACCGGACCGGACCGACCGAACCGAGGACCGAATTAGCCAAAAAGCTTAGACCGAGGACCGGACCGAATGTGGTCGGTCCGGTCCGGTCCGGTCGGTTTTGTCGGTCGGTCCGGTCCATCCGGTCCGTTTGCTCACCCCTAATATCACCTATTACTGTGCAGGATCGTCTCTTTGGAAAGTATTTTGTTCAAAAGTAGGATGTTACTTTTTACAACATGTGCATTGTTAATTGTTAGCTAATGGCTCTACATTATTTATACAATACTTGTCATGTACCACAAGAAATACCTATACCTTGTGATGTACAACTAGACTAATATCATGTGCTTCCTTCATAAGCAACCTAAAAAGATCACCCAGGGTAACAAACAACTCTCAATATTCTTAACTTTCTAAAACCAAATAACCTCCATTGACCATCCCTTCCTTTAGCAGTCACCTTATTTTTGCCACAATATATAAAAACCCAAACCCATCAATCTTCACCCGTCCCCACCACTACAATGTCTACCCCACATCAACAAATCCACATCCAAAACACTCCTGATAACCGCTCTAACATCTTTTGGCATAATATTTATATGTTATTTGCAGACTCTCTGCCACATGTACATTATTAATGCGGGATCTGGCTTTAGGCTTTTGTGGAACACAGTTAAATCTTTCCTTGACCCAAAGACTACATCTATGATTAATGTAAGTCCACACTATCTTTTGTGGAACACACTCTATTTTACGCAGGTGACAACGTGTCAATTGATAATCATTAATACAGTTCGTTATAGATTTATAAAGGTTACATATTCTTGGAGTCATAAACAAATAGTAAGCTCTAAATGTTTCAGTTGCATAGTATGGATCAATTTTAATATCTCAATGCATATTGCAATCCTAAACGGATAGTAAGTTCTGAATCTTTAACACCTCAATGAGACATTTGAACCATAAAACGTAGTAGAGGTGGTTTAATCTGATTCATATTCATTAATGTGTTTGTATGGATCCTGTATATAGAGATCAGAAGCAAGATGTAAGAAGGCTGCAACAACAGTCTGATAGCAGGCGTAGGCCTGCTGTATTTTATTCACATTTTCTTACAAGCCATTTCTATCCATTGAGTATCACAAGAACCCTATATATTTTGATTCTCCATATATATATAATGAGTATAAACTCACCCATTAACCCATTGATTAGTCAATAAGCTACTAATATATTCCATTTCTTTTTGCTTATTAATTTTATTGCCGCTTTCTTGTGATAGCAGGCTACTAATAAGCTATGTGGCAGAATCTATTGTATGCTCCAATGGGCGAGTTCTTGATTCTTCAGCCAGATGCGAAATTTTCACCAAGTCATGATCTTCTTCCATCGGTGTGGCAGTAGCAGGAGTCATATGGGACCAGGTCAAACTCATGTATGTTTCAGAGGTGCGATAGAGAATGGAACCGAATCTCTGAAAAGATTCACGAGGATGGTTGCATCTGATCAACGACATTAAATATGTAGGTATTTTTATTCACTAATTCTTTTACATAAATTGATATTTGAGTAAGTTTATTCATTCTCTAAATTGGTTTAATGGATAAATGAATCCGAGATCTCTTGAGAATAACATGTTTTATGGAAAAGTGAGCATATATGCTACAATTTGATTTGGTTAAAAATATAGTTGATGTACCAAACAGGCTACGGCCATAAGAATTGAATCGTGGCTCAGACTAATATAGTTGATATCAACAATATTCTTTTGAGGTCTTAATTGGTACCTTGAGAACAAGAATAGTTTGTTCTTTTCCATTGTATTAAAAATCTTGGACGTAAACAGAAGCCTTTTTAGTCATCTGCATGGATCATGGATATAAATCAAGAGTACATTTGATTTAAAGTGCATTATCTTCATCAATCGTCCAATATCAACGACATGAAACAGCGGATGTGAAAGTGACTCTGGAACACTTAGTTGAACGAGAATTTCAGGTAAATTGTGTTTTATTTTATTTCTGCAAGCTAAATTTAGTGATCCATTCATCCGTTACAGCAGTATCTCTCATTGGCTCCTGGTCTTGGTATCGCAGTTACAGCAGTCGCCGCTATGATGGTGGTACTAATGGTTTTCCTTATTCATAGAAAAAATATATAATTGGATGGGCATGATATTACGTCTGATAAAACCTCCATGAAAGCAATTTCTCATCCAACAAAAAAAAAGTTCGAGGAAGGTAGTTAATTGTCTAATCTGATTGTATACACTTGCTCTCTCATCACTTTTTAGTATTTAAAATTGAATGGATTTGGATGTTTATGCAGGTCCATCATGTATGTTTGAAAAGTTCAGTTTTAAAGAAACGAAAAAAGCTACCAACAATTTTGCAACCAGTGAAGCGCGTGAATAAAATTTCAGACCAGACTGTGGAAGAATTCTGCAAAGAAATATAGCTATGGCCTGGGTTATTCCAACAGGTATGGCTCGAGTGCTGCTGTAATATCCAACGTTTTAGACCAGTGTGATCGTGTAACAAGGGTACTAAGATTATAAAAAGTTTCTTAAAGGATATTCAATGTACCCTTTGTTCCAACGTCAAATGTAACTTCATGATTGTGTTGTTGCTATTATTATGATTCTTAATATAACTTCATGAAAGTTTTATGGTTTAAAGGTAAATGAGCTAAAAACTTTAACCTTTTCGACCCTTTAGTTTCTGTAGTGAACTATAATTTTTCTTAGTTTCTGTAATAAACTATAGTTTGTCTTAGTTTCTGTAATGAACTGTAATTAGTCATTCTGTAGCTCTTAAAAGAATGTTTCATAGTAGTTGTGATTGATTTCATTGGACTGATTTTCATTACTGAGTACTGCTTTTAATCCTGTAAGTATTACCATCATTTGTTTATACATAATTTGCTGCATTTGTGCAAATTTGTTTGATCTGGATGTAACTAAGTATGCCTCCTAATAGAATGGGTTGGGAATAGTAGTGTGACCTTACAATTGGCGAAAAGGATCAAAATTTATGAATTGATTAGGAATTAGCTCTAAAAATACAAGGGATTTAGTGGTACGGGGTGAGTTCATATCAGTAGGATTCTTTAAAGAATTGCTATGTGTCTGTTTATTGAGTTTGGGTGAAGGGACGGTACCCGAGAAAATATTGTTATAATTGTCTCAAAAGTGTTCCCATTTTTTTCGTTTGTGTTTTTTGAAGCAAGATTCTATAGAGTTTCTGGTATGGGGTATATAGAGGATAAAATAAATTTGTTTGCAACAGTTTCACGAGCAGTTTAGTGTTGTGTTAAAGTTTACATATTTGACCTTGACTTTTGTTATGCTATTGTTATTTATGTACTATTTAAAATTGACTTTTCATGTTTAGTACTGCTCATGTAAACCACATCAAAGTCCATCACACTATCATATCTTAACAACTTGAAAAGAAACACGACATATTTCAATTACATAGTCAGCTGTCATTTGACTGATGTTATACTGATGACATGAAGAATTTCCTTAATCTTTATGTTAAGATATGATTGTGCTATCAACATCGAAAATCTTTTAAAACTCAGTGATGTGATCAATAGATATATATTAACAAGCATCATATGATCATTTTCTACTACCCTTCTTTCGCCATAGTAAAATATGCCAACAATAATTATTAGACATGCACGCCTGAGGCGTATGTCAACGATAATTATAAGTCATGCCCGCCCAACGGGTCGGCTTATCTGCCCATGAGGGCTTATAAGTCATGCCCGCCCATCAGGCGGGCTTCAGGTAGTTTCGGTTGGTGGTTTTGGTTATTGGTAGTTGTTTGCATTTGCAAGGCTGCTTAATTATCTTTGTATGGTGTTAGTGTTGGTAAAAAAATTAAAAAGGGGCTGGGTCAAATTACATCGTTGGTTCGGGTTGATAGACTAAGAATTTTAGCCACTATTTGTTAGGATTTGAAGTGATTCCTATGATATGTCGCTTCATAATTGAGCGAAATATCATCATTCGAGGAGTAGCACACCCAATGTAATTCAAGCAGTTGAAAGAAGGCCACATGCCTGATCTGACAACATATGACAAGACTTATGGACGTTGTTCTGTATCAGCACCAAATGTGCGTGAAGCTATTCATCGGAAGGTAGGACCCTCTCTTTATAAATTTCCTTTTAAATTAGATTCGGTGCATGTTAACGCGACACTTTTACACACACAATTGCTTCCAGTGAATGACAATCATATTTGAATGTATCTAAGGTGAGTAATACAACTTATTTTGGCCAGAGCGATCTGAGTTTGCAAGAATGGCAGCTATATTTGGAGCAACAATTATATCTTTTGGTGCAGTTGGAGAAGGCGATTATGCTCAAGTAAGTCTAAACACTCATTTTTTCAATGCTATGATAATATTTAAAAAAAAAATCGAACCTACTTTAATTGTTATGAATTATAACAATTATGATCAGCTCATGTTTGTATGACCTAATTATGATCAGCTCATGTATCGAAATGACCTAATTATGATAAGTTTGTATGACCTAATTATGATCAGCTCATGTATCGAAATGAAATATGTAAACGTAGACATCCTTTACGTGAGATATTTGCACGATTATATTGGTTTAGATTATATCATGTTTATGTGTCAATATATCAGATAGTATACCAGAGTGTTCAATACTACTGTGTCAATATAGCAGATACTGTGGAAAACTAGAAGGGGGGTTGAATAGTTTTTACCGTTTTAAGGTTTTCTTTGCTTTGTTACTATATGTTAATTTCAAAGGAAACAATCACAAATAAATAATCACACAATATAAACAAAAGATAAAGAGAGGAAAGATCAAACCACATGACACTGTTGTTTATAGTGGTTCGGCTACAAGGACTCTCTTCCTTGCCCTACTCCACTCCCAGAGTTTCCTACTCGAGAGTTTATCTTTCACTAAGAAACAAACTCCTTTTCCAGGCGGAGAAAACCTTTACACGTCGCTTACTTCCTTTTCCGGTACTAAGCTAAACACCGGGTTCTTTCACAAGGTAGAACCAACCTGACGTCGCCTATTTACTTTACCGACACTAAGCTAGATGTCGAGTTCTTTACACGGGTACAACTACTCCCTTCACTCCTTGTGCTTTAAGGACTAAAGCACTAACCACACTCACTGATTACAAATGATAGATATGATGTGTGAAACAAACTACAATATCACACAGTAATGCAACTAAAGGATTACGGTTCTGTAGATCCTTGAATTCTTGATCTCCTTTCTACAAAATGAAAGATCAAAGTGAAATGCAACTATGAATGATGTTAGTAAGATATGTACTGAATGAATATGTGTGTTAAAGCTATATGAGTGATGAGAGAGCCAAATGATCAGCTTCCTATTTATAGGCAAGCTGATCTTCAGCTCACGGATCCCTCACAAGGGATCCGTCCTTTATGTGATTTGGATCCGTAGGACATGACAGCTAAGGTATAGTTGTCTCTTACCATATCTTAGTTGTATCTTACCAAATCATCCAAGATCTTCAAATGTCAACTATGTATCTTGCAAATCTAACCAAGATATATCAAAGATCTTCTATGTGATGCATGCAATGATGTCATGGAATGGTTTTAGAATTAAAGTTTCCTTTTAAGGAAACAAGTTACTAAACTTGTAATTCTTAGTTAATATGTGAAGTGTAAAATGTGTACTTAAGAGACTTAAGCTAGTATTTATTATTTGCTAAAAGATATTCCTTATATTTGTCATTAACAAAACTAATGAAAGATTAAAGAATATAAATAACGTTTTTGAGACGCTATTTGTATTAACAATCTCCCCCTTTTTGTTGATGACAAAACATAAGGTATATTTTTGAGCAAGAGAATAAATATAGCATGAGTTCTTAAAAATATATATTAAGTTTGTTTATTAAAGAAAAGTTTTGTAAAAAATGTATGTACTGTGATGAATCACAGTTGATGCAAACTTAGTTCCTTTCTCCCCCTTTTTGTCGAAACAAAAAGAGTAGCGTAGCGGAATGCGATTTTGAGAACTTTAAAGCTCCCCCTTGTTTTATACTCCCCCTAGATGGAGTAATCAAGGAAATAATGCATGAATCTACAAAACAAACGGTTAGTATATGAAATGCTTATGAGATGCTCCCCCTTGATGTATACTCCTCACTTCTCGAGTACCAACGTATACTATGAAGGGTATGATATGCTGCAAATGAAGTGTTAGTAATTACTTCAATGAAGAAGTAGAATGCTTGTGAAGAATTCTCCTAAACAAGCCTTTCAATAAGTTTTGACTTTTAAAAGTCAAATTAAGTGTCTGATCATTATATGTACCTAGGGTAATCATAAGCAAGGTATAATATATGCTATATAAGAATGTTAGTTCACAATGATAATGATAATATGCAATATGTTGATCACTCATAAGCATAAAAACATCACATTCATTAATTGAAAATTATGTGACAAAAGTCACAAATATGATATGATGTTACATTACAAAATAAATCCTAAATACAGACAACTACAACATCATCCTAGAAGGTTCCTAACAACACTTTTATTGAGGCGGATGAGAGATTGCATTGAGACGCTCGAGAACATGGTTCAAAATGAACCTCATCTCATTTTGAAGCTCATGGACCAAAATGTTGGTCCTTTGGGCCAAGTGAGATGTTCTCTCACAATGTGCGCAATCATGACTTGAAAAACCAGGAGGAAGACTAGGCTCCAAGTTTTGTGGTGGTGGTGGTGGTGGTGGTTGGTTGTTGTTGTTGGGTGATGGTTGTTGTGGTGTTTGGAGGGAGTTCATAAGAATGTTTTGAATGTCCATTGCTTCATGAAGGCGATGGTCAACCATACCCGAGAGAGTGTAGAGACGGTTGAGCTCTTCACTAATCTCTTCTTGGGTTTGAGGCACATTCATCCACATTGCCTCGTCAATGGCAACTAGAGTGGATGTGGGTGATAGAGGTTGTTGTTGAGGTTGGGATGATTGTGCATCATGGTATAAAGGGCCATGGATATCCGAGTAAACCGGGTGAAAAAGCATGGGTTGTTGACCTTCAAAGGTCATGGGTGGAAGATTGGGTAATTTTGGTAAAAGTTCTTCTAAGTCATCAAGATGTGGTGATGTAGGAGGAGTCCTAAATAATTCCAAGGGTTGGAGTTTGGGTGATTTTGGTGGTGATGGTGATCTAACAGGCTGTGATGGAGCCGGTGGTGGAGTAGAGGCTATTGGAGTAATGGTTGGTGGTGGTGTTTGTATAACAACATTTGATGGTGTTGGGGTGGAGAGTGTAAGAAAATTTTCACTAGCAATGGGTGATGATATATTGAGAGGAGAATTTTCCTCAGATGAGGAGTTTGCTAAGTTGATAAAACAACAAGGTTTAACACTAATGCGGGCTGTTCTTCTTGAAGGTCTAGATGTGGAAGAGTTGTTTGACTTAGTCATGGTGAAGTATGATAGCTAAGATGTACAGGAGAGGAAATGGTTGTTGTGTGAAGGGATGATCCTAAAGTGCTAATTTATAGACAGAAGGTTTGTGAGTCTGTGTATTTGGATTTGATGTGAATCCAATAGAGAATGTTGGTTACTAATGATTTGGAACAAAAATTTGTGCAGGTCATATCAAGGAAGTCAATCCATTGAGCTTTGGTTGAGTAATATGTTGTGGATTTGCAGTTATTACAAGAAGATAGTGGAAAACATGATGATTTGATATTTCCACGGATTTGACGGATCCCTAAAAAGGGTTCCTTCTTTGTATCTGTTTGGTAACTCACACCTAAAACTTAAAAATTTAAATTTTGGTGGGAAATTTTGTTCCTAAGTTTCTAAGGATTCCTAAATGATTCTAAGAGGAATTGTGATCAGTGAATGAATCCTAAGTGATACTAAACATTTAAGATTTAAGAATCGGGATAAGTCGAAAAAGTTTTGTAATTTTACTGGGAAACCTGCGGATCCAAATGGTTGCAAATGCGGAATCATGTTTAGCGATCCGCCAAATCCGCAGGATGGCGGATGGCGTATCCAACGATAAGTCTTGGCGGAACCCTGTTTTGGGATCCGCCGGATCCGTATGCCTAAAACTTAAAAACTAAACAGAACATATGTCATATTTTTCGTTTTTCGACGAAAACCTGAAAATTCACCTAGACCTTATTTAGCATCTAATATTTATAGCAAAACAACTAAATATGATTACATTAACACATGATTGCACATAGTTTAATCCGTACTTAGAAACTTACCGTTTTAGGTGTTATGCCAAACACTGGCTATAACCCGGAAAATTGATAACCATGATGGTTATCCACCTGCAAGTGTTAGTTATTACACATACACAACAAGTATTATCAGATAAATTCTAGACACATAGAAATTTAACAACACAATATCCAACATTGTTTAAAACCAAACACTCCATCAACTCAGCTTCTTCTTCAACTTCTTCATCCCCTTGTGTAATTTCATCATCCAACGACCCAGATTCTTCACCATTCCTTTGATGTTTCGATACTCAGCGGATTCATGTTGAATTGGAGGAAGATGGCTCAAGTACTCGGGTGGAGGAATCCTAGAATTTGGCATACCATCATCTTCACTCATTGAAGATTATGAGGATGATGTTGGAACACGAGGACGTTTGCCCTTATCAACACTAACCCTAAAGTCACTCAAAGGAACGAAGGTATGTTCAATTTCATTGTAATCCGGAACAAAGCCTAAATGGTTTGGACGAGCGGGTGCAAAGGCTCTATAAAGTCGGGTTAAGAGCATACCATAAGGCATTGCAATCTTGCTTTGAACCGGAATGTCACACATTCTTTTGGCAACATAATAAGCAAGATTGAAGGGTTGATGAGTAGAGATGTTGTACATCATGTGACATAAACAAGCATTGATATGATCACGGTTTCCTATGGTGCACATCACATTTGCCCTTAATACATCCTCCATCTTCTTGAACTCGGGTTTGAGTTCATTAAGCTCCATTGCAAATGGATCTCTAGCAACTTCACGACCACGAAACATTCTTGTGGGGTTGTTCTTAGGAATGAAGAGATGTTCTCTAATCACTTCTTTTGATTCGAGAGGAGTGGCATATGGTGCCGTCCTATCGAGATTGGAGTCTAAGATTGTTAAGGACCATTTGTCCGAGTAAATACATGTCCCTTGACTTGGAATTCCTAAGACCTCACCAAATTGATCAAGAGGGATGTTGACAAGATTTCCATTTAGAGTAAAATGAAGACTTAAGTACCCTTCATCACTCGAACTAAGACCTACACTAGTATAGAACTCAAGTATGAACCTAGGAATGATTGGTTCATCTATGTCTAAAAGAGAATCAAATCGAATTGCGGCTAATTGTTCCCTAAGTTGAGTTCCTTCATAGAATGATGAATCTACGGCTCTACCCTCATGGACATACTTTTTCTCTAAGGCTTTGAAAATTTCTATTTGGGCATTGGTTAGACCTTTGGTTTTGTGGACTTTGGGTAAGTAGTTAACGGTTTTCTTGTGATCGTAGTTGGTTGCGGGAGGCATGATTTTCCTAAGTACAAAAAGTTACATAGTTTTAGTTAAAATGATCAAAGGAAGTGTAAAATTCCTAGTGTGTGCCTACATGGGGACAATGTGGAGGTGTGGTTATCTCGACTCCTTTTTATGCAAGAAAAATTAGTTTATGCAAATTTTGTTTACAAATGAGAGATAACCCAAACGCTCCTATTTCAATGTAGCTACGGTTGAATGTACCCGAAAATACATATTAGTTATGTATTCCCTTTAGCATTCAAGAGACATTATGCAAGTGAAGTCTAAAAGATAACGTTTTTGCATTTGTATGAACAATGTAAGAAAAAATCATTTTACCTAGTCGTTAGAAGATTTTAGTGAAAAATTTTCATGGGGTTTTTGTTAAATTAAGACAATGTGCTATGAGATGCAATTCCTAACTAAGAAAAACATGTTTTTAAGTATAGTGCAATAAATATGCTTCATGATTTTTCAAGAATTATGCATATACCCCAAGTTTTGGTTTTGTGCATGAAATGGAAATCCTAGACGCAGATCAGGAGTATAAATATGATAAGAATACTTACAGTGATGTTAGAAGCACAAATTTGTGGAAGAAAATGGTCTAAAATGTGATGGAGATTAAGTGTGTGTCGAATGCAGTAAGGTGATATGTTTTGGAGTGAGGAATGAATAGTAGTTGTTCTTGTTTATTAAATAATAAACTGAACTCAGCATGCGACGGATCCGGCGGATCCCAAACAAAGGATCCGTCCTTGTTATCGATTGGATCCGCGGATTCAGAACACATGTTTTGGTTTAGTGTCGTGTGTGGCTAAACTAATGTTTATACTAATGTTTCTCCTAATCACTAGGTTCCATTAATCCTAATCCAAGTCTAAGATAATTAAAAGGTTCTCGTTTAAGTGGTTTAGTGAGAATATCGGCAATGTTTTCCTCTGAGGAAACTTTCTCAATTGAGATGATTCCCTTCTGTACATTGTCGCGAAGGAAGTGATGGCGTATTTCAATATGTTTGGTTCTAGCGTGTTGGACTGGATTTTTGCTTAGATCGATAGCACCTTTGTTGTCGCAAAGAATGGGAATGTTGTTGAGTTCAATTCCATAGTCGATGAGAGCTTGTTTCATCCATAGTGCTTGTTGACACGCCTTTCCTGCAGACACATACTCTGCCTCTGTTGTTGAGATTGCGAGGGCAGTTTGTTTCTTAGCGAACCATGATGTTAGACAATATCCTACAAAAGTACAAATACCGCTAGTACTTTTCCTATCAACATAATCACCTGCGTGATCTGAGTCAGTATACACTATGGTTTCTACACCCGTTCCTTTGGGATACCATAATCCTAAGTGTGTAGTACCTTTGATATACCTAAAGATTCTTTTAACGGCTTCAAGTTGGGAAGTTTTTGGATCTTCTTGAAAACGTGCACATAGACAAACACTAAACATAATGTCAGGCCTACTAGCCGTAAGATAGAGTAAACTACCAATCATTCCTCTATATTTAGTGCTATCTACGGATTCATTTTCTTCATCCTTAGTAAGTTTGGTTTCGGAGGACATGGGTGTTCTCATGGGTTTTGAGTCTTCAAGACCAAACTTCTTAAGCATATCTTTGATATACTTTGATTGGTTGAAGAATATCCCATCTTCTAATTGTTTAATTTGGAGACCTAAGAAAAAGTTTAGTTCCCCCATCATACTCATTTCAAACTCGTCATGCATGATTTTTGAGAAATCGTCGCATAACTCTTGACAAGTTGAACCGAATATAATGTCATCCACATATATTTGGACTATGATAATATGTGATCCCTTTTTCTTGGTGAAGAGAGTATTGTCTACTAGGCCCATGGTATACTTATGGTCAACTAGAAAAGTCTTAAGTCGATCATACCAAGCTTTTGGTGCTTGCTTAAGTCCGTATAAAGCTTTCTTAAGTTTGAAAACATAATTTGGTTTTTCAAAGTCGGCAAAGCCGGGAGGTTGTGCAACATATACTTCTTCATTTATAAGACCATTTAAGAAAGCACTTTTGACATCCATTTGAAATAACTTAAAATCATGTGCACATGCATATGCAAGTAATATCCTAATAGACTCAAGTCTAGCTACTGGTGCAAAGGTTTCATCGTAATCTATACCTTCTTGTTGATTGTAACCTTGAGCTACTAGCCTAGCTTTATTTCTAGATATAATACCCTTTTCATCCATTTTATTTCTAAAGACCCATTTGGCGCCTATTATGGTTTGGTTTTTAGGTGGAGGTACCAAAGTCCAAACATCATTTCTAATAAATTGATTAAGTTCTTCTTGCATAGCAATTACCCAAGATTCATCTTTTATTGCCTCGTCTATATTTTTAGGTTCAATGGTTGAAATAAAACAAAAATAATTACTTTCATTTTGAGCTTTGGATATTAATGTTCTTTCATTAAGTTTTCCTATGACGTTTTCTAATGGATGACTTTTAGTTTCTTTAATATTGACTATTTCTCCTTTTACGGGTTCATTGTCATTCTCAATGTTTTCTATATCATTAACCATTTGACTTTCAACTAAGTCATCATCTACCAAAGGTGATGTCTTAGAGGGAGGTGGACTTTCGTTGAATGTTACGTTCAACGTTTCCTCGACTCTTGATGTTTCCTTGTTTAATACAATGTATGCTTTACTGTTTTGTGAATACCCAAGAAATACACCTTCATACGACTTTGGGTCGAACTTAGTGAGATAATCTTTTGTGTTTAAAATGAAGCACTTGCTTCCAAAAACTCTAAAATATCCTAATGTAGGCTTTTTGCCTCGATAAATTTCATAAGGAGTTTTATTTAAAAATTGTCTAATTAAAACTCTATTTAGGATATAGGTAGAAGTATCTACAGCGTGACACCAAAACTTTTGTGGTATGTTTTGTTCATTTAACATAGTTCTACTCATTTCTTGAATTTTTCTATTTTTACGTTCTACTACACCATTAGATTGAGGTGTACGAGGAGCCGAGAAATTATGAGTTATTCCATTATTATCACAAAAATTTCCAAATTGAATTTCATTGTCAAATTCTCGACCATGGTCAGTTCTAATGGATACTATATTATTTCCTATTTGATTTTGAATTTTCTTGCTTAGAATTTCAAATTTGTCGAATGCCTCATTTTTAGTTTTCAAAAACCTTTTCCATGTATATCTAGAGTAATCATCTACTATAACTAAAGTGTAAAAATTTCCTCCATAACTTTGTATAGCCGACGGGCCAAACAAATCCATATGTAATAATTCTAGGCATCTAGATGTAGATACCATGTTTTTAGCCTTATGGCTACTATGTACTTGTTTTCCAATTTTGCAAGCATCACAAAAGTGCTGGTCATATTTCAACTTGGGTAGGTTCCTAACGAGTTCTTTGGATGACAAAGATTGAATAAGCCTCATATTAGCATGACCTAAGCGTCGATGCCATAGAGTTGAGTTATCGTCCAAGGAGGTAAGACATAACTTATCTTTAGGTGTTTTATCTAATTTCATAACATAGACATTATTCTTTAAAACACCTTTTCCTACGGTTATGCCATCTTTAAGTATTTTACTTCCATTTTCACTGAAAAGGACGTTATACTTTTTGCGGCATAATTGACTTATACTAAGTAAATTAAAACCTAAATTATCTACATGAGCAACATCATCAATAGATAGAGAGTCATGAGAGATTGTACCTTTTCCGATGATTTTACTTTTAAGCTTGCTACCGAATGTGACATTACCTCCGTCATACACTTGGTAGGTTGAGAAAAGATTTTTGTTTTCCGTCATGTGTCTTGAGCACCCACTATCTTTGATCCACTCATCAGGTTCAAGATCAACTTTCAAGCATACCTAAGTTCATAAAAGACTCAAGCATTTGGTCCCCAATATCTCATGGGTCCGTTTGGGTTAAACATGACATTATCATGGTTTATGTATGTAAATGGTGGACCATTGTTCCATGACATATAGCTAGGACCATGAAAGTTTCTAGGCAAGTTTTGGTTCCAATTATTTTGATAAGTATGTTGTGGATTAACTATACTCTTTGGAAAGGGGTGTTTGGGAAAACTCATTTGAGGTCTCTGTTGATCCGTTTTAACTCTATATTCATTTCTAGCTTGTCCTCTTCCTAAAGATACTGCTGGTTTATGTTTATTATTGGTTATACTACTGTTAGGTTTCTTAGTAACTTTAACAAATTCGGAACGGTCGACTTTGTGAACCTTCTGTTCAACTTGAGTACCCGCGGATCCAAATTTTTGGATCCGTCGGATCCGTGAGTGTCCAACTTGGTTGAATCAGTTTTATTCACAGTCTGTTCCTTATACTCACTTAAGGTTCCTAGTTTCATAAAGCCTAGTCCTGTTTTATCATGAGGTAGTTTTTGCATTTTCATTATTTCATCTGCACAACTTATGTTTTTATCAAACCTTTTAAACTTTGAATTTTGTTTGATCAAATCTTCCTGTGTGGTTCTTAAGGTTTCTAATTCAAGTTTTAGTTCTTGACAAGACACACATATTTCTTTACTATCTTTACCTTTTTCAATTCGTATTGCTTTTTCTTTAAGCCACAATACTTCATTTTCTAAAAGTGTTGTCTTTGTTTTCAAAAACTTGTTTTTGTTTATGATTTTTAAAGTAACGTCACACAGTTTGTTATATTCTATTTCTAAGGTTTCGTCATCTATAGAGGAGTATGAATCAGAATGTACCTCTTCTGTGTCATTAGCCATAAGTGCCATTTCGTTGTTCTTAGGCTCATCATCATCATCTCCTTCACTATCGCTCCAAGCTCCACTAACGAAGGCTCTTTGAGACTTGGTCTTTGGAGGTTTTGGACATTCTCCTATTAAGTGACTGGAGTCACCACACCTATAGCATTTCCTATCAACCTTACCTTTCTTATCGTCACGATCTTTCCGAGAGGATTTCTTTTCATCACGAGGTGGTTTTACAAACTTTCCTCGTCTTCTAAAGAATTTCTTGAAATCCCTCACGGCCATGACATACTCTTCATCATCACTGTTTGAACAAGACTCATCATCATCACTTGACTCGACTTTGGCTTTCAAGGCAATAGACTTAATCTTCTCCCTTTTGCCTTTGACAATTTCCGAGTCTTTTTCCATAATCATTTCGTGAACTTTAAGGTTTCCTATGAGCTCATCCAGTGTCATGCTTGAGAGATCTTTAGATTCTTCAATAGCTGTCACCTTTGCTCTCCATTTCGGATGGAGTGCTCTTAGAAATTTCCTGACAAAATTCTTACTAGAAAAAGATTCATCAAGTGCTTTAAGTGATGTAATAATAGTATTGAACTTAGCAAACGCACTATCAATGGTCTCATCTTCAGAGATAACAAATTGTTCGTATTGTTGGACAAGAAGATCAATTTTGTTATCTTTTACTTGTGAATTCCCTTGATGTGTGATAATAAGAGATTGCCAAATATCCTTAGCCGTTTTACACATAAAAACTCTTTCATATTCTTTCTTAGGTAAGGCATTATAAAGCATCATTTTGGCTTCATTATTTTTGGCAATTAGTTTCTTTTGCTCATCACTGTGACGAGTAAGAGAAGCTCCTTCATCCCGACCACCCGAAATATTATTACTAATAGGTTTGTAATCACCATCAACTATAATATACCATAGATCTATGTCCTTTGACTTTACATAAGTCTCAAAGCGATTTTTCCAATAAATAAAACAATTTGGTTCAAATAGAGGTGGTCTCTGCATAGATTGCCCTTCTTTAAAGTTTTCAAAATCCATGGATCGTTTTAAGTTTTAAAATACAATATATTTTAAAGATCTTAAGTAACGTAGCTCTGATACCAATTGTGGAAAACTATAAGGGGGGTTGAATAGTTTTTACCGTTTTAAGGTTTTCTTTGCTTTGTTACTATATGTTAATTTCAAAGGAAACAATCACAAATAAATAATCACACAATATAAACAAAAGATAAAGAGAGGAAAGATCAAACCACACGACACTGTTGTTTATAGTGGTTCGGCTACAAGGACTCTCTTCCTTGCCCTACTCCACTCCCCGAGTTTCCTACTCGAGAGTTTATCTTTCACTAAGAAACAAACTCCTTTTCCAGGCGGAGAAATCCTTTACACGTCGCTTACTTCCTTTTCCGGTACTAAGCTAAACACCGGGTTCTTTCACAAGGTAGAACCAACCTGACGTCGCCTATTTACTTTACCGATACTAAGCTAGATGTCGAGTTCTTTACACGGGTACAACTACTCCCTACACTCCTTGTGCTTTAAGGACTAAAGCACTAACCACACTCACTGATTACAAATGATAGATATGATGTGTGAAACAAACTACAATATCACACAGTAATGCAACTAAAGGATTACGGTTCTGTAGATCCTTGAATGCTTGATCTCCTTTCTACAAAATGAAAGATCAAAGTGAAATGCAACTATGAATGATGTTAGTAAGATATGTACTGAATGAATATGTGTGTTAAAGCTATATGAGTGATGAGAGAGCCAAATGATCAACTTCCTATTTATAGGCAAGCTGATCTTCAGCTCACGGATCCCTCACAAGGGATCCGTCCTTTATGTGATTTGGATCCGTAGGACATGACAGCTAAGGTATAGTTGTCTCTTACCATATCTTAGTTGTATCTTACCAAATCATCCAAGATCTTCAAATGTCAACTATGTATCTTGCAAATCTAACCAAGATATATCAAAGATCTTCTATGTGATGCATGCAATGATGTCATGGAATGGTTTTAGAATTAAAGTTTCCTTTTAAGGAAACAAGTTACTAAACTTGTAATTCTTAGTTAATATGTGAAGTGTAAAATGTGTACTTAAGAGACTTAAGCTAGTATTTATTATTTGCTAAAAGATATTCCTTATATTTGTCATTAACAAAACTAATGAAAGATTAAAGAATATAAATAACGTTTTTGAGACGCTATTTGTATTAACAGATACTTACCAACTGATTCCTCCACTTAAAAGAGGCTGCATTTTTAAATCGTGTTGGTTCAGCCACTGGATGTACCAACCATGTCTTCTGCAAAAGAAACTGACGAAGAGTCTTCAATGGATATAGAGCTGGACGTCAGTCTCCATCTTGGCGGCGAGAAGACACCTGTCAGAATGAAAATGTCTACCCCTAATAAGACGTCAATGGATACGCCTCACCAGGTTGATTTGGAGCTGAGTCTTTTCTCAGTGCCAGCTGAGTCTAATGTCACAACTGTTTCCCCTCTTTTTTATATCACTCAAGGAGTTTTATTGTGCAATGAGTAATGGTTTTGTAGGATATGTGCATAGATAAACCAGATGAATAATGGCTCTCATTATACAAATTAATACTTTTAATTGTTTAAAATATTACTAGAACTTATATGCGGTCTGGAACCTGGAATTGAATTGCAAAGGTTTAGACCAGGTAGGGGCTTCAAGTTTCCATATCGAGTCGGTAATTACACTTAAATATAGGCTGATGAATATAATATACCAAGGGCTTAAATAATTTTCATTCTAATGATGTGGCTTTATATTATTGCAGGTAAATACATACATGAACTTTAATAAGTTCGGAGGATCATCTTGGTTATGAGCAACATGATAAGAGTTGGACCATCATGAGTTATGAACAAATGGAACAACATTGTTTGGCATGAACAAATGGAACATGGGTTGGCATGAACACAGACGGTACGCTACTTATCTAATTTGCAAGAAAAAAAGGATAATGATTATATTGAACCAACCTAAAGTAGCAGGCTCGCCTAGCCAAGCACCAAGCTGAGATCTTGGGAAAAGTTATTTGCAATTCACTATCCAAAGTCCAAACTGTTAGTCATGTGTGAATAGAAACTTAACAGAATCCATATGATCATAACTGATGATAACTGATGTATGCTCATTCTATCGTTCTTATTGTTTTACAATAGTTAATAATAAACCAATAGACTCCTATTTGGTTATGTGTTGTTCATTTTTGAACAAACCCTGTGCAAGCTAAGAGTGGCTATATCTACCAATTGCTTAACTGGGATTTTGTCTGCCACGAGTCAAATAAAACTAAAATGGGTCAAATGGGTCGAAGTAACCCAAAGCTTACTTTTACTGCATACCTTTTTATAAAGTTCTATTGAGAAGGTTACCCTATATTTTGGACAAAACGTGTTTGGAGTCAAGCCTACTGTTTCCAATTAACACATTACGCTTATTTGGTTATAATGAAACTGATCGGGAAACTTAAAGATGCAACTGTGTTTGTGAATAAAGGGGACAATGAGGTGCCATTCGAGTTCAACATAGACAAAGGTGGGCCCCTTTTCAGTGTCAAACTACACATATTTTTGCACCTTTTTTCTTTTTTTAAGAAATGGTTGATGAGTGCCTATTTAATCATCATTTTATGCCCATATTATACACAAAAATGACCAAAAACACCCAAATAGACCAAATATTGTTGCAAATATTCGTGGTTTGTGTTTTTATGTGTTTTAGGTACAAAAGGATTGAAAACAAGGCAAAAGTGGACAAAACCGAGCTTGGATGGGAAAAATAGCAAAAACGGACATTGCCGGATCGACTCGACACCATTTGAGCATTTAATGAAGAAAAGAAAAGTCAACGTCAATCCCGGGATATGGCATTGGAATGAGCGTGGAAAAACTAACACGACACCAAAAATCCTATTTTCACCTTTTTACCCTAAACCTTTAACCCTAAACTAACCAAACCCTTTTACCATTGCCTAAACCTAATCCTAAATACTAAACCCAATTTCCAAATAAAACCCACTACCTAATAAATCCCTTTAACCCTACCAAGCCCAACACAACCCAGCCAAACACAAAAGTCAAACCCACCATCCCAAACCATTGCCGCCAATACCACCATTTCCCTTTCCTTAGAAAAGCTGAAACTAGACAAAAATGTTCCCATGCCTCTCCTCTGCTGCACGCTATCTTCCCCCCCCCTCTAGCTCCAGACTAGTACAATATTCACGTGATACCAATTTTCCCAGTGGAAATCCACTAACTCAACTTTTCCCGCCAAAATGCATATGGACGATTGAGATTGATTCAAGCCAATCTAATGGCTGGGAAATGTTCAGAGAGATGAAGGGAAACTTTTGAGTGATATAAAAACTCTTTCACAGACACACAGAAGAAGTAACTAGGAGTAGAATAAGTTTAATGGTCATTTTAATTATTGTAGTATGTAATCAGTTATAATTTCAGTTCTTTACTTTAATTCATGTTCATTTAATCTTATTGGTTTGTAATTTATCAAGCATTGTCCTAAATTCATAGTTTAATGAAATTTCAAATTTCTACTATTTACTGTTAATCGAATTCACTTTGTTAGTTGTTAAAAAGAGATCACAAGCTCTCCTTACTGTTTCATTAAGCTCATAAGAGCTTATTAAAGCTTTTGTTAAAGAATTATTGGTTTAACTGTGTTTTAATTTCAAAAGTCAATATAAAGTCAATAAAAGTCAAAATTTGGTCAACTGCTTCTCAGCTTATTCCTAGTACTTAATGTATGATGAAAGTTGCTTTTTAAGTCTTAATCTAGTTAGTTGCATCTTTGTATTTCAGAGTTTGAGCCCAATTTAGCTATTTCCAGTTTGAAATTCCAAGGCAGTCATCCTTAAGGGGTGTTTGGTTTAAGCTTTCAAACGGGTCAAAAAGGTATTTCACTGTTCATTTGCTTTAGGCTAAAGTTTGAACATGCTTAATGTAGCTTATACAAACAGTTTATAGGTAGTTTTTTAGTTAATTTGAAGGTTAGTGTAGATTTTGAGTTGATTATGTAGTTAATAGAACAGTCACTGTTCTAATAAGCTACCCATAAGCTATAGCATTTTCAGCCTTCATTCTTGGTATTTCTAGGATGCATTTAATCCATAATGAGTAGTTCTTAAATCCCTTAAGGCCTTAGTTCAAGTTTGGCTCAAATTAGTCCAAGTTAGTTAAGCAGACTGTAATAATTTCATATTTCCCATTTTCAGCCTTCATTTATTGATTTTTAATTCCTTAGATATAAGTTTTTATAAGTTCAAATTTTGCACAGAGTTAGTTGGCTGGCTTATCTAGCTATTGTTATTTTTTTTTAGATTTTTAAGATTTTATTTTCATAACTTTTTTATGCCTTGAAAACAGGCTGATTTGCCCTGCACCAAGGCTGCATCAGCAGACTTTTGGCTTAATTGCCTTGTTCTCAGTGTTTATTTGCTCTCCCATAGTGCTTATTTTAATCCCTTAGCTTATTTACATCCCCCTTAGGTTCCCCTTAGCTTTTTAAGTTCCCTAATTAGCTTATTCTTAGCCTAACCGTCTGCTTAGTTTAAACCTTAGCTTAATTTCAACTGAGCAGGCCTTATTGGCTTATTTCTGAGCTTTTTGTGGCTTTTCAGTAATAGTTGTAGTTTAGAAAAATGCTTATTTACATGTGCTTAATTAAGTTGTAAAAGAAAAAAAAAATAGTTAGCAAAAAGACCAAAACCAGGTTCGAACCTAGGACCTCTAGCTCACACACAAACATACTTACCGGTCGCCCTAGGGCTTTTTTTAGTTAATCCTTGCATTTTTTTTTTTTATTCAACCTTTCTTTTCATTTTAAGCTTATCACCCATTTTGCTTAATAACTGCTTATCTGAATAAGCAGTTGGCCCAACTTTATTTTTCATAGGATTAGTTTTTCATCAAGAAGTTTTCTGTAATTTTTCAGATTTTTCCAGTTTCATTTAGTATTTTTAATTAATTTTTCTTTTAAATTTAGTTTTTAATTCATAGTAAATTAAATAAAAGTAAAAAAAATATAATTCTTTTTTCTAAAATTTTCTTTTAACATTTAGGACTTAGAAAAAATAAATTTGAACTTGTAGGGTTAATTTTTAAAGATTTTGAATTTTAGGCTCGTTTTTAGATTCCCAATTTGCGTTTTTAGTGTAAATTGTCTTATGCTTGATTTTTCTTTATAAATTTGTTTTCCATATCTCATTAGAATATTAAAAACACAAAAATCCAAAATCCACACTTCAAGCACTTTAATTCCAAACCGATAACGAAATCCTCGATTCACACCTCGCTGGGAGTACCCCCGTTTTGACCAAAATTTTAAATTTTTTTCGTTTTTAAATAAGAAAATGCATGAAAAAGAAGTGCTTTGCACCAAAAAAAAGTGTTTAGTCTTGATTCGGTTAGAACAAGGGGAATCCCGACTCTGCCAGAGTGTTGATCTGGCTGTTTCCTTAACGATTAGACTAAGGTTTTACAATTTGTGCAAATGAAAATGCTAAGCGTAGAATAGTTGGTTTTCTTTAGAGCTTATATAAGTAATCTATGGCTTTTTCTCCCTGGAGATAACTAATCTGACTTAATAAGTGCTTATTTTCAAACATTTGAACACAAAAAGCATTTTTTTATACGATTTTGAAAAATACTAGTTCAAAGCTTTATTTAAACTTCGGAACAAGCATATGTCATAGTAATGAAAAATGAAAGTGAGACGTTGCTTGAAAGTTGAAAAAGTTAAGTAATAAATGTATGTGCTAAAAAAGCTACGGTTCAAGATCGGCCCTTGGATCCTTATTTTCGGAAGGCGTTTAGGTCTTGGCTACCCTCTTACACCGGCCCTTGGACCTCTAATTCAGGAATGTGTGAGGTCTTGGTCTAACACCCTTGGATCCTCATTTCAGGAATGTTTAGAGTCTTGGAACTCTCCGTTGTAACGGCCCTTGGATCCTTTATTCCGGAAGGTGTAAGGTCTTGGTTCCCATGAAACTCCGTTAGTTTATGTTGCACAAGTAAAAAAAAAAATGTATGTGTTGAATAAAGTTTTGAAACTTGCTTGTTGTAAATTTTAAATCTATCTTTCAACTAGTATTAGTCAAAGTCTTATAAAAACGTCAATTTTTGTGATCATTTTGAAAATGAGCACAGTCACCTAATTTGAATAAATTGTGGGAGTGAAAAGTTAAGTTTCGGCTTACATAGATTATTAGTATAAGTAGTGTTAGCATTTTACAAAAACATTTGCACATTGAGTTTAAGCTTAGTTGGGAGTATAAAAAAGAGGATGAAGATTTCAATTCCCTGGAGACACCCATTTTGTGTGAATCCCGTTCCATGATACCATTTTTGGAAATCAAGCATTTTGTCTATTTTTGTTCTAGTTTAAATTTATTGCATTGAATAAAAATTCGAAACGGGGTATGCTTGGTATTCTTTTAATCCTTTCATTACTTTATAAGATCGGATTGCTAGGGACTAGCAATTGATAGTGTGGGGGGATGATGAGTGCCTATTTACTCATCATTTTATGCCCATATTATACACAAAAATGACCAAAAACACCCAAATAGACCAAATATTGTTGCAAATATTCGTGGTTTGTGTTTTTATGTGTTTCAGGTACAAAAAGATTGAAAACAAGGCAAAAGTGGACAAAACCGAGCTTGGATAGGAATAATAGCAAAAACGGACATTGCCAGATCGACTCGACACCATTTGAGCATTTAATGAAGAAAAGAAAAGTCAACGTCATTCACGGGATATGGCATTGGAATGAGCGTGGAAAACAAACACGACACCAAAAATCCTATTTTCACCTTTTTACCCTAAACTAACCAAACCCTTTTACCATTGCCTAAACCTAATCCTAAATACTAAACCCAATTTCCTAAATAAAACCCACTACCTAATAAATCCCTTTAACACTACCAAGCCCAACACAACCCAACCCTTTTATCTTTTAGCTAAAAACCAATCAAACACAAAAGTCAAACCCACCATCCCAAACCATTGCCGCCAATACCACCAATTCCCTTTCCCCAGAAAAGCTGAAACCAGATAAAAATGTTCCCATGCCTCTCCTCTGTTACACGCTATCTTCCCCCCTCTAGCTCCAGACTAGTACAATATTCACGTGATACCAATTTTCCCAGTGGAAATCCACTAACTCAACTTTTCCCGCCAAAATGCATATGGACGATTGAGATTGATTCAAGCCAATCTAATGGCTGGGAAATGTTCAGAGAGATGAAGGGAAACTTTTGAGTGATATAAAAACTCTTTCACAAACACACAGAAGAAGTAACTAGGAGTAGAATAAGTTTAATGGTCGTTTTAATTATTGTAGTATGTAATCAGTTTTAATTTCAGTTCTTAACTTTAATTCATGTTCATTTAAGCTTATTGTATTGTAATTTATCAAGCATTGTCCTAAATTCATAGTTTAATGAAATTTCAAATTTCTACTATTTACTGTTAATCGAATTCACTTTGTTAGTTGTTAAAAAGATATCACAAGCTCTCCTTACTGTTTCATTAAGCTCATATGAGCTTATTAAAGCTTTTGTTAAAGAATTATTGGTTTAACTGTGTTTTAATTTCAAAAGTCAATATAAAGTCAATAAAAGTCAAAATTTGGTCAACTGCTTCTCAGCTTATTCCTACTCCCTCCGTCCCATATTAAGTGTCCACTTTCCAAATTCACAAAGTTTTAGGAAAGTGGGGCTAACTACACTCTCCACCAATCAAATATCAATATTACCCACTAAAGTCTCTTCTCATTGGTTGAAAATATTCCCTGGACACTTAATTTGGGACATCCCAAGATTCCATTATGGACACTTAATATGGGACGGAGGGAGTAGTACTTAATGTATGATGAAAGTTGCTTTTTAAGTCTTAATCTTGTTAGTTGCATCTTTGTATTTCAGAGTTTGAGCCCAATTTAGCTATTTCCAGTTTGAAATTCCAAGGCAGTCATCCTTAAGGGGTGTTTGGTTTAAGCTTTCAAACGGGTCAAAAAGGTATTTCACTGTTCATTTGCTTTAGGCTAAAGTTTGAACATGCTTAATGTAGCTTATACAAACAGTTTATAGGTAGTTTTTTAGTTAATTTGAAGGTTAGTGTAGATTTTGAGTTGATTATGTAGTTAATAGAACATACACTGTTCTAATAAGCTACCCATAAGCTATAGCATTTTCAGCCTTCATTCTTGGTATTTCTAGGATGCATTTAATCCATAATGAGTAGTTCTTAAATCCCTTAAGGCCTTAGTTCAAGTTTGGCTCAAATTAGTCCAAGTTAGTTAAGCAGACTGTAATAATTTCATATTTCCCATTTTCAGCCTTCATTTATTGATTTTTAATTCCTTAGATATAAGTTTTTATAATTTCAAATTTTGCACAGAGTTAGTTGGCTAGCTTATCTAGCTACTCCTATTTTTTTTTAGGTTTTTAATATTTTCTTTATAATGCTTTTTAGTGGCTTGAAAAAGCTAAAAATAACTTGCACCATAAGAGTTTCAGCAGCTTTTTGCTTTCTATTCCTTTGATAAGTGCTTATTTTGTTAATACTAATAATTATCCTAACCAATACAACAACTACTAGGAATGATCAAAAAAATAAGAGTGGAACATGTAATATTAGCTTCATATAAATCACACACTTAAAACAATGATACAAACCCTAAATGACTACAATACCTTGAGAGCACCTTAAGAACACCAACCTCTCAAGTGAGGATGGGAGGTCCTATTTATAGTTTTTAGTGATAGGATGGGCTTGGACTTGGGTTGGGCTTTTACATGGCTCAAATAGAACACAACATTTAATTAACAAACCTATGTCCAAGCCCAATGATTAAATAAGCTAACTATACACAACGACACCTTAAATACAAAATATAAAAACGACGATGACCATCACTTTTTATAAATCCTAACATATTTACTTGTACTTGTGGCTTATTTTAGTTGTCCTTTTAGCTTATTATTAGTTTTCCAGCTTGTTTTAGTTCTGCCTTAGCTTATTTGTAGCGTTTCAGCCCTTTAGCACACTAGTTTTAGCTTATTTCCATTTCACCTCACGGATCTGTGCATGTGAGCTTATTTCTGGCTTATTCAGTGAGTATTAAAAATATTCTCTTTTCAAAAGTTTAATATTTTTTATAAGTTTCAAAAAGAAAAAAAATAATAAAAAAAATAATAAAAAAAAAAATTATTCAAGTCTCTTATAAGCGGCCACCTTAATCTGCTTTTTCTGTGCTTATTTCAAGTTTTCATAAATTGTTGTTTTTATAAAAATAGCTTATTTTTGTGTGCTTATTAAGCTTTTAAAAGAAAAAAAATGAAAAATAAAAATGGGGTGTGAGTGAGAATCGAACCAGGGACCTCTCGGATAGCATACGTGCGCCTCAAACACACACCCCATAACCAGATGCACCAAGTTATGCTTGGTGTATTATCTCCCTAGTTTTATTCTTACACTAGTTTTGTCTCTTTTAGCTTATAAATGCTTATTTGCTTGTTTCGTAGCTTATTTGAGTAGCTTTTTCAATTTTTATATTTTTCCTAGATTAATATTAGCTTAATAGACTTTCTAGTAATTTTTGAGAATTTTCACTGTTCATTTGCTATTTTTCTCGAATTTATTTAGTTTAAACTGTTTTTAATTCATAATAATTAATTAAATAGTCAAAAAAATATAATTCTTTTTTTTAAATTTTCTTTTATTAATTAGAACTTAGAAAAAATAGATTTGTACCCGTAGAGTTAGTATTTCATCATTTTGACGTTTTAGGCTCAGGTTTTCCTGGTTTAAACGCGTTTTCAGTTTTCCTTTACGTTTTTAGCCTCGCGTTCTTTAGATTATCGTTTTCCTTACCTTTTAAATCATTTTTAGTTCATGTTCGCTTATTTTAGCGTAGAAACCCAAAATCTCTTTATTTTCACTATTCAAACACGTTTTACGAATCGAGATCACAAATTCCATTCATCCTTCGTTGGGGAAAACGAACCGGGTTTACATATTTCCTTTGTAAATCCTTGGAGAAAAAAATACGTGTTGATTCCATCGAACCAATGGTAAAACGAGCACTAACGAAATGTGTCATTTTTTTAACCAACCAAACATTATAATCTAAGTATTTGATTTATAATAATGTTTTGCTGTCTTTTTACCTGCATTTTTTAGACATTCGAATACCCACCAGTTTTCCAACGAAAGGAACATCTAGAATACCCACCAGTTGTGAAAAAGCAAGTAATTCACATATGAAAGGCAACGTATACGCAACATATACACAA
Organism: Artemisia tridentata subsp. tridentata; assembly: GCA_021014915.2. NCBI lineage: Eukaryota > Viridiplantae > Streptophyta > Magnoliopsida > Asterales > Asteraceae > Artemisia > Artemisia tridentata. The sequence goes on along the minus strand of CP139502.1, from coordinate 158,400,318 downwards.
GCTTCTCAACAAATATAAACAAATATGTAAGAAATCAGGGGTATTATTGTAACCATATTACTTGGTATAAATATTCATCAAGCTCATCAGAAGTTTGTTTGTTATCAATTTATGCTTTTTAAGGTAATTGTTGTATTGCGATTTTATATATAGTTAAAACAATCTAATCTGTATGTTGTTGTATTGCAAGTGTATTATACCAAGCTCTTTGGCCTTTCGTGTAGCATGCATTCACTACATCTATTTCTCAAAGCTTTATTATATGTAGATTGGTGTCTTGGGGTGTTTTAATTCTGATTTTACTATTTTATCTAACAGGAGAGACAAAGACGTTTATCCAGTTTCATTGGAAGTCAAAGGAAGTGCATAAACCACAAGACCTGTTGGTGGGTTATACCCTACCCGAGATGTACAGTCACTTTGGTCATATGAATGAAAAAAAGTAAAAATAAGACTAAAGTATGAGAGACGTGTTTCTTTCTGTTCCGAAGAGAATCAATCAGCCTCTTTTGGAAGAAAGTTTTATGATATTGGATGCATGCATTGTATCCTCCTCTCTTCTTTATTAGTTAGATTTAATTACATTCTCTCTTACAGAAATCAATACAAGTGACGTGCAGGTTAATCAATTTACATCTTACCTTTTATGTGTTGTTTGGTCTCAGTATCTTATCTAGATCAAGCATGTGGCGACACAAATGCCACGAGTCCCAACCCATATCACAGTATTAAATTTTGTTATTTATACATGAAATCGTTACTTGATGATTATTAGATTTTAATGATATATGTGGCATGGGTATTTTACGAATATATCATTTGAAGACAAGGTGGTCTAATGTGCAATGGTTCATGATGCAGAAATGAACACCGCATACATGCTAGAAGAGGTTGTCGAGTATGTTAAATTTCTACAGAGACAAATCCAGGTATATGTTGTCACTCAGGTGCTGTTCATTTTCTTTGAGCAATCATAAAGATTATATTCCTATTTGTTTCATGTAGAGTTGGCTAAATGGACAGTAATCTTGGTTGAGTGATGGGTGGCTTTTTCCCAACTCAAAATGTTTTGGTCGGTTTTAGTTGACCCGAAACTTGCTTTTCTAGAAGTGTAATTTTTTACCTTTATGATACTCGGATGTTATTATAATTTCAGTAATAGTGTAAACACATTTTGAACAGCCTTCAACCCGCTAGCTTTTAGGCTAATCTTTTTCAGATTTTACCCGTTTATCCTGATTGAGATATAACATGACAACTCATGTTGATACATGTATTAGTTAATGGCTAAAAATGTATCCCTTTTATTCCGTATAAGTTATTCGCAGTAGTTTATTGCTTGACTTTGCAATCAAAGTAATCTCTAATCTAATTCAATAACACCCACACCCTCCAAATGCAGGAACCTAGGGAGCATCGGGACAAATCACATGCTTGGTTAAGGTTCGATTACGGGAAAGAAGTCACGAGTTCTATAGTCAGACAATAAATAAGAAGTCTTCATCTTATTAACACCTCCTTTAAATTATGGTTTTTTAAAATATGAGATCAAATTGTATTTTGTTCCAAGATCCGGGAAATACCATCAGGAGTGGAAAGCACAAGTCGAAAACATATGCGTAGCATCATTTGACTAGACTTGCAGTGTTATTTTTCGGTCTGTGGACAAGATTAAGGAAGTCCATAGACAATGTGGACTTCCTGATAACAACTTGGTCGATGTACATAGATTACATGAAAACTTTTCATTCTTCTTTTTATATCTAAGTTCTGTATTAATCTATAACAATTTCTTGCACTTCAATATTTAGGCGTTGACATAAGCGGTGTGGTCCTTTTATTAACTGTAACAATTCGATTCAGGAAAATCCATTATCAACAGTACTAACTCACTCGCATAGCAGTACTAATAATTAGGAGCAGTACTAACCTTTCGATCGAACAAGCAGTACTAAAAAGTAACCAGCAGTACAAAGAAAATACGTGGGCAGTACTAAGGTGAACAAACAGTATCAATGAGAAGCATAGCAGTATTAACCAAGATACAACTACATGTACACCTCATTCGCTTCCTAATAAACTGATGAACTCAAATAAGTACATTTTATTACTATCATTTATCCTATTAAATTGACTTGTTTTACTATATTATGTATGAGGATTGATACTTATTCGTTTACTTTTGTAATTCTCAGGTAAAAACAAGCATTTGGTGAAACTTAGCGATTTTGGACTGATTATGGAGCAAAACATGCATAAAGTTAAGAGTCTACTGAAATGAAGAAGATCAAGACTAATCTGCTCTAGATGCGCCGCATCTCACTCATGACATGCGCCGCATCTCTATCAAGATATCACCAGATACGATCCAAGATACAAGAGGACATGCGCCGCATCCAATCATGGAGTTACGCCGCATCTTCTGGCGGTGTACGAATATTCCTGAATATTATAATCTTGGACCCCACGCGAAGTTAAGTACATGCGCCGCATCTACTCCTTAGATGCGCCGCATCTTCCCTCAGACAGAAACTATAAATACCCCAAGGCCAGACGAATTTCGTGTGCAAGATAGAAGTTTCGAAGACCGAACAGGAAAAACCCTAGGACGAATTCAGTCAAGGAGGCAGCACAAGACACACCCAAATCAAAGATACAAGAGCTGTAAGAAGGTGTTGCATGTGTTTAATTCATTAAGTAGTTTTGTTTTATTGTGTTAGCAAACTTTAATTCATCAGGATTGGTGGCTTGTGTAATGCGACAACGAAAGATTGCACTCCCTTTAATACTTGCTTTCCCATCAATTAAAGTTTATATGTTGATGTCTTTGGTTACTACTTATTAGTGCATTGATAACCTCTGTGTTTATTAGTGGCTTGCGGGCATTTGACTGCGGGACATAATGTGGCTCCCACGGTTATTACTAAATTGATCACTTAGGAATAACTTTTAAACATAAGTAATCATTAAGGGTTTACTCGCCGATAAGAATAGGACCAACGAGAAAGGGTTAACTACATACACTTCATATAAGGCTATCAATAAAACAAGTGACAATCTACTTAATCATAAGGACAGCCCTCTTATTGTCTCAAGTATCTATCTGTGTACGTGTGTGCTACTTGCTGATTCGTGCCTATTGGTTTATTTTATTATTTAATTGCAAACAAACCGTGCCAGTCTCTCAGGCTGAAACCCCCTTACGTTAGGATATTAAAATACTGATTAGAATAACGAGATAATACGTTCCACTCTTAGTGATCGACACTCTACTTACCATTATCTTCATACTGACCGGGTACACTGCTCGTTAAGTGTGTGTGTTATTGATAAGTCGGCTAAATATAAATTTAAAACTTGAGTAGGCATTAAAAGTGCTAAACCGCAACGACACATCACGCGCATCATAAACTCAGCCAATGTATCAGGTACTTCACTTTCTTTGCTCGCACGACTTAAAATATCAGTGGGAGTAGGTCATGGCCTATCTTTTGCACATCAGATGAGGTATCTAGCTTAGCTCATGTGATGTCTTTTGGCTCATGGTTCATACGCATTTCATATAGATGCACCATATGATGCACCAGAATGGTTTCATTACCAAGCAGATGTTATATTTTATGGAATTTATGGATCACCTTATAACCCTTTCTTTCATCATGTACACTTTTCAACCATTTTCTACTACCCTTCTTTCGCTATAGTAAAATATGCCAACAATAATTATAAGACATTCCCGCATGAGGCGTATGTCAACGATAGGCGGGCTTACCTGCCCGTGAGGGCTTATAAGTCATGCCCGCCCATCGGGCGGGCTTTGACAACTAGTATATATATATATATATATATATATATATATATTTTTTTTTTTTTCTTCTTGAAACTCAACTATGAGAATGCTTTATGGAAGGTCATCATTTGTGAGCATAGCGAACAATCTATACTATATAAAGATTCAATAGCTTAATTTAATGTGGAAGGGGATTTGTGCACAAAGGTATGTACGGTACAACATAGTTTAAGCTACATGTAAACTATATCAATTATTACGTATAAAAATTATATTCTTGAATGCAAGCACATCAAATATGGTGTTACGGAATGCAAAAGGTCTCCAGTTTTGTAACCTCAAAGAATACAAATCAAGCTACAATTATAACTATGTTAAATGTAGGCTGCATAAATGAGGCGTGAAGACCATTGGCTGTCCAGAAATTGTATGTGACTCAAATAGTAGTAAAATTAAAAGGGGTCGTTCAGTATATCATCATGGCTGCAAAAGTTGGAAGCGTGAGCTCTGAATTGTTCCTGGACGAACTCGAGTTGGAGGTCACTGGTACGATTGTGGTGTTGCTGTGTAGGATGTGGGATGTAAACACTATTACCGGGCGTTACTTGAGCACTGATTTCTTGGTCTCTGATGCTAAGGTATATTCATCTTTCTTTCACCAAAACCTGTGTAATACCAATACAGGAAAAAATAATTAAGAATCTATAGCTGTTTTTAACATGATTTTTTGGCAGGGTAATGTAATCCACTGTACTGCCAAGGGAACGGTGGCTCACAATTTTTTGAGGTTAAAAGAGGGGAGTGTGTACTCGGTTAAAAATTTTGTGGTCATGCATAACAAGGGAGACTTTTGTATTAGAAAGGACGATACCTTTATGCTTGAGTTTGATGGAGCAACGACGATAGGGAAAGTTGTGGTCAAGCGAGAAGGATTTGTCAGGTATCCTTTCCAACTGGTGGATTTTGATCACATTGTACCTACAGACAACAAGTATCTCATTGGTAATTGTGGAAAACTAGAAAGGGGGGGGGGGTTGAATAGTTTTACCGTTTTAAAATTAATTCACTTTGTCACTCTATGTTATTTCAAAGGAAATAAGCACAAACAAATATTCACACAATATATATATGAAAAGTAAAGAGTGGAAAGATCAAACTGTGGAAAAGTAGAAGGGGGGGGGGTTGAACAGTTTTATGTCCTTTTAAAATATTTATTGTGAAAAATTTGTTTACTTTTTAAAACTTAGATTCGAATTTATGTGATCTCAACTCCTTGAACAATATGAACAATATGTATATAAGTATATTTAAATAAGTAATGCAAATAAGGTAATAAGATGAAATGAAAGTTAGATATGGAAAGATCTAACCGAGAAACAAGAGATTTATAGTGGTTCGGCTACAAGGATACCTTCCTTGCCCTACTCCACTCCCCGAGCACCTAACTCGAGATTTTTCTTCACTATGTCAACAAGCTCCCTTATGGCGGAGAAAACCGTACACAACTTTAGCTTACACCGGCTTAACGACACAAAGCTAAATGTCGAGTTCTAATCGTAGCTAGAACCAATCTCACAACTTAAACACGACTTAATCACAACTTCTTCTTCACGACTTCTTCATTTTAGGTACTTTTGAGGAGAAATCTGGAAAAGGAAGCATTTTGGACGTTTTTGGAGCATAAAAGTGAAGAAAACGGCAAAGTCTCAAAATTGTGCTGAAAGTTACCTTTGACGGCGTCAGGATTTACTCCAGACGGCGTCATGGCTTGGCAAGAAAAGGTGGATGTGAAATTTACTCATGATAAGCCAGTGAAAATTGCATGTGAATTCTGACGGCGTCACGCTTTAACCTGATCAAGGGCGTCACGGCTTAATTCAAAGAGGGACGGCATCACGTTCAAGGTCTGACGGCGTCAAGCCTTGATAAGCCATAACGGATTTTGGAGAGCTAAAGAGGGACGGCATCAAGAAGGCCATCCGGGAACCCTAAAAGCGGCGAGGTGACGGCGTCACACTCCATAACGTGACGCCGTCAGATGTAAAAATCTATATATAGTTTTGCAATTCTTTGTCATTAGTGTGGAACTTAGTGTGGAATTTTTGGGAGAAAACCCTAAGACGATTTTAGCATCTTTTTCAAGGCTTTTTGCCTTGAGATCTTCCATGTTACATTGAAGATAAGTTATCAATTAATCATTTAATATGTCTATGTGTTGTTTGATTCTATCTTGTTCTTGTCTTTTGTTTAACATGCTAGGCTAGATTTATCTTGTGTTTGCTTAGATCTAATGAAACCTAGCTATTGATTATTGGTTATTAGTGTGTTATTAGTTGTATTGGATGATTGTTTATCTATGTTAGGCTTAAGAAAACTGGCTAACTTCCTATTCGGTAACTTGCTTGAACGTCTTAAGAAACATGAACCAAATGCGTACTAAAGGTTTTTATGGTTGTATTTAATGCACAAGCGAATTCTAGTGATCCCATTGATGAAGCGAAAAGTGTACCGCTTTTAAGGGGTCATTTAAGCCCTAAATCGTATTTATTTGATCAAATATTGCCCTAAATCGTTCCTTTTGTCATTTTAGGTACTTTGGAGAAGAAATATGGAAAAGGAAGCATTTTGGACGTTTTTGGAGCATAAAAGTGAAGAAAACGACAAAGTCTCAAAAATCGGCTAAAAGTTACCTTTGACGGCGTCAGGATTTACTCCAGACGGCGTCATGGCTTGGCAAGAAAAGGTGGATGTGAAATTTACTCATGATAAGCCAGTGAAAATTGCATGTGAATTCTGACGGCGTCACGCTTTAACCTGATCAAGGGCGTCACGGCTTAATTTAGAGAGGGACGGCGTCACATTCAAGGTCTGACGGCGTCAAGCCATGATAAGCCAGAACGGATTTTGGAGAGCTAAAGAGGGACGGCGCCAAGAAGGTCATCCGGGAACCCTAGAAGCGGCGAGGTGACGGCGTCACACTCCATAACGTGACGCCGTCAGATGTAAAAATCTATATATAGTTTTCTAATTTTTTGCCATTAAGTGTGGAACTTAGTGTGGAATTTTTGGGAGAAAACCCTAAGATGATTTTAGCATCTTTTTCAAGGCTTTTTGCCTTGAGATCTTCCATGTTACATTGAAGATAAGTTATCAATTAATCATTCAATATGTCTATGTGTTGTTTGATTCTATCTTGTTCTTGTCTTTTGATTAATATGTTAGGCTAGATTTATCTTGTGTTTGCTTAGATCTAATGAAACCTAGCTATTGATTATTGGTTATTAGTGTGTTATTAGTTGTATTGGATGATTGTTTATCTATGTTAGGCTTAAGAAAACTGGCTAACTTCCTATTCGGTAACTTGCTTGAACGTCTTAAGAAACATGAACCAAATGCGTACTAAAGATTTTATGGTTGTATTTAATGCACAAGCGAATTCTAGTGATCCCATGTTAGGAGCTTCCTAGCCGGCTCGACATAGGAGTGAAGTAGGAGCTTGTAGAGTTGGGGAAGTACGTACGCCACCCCACGATTGGTATTAAGGAATACACCCGTCATCCACGCGACTAATACACACTAATCAACCGGTAAAAGATAGTTAGGGAGTAAGGAAATCTAAGTAAACACATTTCTCTACACTTAAGTTTTCACCAAACTTTTTATTTTCAGTTATTTATTTTATTTGCATTTGTAGTAATTTGGGTTAGTTGACTAGCAACTAATTCCGCCCACTCTTTCAAACCCGAGATTTTACTTGCTTTCATAAAAATATAAAAACATAAAAAAGAATCTTCCTCAACCCTTAGACCTATTAGAGTAGTCTTTCATACCTAACGAACACTATTCCCTGTGGAGAACGATCAATCCCCCGTACTTACCACTACACTATACTACATCGGTCAGGTACACTGCCTGGTGGGGTTGTAAGCCTCTTGAGATCCCTCGAGAGGTAAAACCTGTTGTAAGGTTGCAAAACCACGCATCAAGTTTTTGGCGCCGCTGCCGGGGAATAGTTATTGTTTAGGTTGAATTTTTATTTTATAGGTCTACTCACTAGATTCCTTTCTAGTGAGATTTTTATTTTCTTTTTCTAGGTTTTCTTTAGTCTATCTATTTTCTTCGTTTCTTTGTTCGTAACCATTACCATTGGACATCATGGAAGATGGTAATATCCTTAATCCCAACAACCCACCACCACAACAACCACCACCTCCTAGAGCCCGTACTTTAGGAGAGTACTCCCGTCCTAGCCACCATGGCTATCGAAACACCATTGAGCTCACTCAAGGAGCCAATGTCACACCCTTGCGATCCGACACCATCCGGTTGGTGCAAAGCGGATGCGCATTCCATGGACTTCGTTCTGAAGATCCTAATCAACACCTCAAGGACTTTCTTAAAATCGTTGATTCTATAGACCTTGATGTTGCCACTCGAGAGACGACCCGATTGCGTCTCTTCCAATTCTCTCTGCGGGACCAAGCTAGTCAGTGGCTAGAGCGTCAACCCGCAGGATCCATTACCTCTTGGGATAATCTCACTACTCGTTTCCTTGCTCAGTTTTTCCCACCGGAAAGAACTACCAAGCTAAGGAATGATATCTTGATGTTCCAACAACGTCAAGGCGAAACTCTCTACGAGGCATGGACTCGATTCAAGGACTTACTCCAAAAAGTCCCTCACCATGGCATAGAACTTTGGCTCCAAGTCCAAATCTTCTATGATCATATCAATCTCTCCACAAGGTAAACCATTGACCAATCGGCCGGTGGCAAGCTACGTGATCTAAGTGCGGAACAATCATGGGCTCTCCTAGAGGATCTTGCTCTTTATGACAACGAAAGTTGGAGTGATCCCCGTGATTTGAATAAAACGGTCAAGGCAATATCTTTGCCTTCGAACAATTCAAGCACTTCCGACCGTAGGATCATAGAACTTGAAGACCAAGTCAAGTTTCTTATGAAATCCTACGAGGCTCCTAAACCTTCAAGCCAAGTGAACAAAATCACTTCTTCATGTGAATTATGTAGTGGTCCCCACGACACTCGTGATTGCATGGAACTCCCCGAACAAGCTTTTGTGGACTACGCATCCTCGCGTACCGACGGAGCGGGAGACAAGTGGTACACTTTCAAACCCGAGCCAAACCATTACGGTGATTCATACAACCCCTCATGGAAAAATCACCCGAACCTTAGGTGGAAACAAAACCAAAACACACAACAAACCAATTTTCCAACCCACCTAATCGTTTCCAATCAAGCGGTTCCAACTCGAACCGTAATTTCAACAACAATCCTTCTGGCAATGGTAGTACCGATAGCTTTGAAGGATTGATGTCTCAATTTATGGCATCTCAAGAAGCTCGTTTAGCCAAGTTTGAAGCCGATTTCAAACAAAAACAAAGCGAGATGACCAATAAGATTGACACCTTGTTGAAAGCCCTCAATGACCGAGAAATGGGAGCACTCCCTAGTAACACGGTCAAGAACCCGAAACTAAACGTCAACGCTATTTCATCGGTTTCGTCCCCTAGTTCTTGTCCACAATATTATTCGGTCAATTCCATGAGCACGTGTTTCAAACAAACCCAAGTCGTTCCAAATGACCAAGAAGTTATGACATCCAAATTGGTCAACAACATAGTTGAAACACCTCCCACTCAAAACCTTGACGAAGAATTCAAGGAGCTCCACCTTGAAAGTCCGGTTGTTGATGAGTTGGATGAAAAGAAGCTCAAGTTAGGCGAAAAAGGGACCGCCTTTGTTCAAAACAAGCTACCTAAGAAATTAGATGATCCGGGCCTATTTGTTCTACCTTGCAAGATCGGTAATTCGGAGGCTTATGACACATTAGCCGATCTTGGATCAAGCCTTAACCTACTTCCGTTACCTCTTTACACCTCTCTAAAACTTGGAAAACTTGAAGAAACCGAGGTAATAATAGGCTTAGCGGATGGAAGTGTTGCTTACCCGGTTGGAGTAGTTAAGGACGTGTTAATACACATTGGAAAACTAACCATTTTAGCCGATTTCCACGTCCTTGATATGGTTAGCGACCCTACATGCCCCTTGTTGATAGGTAGAGGATTTTTGGCGACCGCTAGTGCTATGATTGATTGTAAGGAATCTAAGATAGCGGTAGGAGAAGGAGATACTTGGTCAGTCTATGATGTTAAGAAACACGCCTATGATACTAGTGAGGAACCGACACCCCATTGGTTAGAATTAAATAGGAGACCATCTAGATATGGACCTTGGATAGATAGAGGCTTCATAGGACCCCAACGCCCATTTTACCTAGAAGAGGACTTTGTGAACCGAACACATACGGTAGAACAACTCTTGGCTAGGGACACCGAATTGGATCCATTTGAAGACCCTCTAGTTTTTAGAAGGATGATTGAGTTCCTAGGAGTTTTGCCAATTAACCTAGGAATGAATAAGTGGACTTGTGAGGAGGATGATCACAAGTGGGATTGGGACAAACCACCCAAAGATGGAGATGGGTCATGGCATATTAAGATGACATTGTATGACCCGGATGGAGAGAAGTTTGAAAAGATATATCGTACTAAGCGGACCAATAGGAAACTTCAATCCAAGCTTAACCCTAAAGACGTCCTCGATGACGAGCTTACTTATATAGGGTAGCGTGACTTTGAGTCTAGCTACAAGACTCGTTAATAAAGAAAAGCGCTTCTTGGGAGGCAACCCAGGCCTTATTTGTTTGTGTGTTTATTTATTTGTTTGTTTGATTTTATTTGTTTCCGTATGTGTGTTTAATTTTTATTCTTATTGATTCATGTTCAAAACTAAATTGTGAAAATGCTTTATTTTGTTTTTAACTTCGTCTTAACTACATATAAAGGTATTTTGCAAAAGGTAAGTGTAAGGGAAATCTAAATTGGTTTATTAGAACACAAATGAACATGAATCGTAATAATAATAAATTAACGTACATATTAGTATTTGTTTGAGTCAAATGCTTGTATCGAGTCATAATGATGTTTTGCAGGAATTCCAGGAAGTAAGGTAAAGGTTTTTCCAGAAATTTTCCGGAAACTTAACATGAGAATTCTGTCAGATCATATCTGACGGCGTCAGGAGTTATAACCTGACGGCGTCAGGTTTAATTTTCTGAAAATTTTTGAAAGTTTTGTTTTCATAAAAAGTTTTTATTAAATCTCTAACTTATGATCTCCAGGAATCTGCAAAATTATCATTCCACAAGCATTATATCCTTATATATAGAGTTTATCCCGCCGATGTTATGCAGGTTCTCGTGTTTGTTTTCTCAGGTTTAACAGGTTATTTTGGACAAGGAAATGTTTTTGAATCAAGCTTATGGCGATGCATTAGTCATGGAGCTTCAACATTACTTTGGAAGAAGATCTAACCGTGTAACTTCATTATCCACCGAGCGAATCAGGGGAGTATTTGATTTCATTCTTTTACTTTATGCTTTTACATTTGTTATTTGAACATTGGGGACAATGTTCATCTTAAGTGTAAGGGGGGGTAAAAGTACGATTTTAGAGAATACAATTACGCTTGATTTTTGTTTGTTTAATAGTTGATGTGTAATAAAACTGAGAGAAATACCTGTTAGGGCAATTTTAGTGCCAAATTTAAATTTTTTTACAACATATAGGAGTGAAACTTTGATCTTAATGAGCGTCTCACGGATAGGAGTTATATGACTAGCACAAAAACCGTACCACTAAAAAAATTTTCCACCCCAAATATGTGAGGTTCGCCCCTAGAATTGGTAGGAAAAGCATTTATGCTATGATGTGTGTACCGGTAGCACTTAGATTCTAGAACTTGCGTTAGGACCATTCCAAGGCCACAAGTGAGACTACATTCGTGTAGTTAGATTTACTACATGATAAGAGGCATTAGGATTAACCATTGTTTTACACCTGTGTTTTTGTTATAATTACTTTGGCTACATTAGTCAAGTAATTCTCCCACACCCTTTGCGTTGTACTCATTTTTAGTACACGATACCCCTAGTACACCCCTCAGAGCCTATCTTTTCGTTTCGACCTTTAAGCATTTTACTTAAAGGAAGAATTTGTTACACCCCACTAAAATGTACACCCAAATCGCCTTAGCCTACCTTGTATGCACTTAATTTTAGTGCATTATTGTGACAACATTTGTTTAAACCCAAGTTAATTATCTAATTGATTACATGGTTGCTAAGTCGAGTCATATCCTTGTACATATTGTTTTGGGACGATTGGGACTCATGGGTAAAGTACTAGTGTAATGGAGTAATGGGGAAGAACATCATTCATTACCCCCATATGTGCTAAATATTTTAAAAGTACTCCAAGTTTTTCGATTATCTTAATTCGAGTCATTAGAATAGTTATTTGTAAAGTTATGTAAAAGTTTAAGTGTAAGGGGAATGCAATGCCCCTATGATGTATTATTTTGGATGGTAGGGCAAGAATGTATGCAAAAAAAAAAAAAAAAAAAAAAAAATCGAAAAAATCAAGAAAAATACAAAAAAAAATGAGAAAATGAAAAATAGAAAAAACATACGGACTACCATCCCGTTTTATTTTATGTTTATTTTATGTTTTTGTTATTTTCTTTCATTAGCTTAAGATTGAGTCGAGTCTTGGCTTAGCAACATTGTATAGTACATGTAATCGATCAAGATCTTTAACTCGCCACCAGTAAAATATCCTTTATCCAACAAAACCGTGTTTTCCTTTTCCCTACACCTAACGTTATAACCCATTTAAAAGCCCTCTTTGATAGTTTATCTTAGGTGCTTACGCCTAGTGGAGGAGGTTTTCGATCCTTTCCCAAGCCTATGGTAATCTATTTGCTATGACAGGTAGTGAGAGATATTATTCGTTTCCATTTATGAGATTTATTTTGATGACACTTGAGAGATGTGAGTATCTAAACACTACTTGTGAGGTGCTAGTTTTAATCTCCGTGCTTATTATGATTAAAGTGGAACGAATATTTATTGTAATTACTTTTATGTTAGCATTAAATGACCCCTAACTTGTATTTTGATTAGAATAAAAGCGCATTTGCTTGAGGACAAGCAAATCTCAAGTGTAAGGGTATTTGATGAAGCGAAAAGTGTACCGCTTTTAAGGGGTCATTTAAGCCCTAAATCGTATTTATTTGATCAAATATTGCCCTAAATCGTTCCTTTTGTCATTTTAGGTACTTTGGAGAAGAAATCTGGAAAAGGAAGCATTTTGGACGTTTTTGGAGCATAAAAGTGAAGAAAATGACAAAGTCTCAAAAATCGGCTAAAAGTTACCTTTGACGGCGTCAGGATTTACTCCAGACGGCGTCATGGCTTGGCAAGAAAAGGTGGATGTGAAATTTACTCATGATAAGCCAGTGAAAATTGCATGTGAATTCTGACGGCGTCACGCTTTAACCTGATCAAGGGCATCACGGCTTAATTTAGAGAGGGACGACGTCACATTCAAGGTCTGACGGCGTCAAGCCTTGATAAGCCAGAACGGATTTTGGAGAGCTAAAGAGGGACGGCGTCAAGAAGGTCATCCGGGAACCCTAGAAGCGGCGAGGTGACGGCGTCACACTCCATAACGTGACGCCGTCAGATGTAAAAATCTATATATTGTTTTCTAATTTTTTGTCATTAAGTGTGGAACTTAGTGTGGAATTTTTGGGAGAAAACCCTAAGACGATTTTAGCATCTTTTTCAAGGCTTTTTGCCTTGAGATCTTCCATGTTACATTGAAGATAAGTTATCAATTAATCATTCAATATGTCTATGTGTTGTTTGATTCTATCTTGTTCTTGTCTTTTGATTAATATGTTAGGCTAGATTTATCTTGTGTTTGCTTAGATCTAATGAAACCTAGCTATTGATTATTGGTTATTAGTGTGTTATTAGTTGTATTGGATGATTGTTTATCTATGTTAGGCTTAAGAAAACTGGCTAACTTCCTATTCGGTAACTTGCTTGAACGTCTTAAGAAACATGAACCAAATGCGTACTAAAGGTTTTTATGGTTGTATTTAATGCACAAGCGAATTCTAGTGATCCCATGTTAGGAGCTTCCTAGCCGGCTCGACATAGGAGTGAAGTAGGAGCTTGTAGAGTTGGGGAAGTACGTACGCCACCCCACGATTGGTATTAAGGAATACACCCGTCATCCACGCGACTAATACACACTAATCAACCGGTAAAAGATAGTTAGGGAGTAAGGAAATCTAAGTAAACACATTTCTCTACACTTAAGTTTTCACCAAACTTTTTATTTTCAGTTATTTATTTTATTTGCATTTGTAGTAATTTGGGTTAGTTGACTAGCAACTAATTCCGCCCACTCTTTCAAACCCGAGATTTTACTTGCTTTCATAAAAATATAAAAACATAAAAAAGAATCTTCCTCAACCCTTAGACCTATTAGAGTAGTCTTTTATACCTAACGAACACTATTCCCTGTGGAGAACGATCAATCCCCCGTACTTACCACTACACTATACTACATCGGTCAGGTACACTGCCTGGTGGGGTTGTAAGCCTCTTGAGATCCCTCGAGAGGTAAAACCTGTTGTAAGGTTGCAAAACCACGCATCACCCATGTTAGGAGCTTCCTAGCCGGCTCGACATAGGAGTAAAGTAGGAGCTTGTAGAGTTGGGGAAGTACGTACGCCACCCCACGATTGGTATTAAGGAATACACCCGTCATCCACGCGACTAATACACACTAATCAACCGGTAAAAGATAGTTAGGGAGTAAGGAAATCTAAGTGAACACATTTCTCTACACATAAGTTTTCACCAACTTTTTATTTTCAGTTATTTATTTTATTTGCATTCGTAGTAATTTGGGTTAGTTGACTAGCAACTAATTCCGCCCACTCTTTCAAACCCGAGATTTTACTTGCTTTCATAAAAATATAAAAACATAAAAAAAGAATCTTCCTCAACCCTTAGACCTATTAGAGTAGTCTTTCATACCTAACGAACACTATTCCCTGTGGAGAACGATCAATCCCCCGTACTTACCACTACACTATACTACATCGGTCAGGTACACTACCTGGTGGGGTTGTAAGCCTCTTGAGATCCCTCGAGAGGTAAAACCTGTTGTAAGGTTGCAAAACCACGCATCAAGTTTTTGGCGCCGCTGCCGGGGAATAGTTATTGTTTAGGTTGAATTTTTATTTTATAGGTCTACTCACTAGATTCCTTTCTAGTGAGATTTTTATTTTCTTTTTCTAGGTTTTCTTTAGTCTATCTATTTTCTTCGTTTCTTTGTTCGTAACCATTACCATTCGACATCATGGAAGATGGTAATATCCTTAATCCCAACAACCCACCACCACAACAACCACCACCACCTCCTAGAGCCCGTACTTTAGGAGAGTACTCCCGTCCTAGCCACCATGGCTATCGAAACACCATTGAGCTCACTCAAGGAGCCAATATCACACCCTTGCGATCCGACACCATCCGGTTGGTGCAAAGCGGATGCGCATTCCATGGACTTCGTTCTGAAGATCCTAATCAACATCTCAAGGACTTTCTTAAAATCGTTGATTCGATAGACCTTGATGTTGCCACTCGAGAGACGACCCGATTGCGTCTCTTCCAATTCTCTCTGCGGGACCAAGCTAGTCAATGGCTAGAACGTCAACCCGCAGGATCCATCACCTCTTGAGATGATCTCACCACTCGTTTCCTTGCTCAGTTTTTCCCACCGGGAAGAACTACCAAGCTAAGGAATGATATCTTGATGTTCCAACAACGTCAAGGCGAAACTCTCTACGAGGCATGGACTCGATTCAAGAACTTACTCCAAAAAGTCCCTCACCATGGCATAGAACTTTGGCTCCAAGTCCAAATCTTCTATGACCATATCAATCTCTCCACGAGGCAAACCATTGACCAATCGGCCGGTGGTAAGCTACGTGATCTAAGTGCGGAACAATCATGGGCTCTCCTAGAGGATCTTGCTCTTTATGACAACGAAAGTTGGAGTGATCCCCGTGATTTGAATAAAACGGTCAAGGCAATATCTTTGCCTTCGAACAATTCAAGCACTTCCGACCGTAGGATCATAGAACTTGAAGACCAAGTCAAGTTTCTTATGAAATCCTACGAGGCTCCTAAACCTTCAAGCCAAGTGAACAAAATCACTTCTTCATATGAATTATGTAGTGGTCCCCACGACACTCGTGATTGCATGGAACTCCCCGAACAAGCTTTTGTGGACTACGCATCCTCGCGTACCGACGGAGCGGGAGACAAGTGGTACACTTTCAAACCCGAGCCAAACCATTACGGTGATTCATACAATCCCTCATGGAAAAATCACCCGAACCTTAGGTGGAAACAAAACCAAAACGCACAACAAACCAATTCTTCCAACCCACCTAATCGTTTTCAATCAATCGGTTCCAACTCGAACCGTACTTTCAACAACAATCCTTCCGGCAATGGTAGTACCAATAACTTTGAAGGATTGATGTCTCAATTTATGGCATCTCAAGAAGCTCGTTTAGCCAAGTTTGAAGCCGATTTCAAACAAAAACAAAGCGAGATGACCAATAAGATTGACACTTTGTTGAAAGCCCTCAATGACCGAGAAATGGGAGCACTCCCTAGCAACACGGTCAAGAACCCGAAACTAAACGTCAACGCTATTTCATCGGTTTCGTCCCCTAGTTCTTGTCCACAATATTATTCGGTCAATTCCATGAGCACGTGTTTCAAACAAACCCAAGTCGTTCCAAATGACCAAGAAGTTATGACATCCAAATTGGTCAACAACATAGTTGAAACACCTCCCACTCAAAACCTTGACGAAGAATTCAAGGAGCTCCACCTTGAAAGTCCGGTTGTTGATGTGTTGGATGAGAAGAAGCTCAAGTTAGGCGTAAAAGGGACCGCCTTTGTTCAAAATAAGCTACCTAAGAAGTTAGATGATCCGGGCCTATTTGTTCTACCTTGCAAGATCGGTAATTCGGAGGCTTATGACACATTAGCCGATCTTGGATCAAGCCTTAACTTACTTCCGTTACCTCTCTACACCTCTCTAAAACTAGGAAAACTTGAAGAAACTGAGGTGATAATAGGTTTAGCGGATGGAAGTGTTGCTTACCCGGTTGGAGTAGTTAAGGACGTGTTAGTACACATTGGAAAACTAACCATTTTAGCCTATTTCCACGTCCTTGATATGGTTAGCGAACCTACATGCCCCTTGTTGATAGGTAGAGGATTTTTGGCGACCGCTAGTGCTATGATTGATTGTAAGGAATCTAAGATAGCGGTAGGAGAAGGAGATACTTGGTCAGTCTATGATGTTAAGAAACACGCCTATGATACTAGTGAGGAACCGACACCCCATTGGTTAGAATTAAATAGGAGACCATCTAGATATGGACCTTGGATAGATAGAGGCTTCATAGGACCCCAACGCCCATTTTACCTAGAAGAGGACTTTGTGAACCGAACACATACGGTAGAACAACTCTTGGCTAGGGACACCGAATTGGATCCATTTGAAGACCCTCTAGTTTTTAGAAGGATGATTGAGTTCCTAGGAGTTTTGCCAATTAACCTAGGAATGAATAAGTGGACTTGTAAGGAGGATGATCACAAGTGGGATTGGGACAAACCACCCAAAGATGGAGATGGGTCATGGCATATTAAGATGACATTGTATGACCCGGATGGAGAGAAGTTTGAAAAGATATATCGTACTAAGCGGACCAATAGGAAACTTCAATCCAAGCTTAACCCTAAAGACGTCCTCGATGACGAGCTTACTTATATAGGGTAGCGTGACTTTGAGTCTAGCTACAAGACTCGTTAATAAAGAAAAGCGCTTCTTGGGAGGCAACCCAATCTTTATTTGCTTTTTGTGTTTATTTATTTGTTTGTTTGATTTTATTTGTTTCCGTATGTGTGTTTAATTTTTATTCTTATTGATTCATGTTCAAAACTAATTTGTGAAAATGCTTTATTTTGTTTTTAACTTCGTCTTAACTACATATAAAGGTATTTTGCAAAAGATAAGTGTAAGGGAAATCCAAATTTGTTTATTAGAACGCAAATGAACATGAATCGTAATAATAATAAATTAACATGCATATTAGTATTCGTTTGAGTCAAATGCTTGTATCGAGTCATAATGATGTTTTGCAGGATTTCCAGGAAGTAAGGTAAAGGTTTTTCCAGAAATTTTCCGGAAACTTAACATGAGAATTTTTGTCAGGTCATTTCTGACGGCGTCAGGGTCTATAACCTGACGGCGTCAGATTTAATTTTCAAAAATTTTTGAAAGTTTTGTTTTGATAAAAAGTTTTTATTAAATCTCCAACTTATAATCTCCAGGAATCTGCAAAATTATCATTCCACAAGCATTATATCCTTATATATAGATTTATCCCGCCGTTGTTATGCAGGTTTTCGTGTTTGTTTTCTCAGGTTTAACAGGTTATTTTGGACAAGGAGATGTATATGGAATCAAGCTTATGGCGATGCATTAGTCATGGAGCTTCTACATTACCTTGGAAGAAGATTTAACCGTGTAACTTCATTATCCACCGAGCGAATCAGGGGAGTATTTGATTTCATTCTTTTACTTTATGCTTTTACATTTGTTATTTGAACATTGGGGACAATGTTCATCTTAAGTGTAAGGGGGGTAAAAGTACGATTAGAGAATGCTATTACGCTTGATTTTTGTTTGTTTAATAGTTGATGTGTAATAAAACTGAGAGAAATACCTGTTAGGGCAATTTTAGTGCCAAATTTAAATTTTTTACAACATATAGGAGTGAAACTTTGATCTTAATGAGCGTCTCACGGATAGGAGTTATATGACTAGCACAAAACCGTACCACTAAAAAATTTTCCACCCCCAAATATGTGAGGTTCGCCCCTAGAATTGGTAGGAAAAGCATTTATGCTATGATGTGTGTACCGGTAGCACTTAGATTCTAGAACTTGCGTTAGGACCATTCCAAGGCCACAAGTGAGACTACATTCGTGTAGTTAGATTTACTACATGATAAGAGGCATTAGGATTAACCCATTGTTTTACACCTGTGTTTTTGTTATAATTACTTTGGCTACATTGGTCAAGTAATTCTCCCACACCCTTTGCGTTGTACTCATTTTTAGTACACGATACCCCTAGTACACCCCTCAGAGCCTATCTTTTCGTTTCGACCTTTAAGCATTTTACTTAAAGGAAGAATTTGTTACACCCTACTTAAATGTACACCCAAATCGCCTTAGCCTACCTTGTATGCACTCATTTTTAGTGCATTATTGTGACAACATTTGTTTAAACCCAAGTTAATTATCTAATTGATTACATGGTTGCTAAGTCGAGTCATATCCTTGTACATATTGTTTTGGGACGATTGGGACTCATGGGTAAAGTACTAGTGTAATGGAGTAATGGGGAAGAACATCATTTATTACCCCCATATGTGCTAAATATTTTAAAAAGTACTCCAAGTTTTTCGATTATCTTAATTCGAGTCATTAGAATAGTTATTTGTAAAGTTATGTAAAAGTTTAAGTGTAAGGGGGATGCAATGCCCCTATGATGTATTATTTTGGATGGTAGGGCAAAAGTGTATGAAAAAAAAAAAAAAAAAAAAAAAAAAAAAAAAAAAAAGAAAATCGAAAAATGAGAAAAGAAAGTAGAAAAAACATACGGACTACCATCCCGTTTCATTTTATGTTTATTTTATGTTTTTGTTATTTTGTTTTTAGCTTAAGATTGAGTCGAGTCTTGGCTTAGCAACATTGTATAGTACATGTAATTGATCAAGATCTTTAACTTGCCACCAGTAAAATATCCTTTATCCAACAAAACCGTGTTTTCCTTTTCCCTACACCTAACGTTATAACCCATTTAAAAGCCCTCTTTGATAGTTTATCTTAGGTGCTTACGCCTAGTGGAGGAGGTTTTCGATCCTTTCCCAAGCCTATGGTAATCTATTTGCTATGACAGGTAGTGAGAGATATTATCCGTTTTCATTTATGAGATTTATTTTGATGACACTTGAGAGATGTGAGTATCTAAACACTACTTGTGAGAGTGCTAGTTTATAATCTCCGTGCTTATTATGATTGAAGTGGAACGATTATTTGTTGTAATTACTTTTATGTTTGCATTAAATGACCCCTAACTTGTATTTTGATTAGAATAAAAGCACATTTGCTTGAGGATAGGCAAATCTCAAGTGTAAGGGTATTTGATGAAGCGAAAAGTGTACCGCTTTTAAGGGGTCATTTAAGCCCTAAATCGTATTTATTTGATCAAATATCGCCCTAAATCGTTCCTTTTGTCATTTTAGGTACTTTTGAGGAGAAATCTGGAAAAGGAAGCATTTTGGACGTTTTTGGAGCATAAAAGTGAAGAAAACGGCAAAGTCTCAAAATTGTGCTGAAAGTTACCTTTGACGGCGTCAGGATTTACTCCAGACGGCGTCATGGCTTGGCAAGAAAAGGTGGATGTGAAATTTACTCATGATAAGCCAGTGAAAATTGCATGTGAATTCTGACGGCGTCACGCTTTAACCTGATCAAGGGCGTCACGGCTTAATTCAAAGAGGGACGGCGTCACATTCAAGGTCTGACGGCGTCAATCCTTGATAAGCCAGAACGGATTTTGGAGAGCTAAAGAGGGACGGCGTCAAGAAGGCCATCCGGGAACCCTAAAAGCGGCGAGGTGACGGCGTCACACTCCATAACGTGACGCCGTCAGATGTAAAAATCTATATATATTTTTGCAATTCTTTGTCATTAGTGTGGAACTTAGTGTGGAATTTTTGGGAGAAAACCCTAAGACGACTTTAGCATCTTTTTCAAGGCTTTTTGCCTTGAGATCTTCCATGTTACATCGAAGATAAGTTATCAATTAATCATTCAATATGTCTATGTGTTGTTTGATTCTATCTTGTTCTTGTCTTTTGTTTAACATGTTAGGCTAGATTTATCTTGTGTTTGCTTAGATCTAATGAAACCTAGCTATTGATTATTGGTTATTAGTGTGTTATTAGTTGTATTGGATGATTGTTTATCTATGTTAGGCTTAAGAAAACTGGCTAACTTCCTATTCGGTAACTTGCTTGAACGTCTTAAGAAACATGAACCAAATGCGTACTAAAGGTTTTTATGGTTGTATTTAATGCACAAGCGAATTCTAGTGATCCCATGTTAGGAGCTTCCTAGCTGGCTCGACATAGGAGTGAAGTAGGAGCTTGTAGAGTTGGGGAAGTACGTACGCCACCCCACGATTGGTATTAAGGAATACACCCGTCATCCACGCGACTAATACACACTAATCAACCGGTAAAAGATAGTTAGGGAGTAAGGAAATCTAAGTGAACACATTTCTCTACACATAAGTTTTCACCAACTTTTTATTTTCAGTTATTTATTTTATTTGCATTCGTAGTAATTTGGGTTAGTTGACTAGCAACTAATTCCGCCCACTCTTTCAAACCCGAGATTTTACTTGCTTTCATAAAAATATAAAAACATAAAAAAAGAATCTTCCTCAACCCTTAGACCTATTAGAGTAGTCTTTCATACCTAATGAACACTATTCCCTGTGGAGAACGATCAATCCCCCGTACTTACCACTACACTATACTACATCGGTCAGGTACACTGCCTGGTGGGGTTGTAAGCCTCTTGAGATCCCTCGAGAGGTAAAACCTGTTGTAAGGTCGCAAAACCACGCATCAGGGGCGGTCCCCTTAATTTTAAGGGGGCCGCCTAGCATAATTAAGGGGGCCGCCCTCCCTGCCCGTTGGCCAGTTTTGTCTTTTTGTGGGGAAGGTTTTTCTGGAGCATTTTTACTGATTTTGGTTAAAAATTTGAATTCATAAATTTATAATGAATTAAACCTTTTTATTTATTACCAAAAATGTTTTTCTAAAAGATATAAAATGTTTTTGACATTTTATAAAAAATCTAGTGTTTAAGAAAATGTTCCTTTGATCATATAATGCATTAAGCACTTGTTTATTCATACCTTAAGTGATTAAGTTGTAGAAGTGAATATTTACAACTAAATACTTGTTTATTTGATAAGTTTATGTTTAATGAGTTTATATTTTGTGATCATTAAAACATAGAGATATGAATAATGTTTTTAGGCATTATTTATGTCAACACAAACCACACAATACGGATGTTTATAGTGGTTCGGCTACAAGGACTCTCTTCCTTGCCCTACTCCAATCCTCGAGCCTCTAACTCAAGAGTTATCCTTCACTAAGAAACAAACTCTCTTCTAGGTGGAGAAAACCTTTACACGTTGCTTACTTCCTTTTCCGGTACTAAGCTAAACACCGGGTTCTATTTCAAGGTAGAACCAACCTAACGTCGCATATACAATTACCGACACTAAGTTAGATGTCGAGTTCTTTACAAGGGTACAACCACTCCCCTTTGGTTCTTTCACAAGGGTACAACCACTCCCTACACTCTTTGTGTTTTGAAGACTAAAACACTAACCACACTCAATGAGATAAATGATACAAATAATGATGTGTGAACTACAACTATATCACACAGTAACTTATGCTAAAGGTTTTACACGTCTGTGTTGAACCTTGATGCTTAATCTCCTTTGCTACAAAAAGAAAGATCAATGAAATGAATGAATGATAAATGTTAGATGATATGTAAATGAATGAGTATGAATGTTAGGCTATATGAGTGATGGTGTGTCCAAATGATCAGCTTACTATTTATAGGCAAGCTGGTGAACAGCCGGCGGATCCGGCGGATCCCATTAAAGGGATCCGTCTTTGATATCATTTGGTTCCGCCAAACATGACAGCTAAGAGTTTATGGATATCTTTCCATATCCAGTTGTATCCTTCACATCCTTGTTATGTCACATCAAAATCTTCCAAAGTCAACTATCTTGCTTGAAGATCTAGCCAAGATATTACATAATCTATGTATGATGCATTGATGAGTGTGTAAATACTCATCATTTTATACCCATTTTAGACCATAAAAATACTGAAAACAGCCAAATAGACCATATTATACTGCAAATATCCTTGGTTTGTGTTTTTATGTGTTTCAGGTACAAAAGGATCGAAAACAGGGAAAAAACAAACAAAACCGTGCACAAGATTGGAAAGTAGTGAAAAGCCGAGGACGGGGACAAAATTTACAAGTATGGACTGGGAAATTGATCAAAATGTCAGAATCAACCTTCAAGAATTCCATGTTATCAAGAATAACCCTTGGAAATAGTTTTGAGTTTTGGCAGCATTGATCCTTTGAGTTTTATGAAATTACACAAGTGGTCCCTAAAGTTTAAAAACTTTAAACCTTAAACACTAAAACCGGATCCAACATTAATTCCCTAAACCCATTTCTATCCTATCACTAACCCAATCCTAATAATTAAACCCAACCCAAAATAAAAACAAAAGCCCACACATACCAAAGCCCAACCCTTTTTCCCTGAGTTAAATACACCGTTTGACCACAAGTCAAACTTGTCTTCTTCATACCACCCCGCCAAATACCACCCCCTTACCCACAACATTGTTCTGCAAAACCACCCTCATCCACCACCCCTTATCCTGACAAACCTTCCCCCCTCCTCCAATAAGAGATTTTCACTTGCTTACACCCCCACATGCTCAGTAAAAGCCAAAAACCCACATGGGCCAGTTTTCCCGCCAAAAGTAAAATTAACGAATGGGATTGATTCAAAACCAAACCAATGGTGGGATTTGATCAGGATGACTCAGAGAAGCTTTTGGGAATTCTATTTAAAGAAGAGAAGTCACCAGGAATTAGTTGTCACTAGTTTTAGACCTTTCGTAGTGTAAAATTTACTTATTTCTTAAATCTTAGTTTAAATTTTAGTTGGATTCTCATTTCAAGTTTGTTTTCAAAGTTATTATCCTTATTTACTTCTGTTCTGTACCAATTTTACCAAGTTAATGAAATTCATGTTTTCAAAGTTTCCTGTTAAATTCAAATTCCGTCAAGTGTTAATCAAAGAGCTTATTATCTGTTTTCATGAGCTCATATAAGCTAAATATAGCTTATTGTGAACTTATTGTAGTTTAGTTCAGTTCTGTTCTAAGAAAAACCAAGAAAGTCAACAAAGTCAAAGTTTAAAGTCAAATAAGCTAATTGGGTGTGATCAGCTGAAGTGGATGAGCTGAGTGGTGTTTAAACTTGGTAAGTGACAAACCAAGTTTAGATCTGGTCAGTGTTCTTTGCTTCATTGCCTAAATCAGTTGTAAGCTTTTTCCATGTTTTTACTTTATTTTCTATATTACTGTTGCACAGCTTATTTTTAGCTTATCTCCATAATTTACTGCTTGTTACTAGTTCTTAAGTGTATTTCTTCTGTTTTATCAGTTTTATATATCCTTTTCTTTATTTTGCTTAAAATCCTTATAAAAGCCAAAAACAGTCATAATAGTTTATAGCTTATCATGTGCTTATTTCTTAATTGATAATTGCTTATTAAGTGTTAAGTAGGTTTTCTAATCAGTAGTTGTTGAATTTCTTAGCTTCTTATTGCCTGTTCTAGTTTTAAAATTCAATCAGTGGCCATTAAAGGGTGTTTGGTTTAAGCTTATTTTCTGGCCATTTGAGCTTGTACTGTTCATTGACCATTTGATCAGTTTTGATCTTGCATAAAATAGTCTAGATTAGCTGTTTTAATAAAGTTTTAAGTTGTTTTGAGGTTGTTTGAGTTTTTGTATTTGTGAGTTCAAGATTAAGGTTAAAACTGAGCTGATAAGCTCAGTATAAGCTTGAGCTTAATTGTTGTCATTTTCCTGTCATTTAAGGTCTATTAAGTCAGTCTCCAGCGGTTGAGTGATAATCTTGTGCCTAGGTTAGGATTTGGACTGTTTTGCTTCATCATACTGCAACAGCATATGCTGTGCAGAACAGCTAAAATAGCTGTTGATCTCAGCTTCCTAAGTGCTTATTCCCCTGGGTTCATTACCTGATTTTCAGTCTACTTATACCCTATAGTACTAGCTTTTAGTTTCTGTGCCTGGATTCCATTTCTGAGCTTATTTAATAGCTTAAAATAAGCCTGCAAATTCCCCCAATTCACTGATTCAATCCTGCATCAAATTCAGTTTGACAAACAGTATCTGATCTAGGGTTAAATTAGGGTTCAATTGGGGTGTTTAAATTGGGGCTTTTTGTGTTTTTGTATACCCTGTAGTACCTAGTAGCTTTTGCCCCCATAAAGTTTCCACTTATCAGCTTATTGAGTGCTTAAAATTAATCTGCAAGTTGGGGTTTCTAACTGATATTTCTGCAATATTAGTGCACCTGCCCTAGTGCTTATCTTGCTTATTCCTTGTGCTTATTTTTGTTTTTAAGTTGTTTTAAGCTTCTAATAGTATATTAATCTGTTTCCTAGCTTTTGGTAATTTTTAGAGCTTTTTAGCTTATTTTTGTGCTTATTGCCAAACTGCTTATCAGCCCATTTGCTTATTAGGGCTTAGATAACTTTTTATTTTATTTTTCCTAGATTAAGAATAATATTTTAGACTTATCTTGAATTTTTCAGATTTTTTCTAAGTCATTTACTATTTTTAATCCTTTTAATTAGTTTCTAATAGTTTTTAATTCATATTAAATAAAATAAAAATCAGAAAAATATAAATCTTTTTTCTAAAATTTTATTTTATTATTTAGGATTTAAGAAAAATAAATTTGCACTTGTAAGATTAGATTTCCAAATATTTCAGTTTTTAGCCCGTTTTTAGATTTCCTGATTCGCGTTTTTAATATAATTGTGTTAATCTTAAATTTCCAGTGAGAATTTGTTTCTCATTTGTCTATAGAATTAAAAAATCAAAATTCTATATCCCAATCATCAGTCACTCTAATCCAAACTTTTAACGATTGCCCATTCACACCTCGTTGTGAAACGACCCGGGTAATCACTTACCTGGTTTCGCACTACACACACAAACGTGAATTTTTGCAAGTTAGCATTTTTCCTAAAGGGTTAATTTGTCTTTATTCACGCGTATCTGTCGTATGCATAATATTTATATATACGTTTTTGCAGCGGATCAAATTTTTGGCGCCGCTGCCGGGGAGGTTGTGTTGCGACAATATCGTTGAGATTTTTAGCGATTAGTGATTTGAGATCCTTCCTTGAGAAGTTCCTATTTCCCGTAAACCATATAAAATACAAAAATATTTTTCTTTTCTTTTATATATATAATATCATATAAAAAAATAAAAACCCAAAAACATTTTCCGTTTTATTGTAAAATAAAAGATAAAAGAAAAATTAATATAATATTTCTCAACTTGGGTATTATCATAATAAGTTCCGAAACCAAAGATTAAAACTTGCCTTTGTGTCGCTTGCGAATTTGGCTCACCTTTGATTGATAAACAAACTATAACGGAGGTTTAAGGAGGATTTGACATTAAATTGTCGAACCGAAAGGAGCGGGTTTTTAAGGAGCATTTATTGCCCACCTTTGCTCCTCCGCCACTCTGTGCGTTTATCTTTTAGAGAGCTACCTTACGTTTGTTGATTTAAGGTTTAAGTTCCTTGTGTTTTGCTTCAATCTTCTTCGTGAAGTTACGTTTTTATTTTGTGAATATTTTTTTTCCAAAAATCCAAAAAAATTGAAAAACCAAAAACCCAAAAATATTTTTCTTCACCCTCTATCCGTTTAATTCTTTTTCGTTATGTCTTCATCTTACCACTATGGTTGTCAATGGTGTGGAGGTCCTCATAATAGTGGGAATTGTCCCGGTTGTAGCATGGTGAAATCAGAAAACGGGTTTGTTGACCAAAATCCTTATTCTTACCATGAAACACCCGACTTTTTCAACCAGCCCCCAAACCATGAGATGAAAACATATTCTTGTGAGTATTGTGGAGGTCCACACCCAAGTTTTGATTTTCAAGCAGGAAATACGTCTGTCTATGAACAAGATCCATGTAATCAAAACTTCGGGTATGACCAATATCCATATGATTCACCGAATCAGTCATAACAAATGTATTGTTGTGAGTACTGTGGTGGTTCACATTATGAATCTGATTGTCAAACGAGGACCCCGCTTGTCTATGAGCATGACCCTTGTGACAATTATGACTATTCTTGTCATGACCAACCTCCACAGTATCAAATGAATCAAACACCACGTCAGCCAATTCCTCAAGAATTATTCCAAGAGATTCCAGATGAAAGGAATAAACTCCAGGAGTTTCTTTTCAAAGATGTATTCCAAAAACTTTAAAATGTGACGGATACACTTAATGATTTGGCTGTTAAAAATGCCCAAGAAGATCCTCATCAGAAAACCATTGGAGAGCTTCTAGCTGAAGAAGAACAAACAGCTAGAATGAGTTCCAAATATCGTCAAACTTTCATTTACGATGACGATGATGAAGATTCTATGTGGGGAGTTTGCGAGAATTCATCAGCTGCAATTACACCTGTCCAGAAAAGGCAGGAAGACAAGACTATTGCAGAATTGCTAGCCGACGAGCAAATGAAAGCCATTTATGCTAGCAATATTGATGAGGGGGACGACGAGGAGAGTATTATTCCTTTGAGTGACATCATTTCTCAACTCCCTCAGTCTATTGCAATCCCATCATTCTTTCCAACTTTGGACCCCAAGGACTCTCTTATTATGGGGGATGAGCATATTAGCACTATTCCTGAAAAGGAATCGGACGAATTCATAAAGTCTAGTGCTGAGAACCTTATCCCAATCCCAAGTGAGTCTGAGGATATTTCCGACAGTGAAAGTGATGATTCTTTTCGTAGTGATCAACCTCTTGACACTACTGATGATTTTTTCGAGACGTTTTCTAACCCTCTTTTCGATTCAAACGATGAATTATTCGGGATTTTCTCTAATCCCCTTTTCAATTCAAATGATGATTTTTCTTCTAGTGATGATGAATCACTTTCTGATGAGGAAGTTCAAAATGAAAGTCTCAAAGTCTATTCGAATTCTCTTTTTGAATTTGATGATGAGTACTTTTCTAGCAAAATAAATCCTCTCTTTGATAAAGAGTTAGAAAACGATGAGGTTAAGGACTCTATTATTCATAAACTTGATGATGTGACCTCAACTCTTAATCCCGATATCAATCTTTCTCTGACATATGTGACATTTCCCGTTGAGGATCGCCATTATGACTTCACATATGTCATTCGAGTTTTTCTACCTTTCTGTGCTTATAAGGTAGCTTGTCCTTTCCCTTACTCGTTTGGGAATGAAGACAAAGTTTTTGACCCCGGCATCTCCATTTATCAATCTTTTGAGCCGGGTGTATCTCATCGGTGTGGAACTTTCTTATGTTCAAATGTTTATCTAAACACATTGAATGAAAGTCCGATGAAGATGGTTTCTTCCACTTGCTCCCCCATGAACCAATGAATTCGGGGTCGAGTCAAGCTAGTGACTCGGTTAACAAAAACATTAGCATTGCATGGGTAAACGCCCATGTTTCTGACTTCTTTCTATTTTCTGACACTAAGTGTGGGGGGATTCCTCTACTATGTTGTGTTTTTGTGTGTTTGTTGCTCTTGTTTGCAGGTTTCCCTTGGATTGTGATGATTGCCGCGCCTGTTTTCAATCCAGCCGCCCAATATCCTATCCTTTTGCTAACGTTTATCTAGGGATATCTTTTTAATCCTTTTTGTGAAAATAGAGATTTCTTTCACACACTTGGCTATTAGTCTTACCTTTTTACGTTCTAAGTCTCGGCATAATAGCCGGTACTTTGAATATTGAGGGCAATATTCAATTCTAAGTGTGGGGGGAATTCTCTCGAATTTTGTCACATTGTACCTTCTAGTGCCCTAGTACCCCCGTTTTGGCCAAAATTTTAAATTTTTTTCGTTTTTAAAATAAGAAATTGCAATAAAAAAGAAGAAATGTTTAGTCTTGATTAGGTTAGAACATAGGGAATCCTGACTCTGCCAGAGTATTGATCTGGCTGCTTCCTTAACTATTAGACTAAGGTTTTACGATATGTGCAAATGAAAATGCTAAGCGTAGAATAATTGGTTTTCTTTAGAGCTTATATAAGTAATCTATGGCTTTTCCTCCCAGAAGATAACTAATCGGATTAAATACGTGCTGTTTTCAAACGTTTGAACGTTAAAATCATGTTGTTATGCAAAACAAATTTTTATGCAATTTTGATATAGAGCCCAAGTTCAACTTTTTATTTTTATTTTTGAGAAAGCATATATGTAAATATATATATAAGTAAAAAAAATAATAAAAATAAAAAATAAAAAAAAAATGATGAAAAAAAAAAGAGTCTAAAATGGGTATAAAATGATGAAAAAATGAATATGAAAAATAAAATAAAATGGAATGATATTGCAAAATGCAAAAATATAAAGATATTGCAAAATGCAATAAGTTTTTGATATTGTGAAAATAAAGATGTAATTGTTAATAAATGTAGGAAAATTGCTTTCTCTTAAATTTAAATCGGAACTTGAACTTGGATTCGTCAATTTTGTATAAAAGTTAAACGGTAATTTAGTATATCGTTGATTTCAAAGATCCCTAAAGCTCCGGTATTATTCTCTGTGAGGTGTCAAAAACCTGGTCACCTAAAACCAACTGGTTTGGGATGTGCCGAGAAGAAAACCGTTACATGGAGTGATCTCATCTTTGAGTCTTTAATCTCTAAATGATCGTTTGTTGTTATTTAGTTAAGTATTTAATTCTAGCTTAGTGGGAATATCTTAAATCTTTGATATCGAAATTTCGCTGATTCCGGTACTATTCTCTGTAAGGTGTCAAAAGCCTGGTCACCTAAAACCAACTGGTTTGAGATGTGCCGAGAAGAAAGCCGCTACATGGAAAAGGCCCTTTTGATCCTTAGATTTTCAAGGTTCCCGGTAAATTAGTATTTGACTTATACAAATAACAACCATAATAATGTCGATTTTTACGGTCAAACTTTTGAAAATTAGCACAGTCACCTAAACTTGAAATATTGTGGGAGTGATAAGTTAAGTTTCGGCTTACATAGATTATTGATATAAGTAGTGTTAGCATTTTACAAAAGCATTTGCACATTGAGTTTAAGCTTAGTTGGGAGTATAAAAAGAGGATGACGATTACAATTCCCTGGAGACACCCAGTTTGTGTGAATCCTGTTCCGTGATACCATTTTTGGAAATCAAGCATGTTATATATTTTGTTCTAAGTTTAAATTTCTTACATTGTATAAAAAATCAAAACGGGGTATACTTGGTATTCTTTTGATCCTGTCCTTACTTCATATGATCGGATTGCTAGGGACTAGCAATAGCTTAGTGTGGGGGATTGATGAGTGTGTAAATACTCATCATTTTATACCCATTTTAGACCATAAAAATACTGAAAACAGCCAAATAGACCATATTATACTGCAAATATCCTTGGTTTGTGTTTTTATGTGTTTCAGGTACAAAAGGATCGAAAACAGGGCAAAAACAGAAAAAAAAAAACGTGCACAAGATTGGAAAGTCGTGAAAAGCCGAGGACGGGGACAAAATTTACAAGTATAGACTAGGAAATTGATCAAAATGTCAGAATCAACCTTCAAGAATTCCATGTTGTCAAGAATAACCCTTGGAAATAGTTTTGAGTTTTGGCAGCATTGGTCCTTTGAGTTTTATGAAATTACACAAGTGGTCCCTAAAGTTTAAAAACTTTAAACCTTAAACACTAAAACCGGATCCAACATTAATTCCCTAAACCCATTTCTATCCTATCACTAACCCAATCCTAATAATTAAACCCAACCCAAAATAAAAACAAAAGCCCACACACACCAAAGCCCAACCCTTTTTCCCTGAGTTAAATACACTGTTTGACCACAAGTCAAACTTGTCTTCTTCATACCACCCCGCCAAATACCACCCCCTTACCCACAACATTGTTCTGCAAAACCACCCTCATCCACCACCCCTTATCCTGACAAACCTTCCCCCTCCTCCAATAAGAGATTTTCACTTGCTTACACCCCCACATGCTCAGTAAAAGCCAAAAACCCACATGGGCCAGTTTTCCCGCCAAAAGTAAAATTAACGAATGGGATTGATTCAAAACAAAACCAATGGTGGGATTTGATCAGGATGACTCAGAGAAGCTTTTGGGAATTCTATTTAAAGAAGAGAAGTCACCAGGAATTAGTTGTCACTAGTTTTAGACCTTTCGTAGTGTAAAATTTACTTACTGCTTAAATCTTAGTTTAAATTTCAGTTGGATTCTCATTTCAAGTTTGTTTTCAAAGTTATTATCCTTATTTACTTCTGTTCTGTACCAATTTTACCAAGTTAATGAAATTCATGTTTTCAAAGTTTCCTGTTAAATTCAAATTCAGTCAAGTGTTAATCAAAGAGCTTATTATCTGTTTTCATGAGCTCATATAAGCTAAATATAGCTTATTGTGAGCTTATTGTAGTCTAGTTCAGTTCTGTTCTAAGAAAAACCAAGAAAGTCAACAAAGTCAAAGTTTAAAGTCAAATAAGCTAATTGGGTGTGATCAGCTGAAGTGGATGAGCTGAGTGGTGTTTAAACTTGGTAAGTGACAAACCAAGTTTAGATCTGGTCAGTGTTCTTTGCTTCATTGCCTAAATCAGTTGTAAGTTTTTTCCATGTTTTTACTTTATTTTCTATATTACTGTTGCACAGCTTATTTTTAGCTTATCTCCATAATTTACTGCTTGTTACTAGTTCTTAAGTGTATTTCTTCTGTTTTATCAGTTTTATATATCCTTTTCTTTATTTTGCTTAAAATCCTTATAAAAGCCAAAAACAGTCATAATAGTTTATAGCTTATCATGTGCTTATTTCTTAATTGATAATTGCTTATTAAGTGTTAAGTAGGTTGTCTAATCAGTAGTTGTTGAATTTCTTAGCTTCTTATTGCCTGTTCTAGTTTTAAAATCCAATCAGTGGCCATTAAAGGGTGTTTGGTTTAAGCTTATTTTCTGGCCATTTGAGCTTGTACTGTTCATTGACCATTTGATCAGTTTTGATCTTGCATAAAATAGTCTAGATTAGATGTTTTAATAAAGTGTTAAGTTGTTTTGAGGTTGTTTGAGTTTTTGTATTTGTGAGTTCAATATTAAGGTTAAAACTGAGCTGATAAGCTCAGTATAAGCTTGAGCTTAATTGTTGTCATTTTCCTGTTATTTAAGGTCTATTAAGTCAGAATCCAGTGGTTGAGTGATAATCTTGTGCCTAGGTTAGGATTTGGACTGTTTTGCTTCATCATACTGCAACAGCATATGCTGTGCAGAACAGCTAAAATAGCTGTTGATCTCAGCTTCCTAAGTGCTTATTCCCCTGGGTTCATTACCTGATTTTCAGTCTACTTATACCCTATAGTACTAGCTTTTAGTTTCTGTGCCTGGATTCCATTTCTGAGCTTATTTAATAGCTTAAAATAAGCCTGCAAATTCCCCCAATTCACTGATTCAATCCTGCATCAAATTCAGTTTGACAAACAGTATCTGATCTAGGGTTAAATTAGGGTTCAATTGGGGTGTTTAAATTGGGGCTTTTTGTGTTTTTGTATACCCTGTAGTACCTAGTAGCTTTTGCCCCCATAAAGTTTCCACTTATCAGCTTATTGAGTGCTTAAAATTAATTTGCAAGTTGGGGTTTCTAACTAATATTTCTGCAATATTAGTGCACATGCCCTAGTGCTTATCTTGCTTATTCCTTGTGTTTATTTATGTTTTTAAGTTGTTTTAAGCTTCTAATAGTATATTAATCTGTTTCCTATCTTTTTGTAATTTTTAGAGCTTTTTAGCTTATTTTTTTTCTTATTGCCAAACTGCTTATTAGCCCATTTGCTTATTAGGGCTTAGATAACTTTTTATTTTATTTTTCCTAGATTAAGAATAATATTTTAGACTTATCTTGAATTTTTCAGATTTTTCCTAAGTCATTTACTATTTTTAATCCTTTTAATTAGTTTCTAATAGTTTTTAATTCATATTAAATAAAATAAAAATCAGAAAAATATAAATCTTTTTTCTAAAATTTTCTTTTATTATTTAGGATTTAAAAAAAATAAATTTGCACTTGTAAGATTAGATTTCCAAATATTTCAGTTTTTAGCCCGTTTTTAGATTTCTTGATTCACGTTTTTAATATTATTGTGTTAATCTTAAATTTCCAGTGAGAATTTGTTTCTCATTTGTCAATAGAATTAAAAAATCAAAATTCTATATCCCAATCATCAGTCACTCTAATCCAAACTTTCAACGATTGCCCATTCACACCTCGTTGTGAAACGACCCGGGTAATCACTTACCTGGTTTCGCACTACACACACAAACGTGAATTTTTGCAAGTTAGCCTTTTTCCTAAAAGGTTAATTTGTCTTTATTCACGCGTATCCGTCGTCTGCATAATATTTATATATACGTTTTTGCAGCGGATCATGCATGTCATGATGTCATTGTATCATTTTAAAAATAAAGTTTCCTTTTAAGGAAATAAACTAGTAGATGTGTCAAATGTAATTCTAAGTAAACTTGTGAAATGTAAATTGTGTTTTAAAGAGACTTTAACTAGTATTTATGATTTGCTAAAAGATATACTTTGTAATTGTCATTAACAAAACTAAGTAAAGATCGTAAAATATAAATAACGTTTTTAGGACGATATTTGTATTAACAGTAATTATCTATTTGGTCATGTATGTTAATTAATTTTTTGTCCTTAAATAGTGTTGCTAACCTGTCATAAAATATGTTACCTTTTAGATGTGGCAGGCTATGTAATGAATGTTGGGAGGATGAACTACCCGAAAACAGGCTCAGAAAACCTTGATTTCTACCTGGCCAATCATAGGTTGTTATATTTATGTTTTACAATTGATGTTCTAAAATTGATGACTTCTTTGCCAATATCTATTAAGGAACTTACCGTTTATTATAATTTTGTGTGTTGTGCATCAAGGGGCCAATCAATACGGGTGACTCTATGGGGAGGCCTTGGTGATATATTGATTGAGAAGAAAGCAAAATATGTAGGCCTGTTTCCTGTTGTGGTGACCTCCACATCTGCAAAACACTATAACATTGAGTGGCCATGGACTATTTAGCTTATTCATGTTAGGCAACTTTCACATGTCAATTTAATTTTTAATGTTACCTTCCAGATAAGCTATATTTATCCAGTAGTTCATCCACCATGATACTGGATGATGTTGAGATCCCTGCAATCAAAGAGTTGAAATCAGATACCAGGTATGAAGATGTATGAATTTAATGTTTATTATTGAAAAGTTCCTACAATCCAAAAATTTAACAAAATCGTTTACCGGTTTGTTGGCAGAGTGGAATCTTCAAGAGCAGCATCGCGTGTAGATAACTCTGAACCAAGGGAAGGGACGATCGAGAATCTCCTCATATGGGCCCGCAATCGAAAAAATGATGTATGTATTCTTTTGCATCCCCCATGTCTCTAGAATCATTCCCCTGCATAATATTGATTTACCTTATTTCTACACAGTCGGCAACTTTCATTTGTAAAGCTCGGATCGAAAATGTGCGGACTAGGAAGGGATGGAATTTTCCATCATGTGGGGGTGAAAAATGCAAAAAAGGTGCTACTAGAAAGGATGGGCGGTTCTGGTGTGAGGCGTGTGACAAGCCAATTGAATACCCAGTAATAAGGTAATGTTCTGTTTATCACTAATAGTATTTGCATTTGTATTCAATAAATAAGATGACTCACATTGATACATACTGTTTGCAACATGCCCTCTCCAGGTATCGCCTTGAGCTTGGTATCTCGAACGATACTGAACAGACTGTGGTAGTGCTTTTTGATGAGCCCGCAACCGAATTGGTGAAGTTCCCAGCTGCATCAATATTGGAAGAGGAGGATGAGGTATATTTATAAATTCCCTGTCCATTACCAACCTCCATTACTCACGCCTTACCCTGCAGAATTTGAAAGACCACGAAAACTCACCATCTGCTATAGCCAACCTCATTGGCACAACACACGTTTTTGAAATCAAATCTCATACCTATTATGAATATGGAAGCTTTGAGAGTTTTACCTGCTGGACGGTAGACCCGCCTCAACCGACGGTGGAAAGCGCAAGCTCAAGCACCGTTGATGATGGGACTGTCGCTGCAGGGTCATCATCCAAACCACAGCCCAAAGACCCATCAGTTGCTACACCGGCCAAGCCTGCGGAGGATAAGAAAAAAAAGAGGTAGGCAAAGCAAATAATATTTGCCTACAAGAAAAAATGCAAAACAGTGGTAAAGTTAACATGACAACCATGTTTCCATTATTTGTAGGCTGGAGATTGAAGATTCGGATGCTGAAAATGAGCTACTTCCTGCTGATGATGTCCAAGGAGAAGCTAACGCCCTAACTGCCAAGAAGAAGAAAAAACGGTGAGCACATGTTGCGCACATCCTTTGTTCACTAATTATTTTACATTTGTCCCCGTATTAACATGGGTTCCTTTCTATATTTTATTGTCAGGTTTGTGGTGACAGATTCAGAATGAGTTTCAACAGGTTGCACACCAAGAAGCCTTTTAAAAATAAACACTTAGGACATGAATAATATGTTGGATTAAAACTGTTTTGGGGATTCTTTGTTACTATTGTTTGAAAGATACAACACCATCAACTGATTCATAGCATTATATTTTATTTTTGTTTTTGTTTGATGGTTTGTTCCACCTACCTAACATGGAACGGGTGTTTCTTTTGTGTTAATAGTGATTTCAGGTACATTGAAGTGGATCTACTGTGGTTGGGGCACTTACTGCACCTGATCAAATGCATGCAAAAAGGGATTTTACTGTATATTTTTTTCTTAAGTTTAATGGGCAAATGTTCGGTATTAAAGATTGTCTCCATATGGTTTAAATAATATGTTATGTATAATGTATAAGATTGTCCTATTTTTCAAAATCAATAACCCAAAATATGAGTTATGTATACTATTTTTATAGGGTATGTAACTAAATCTCTACTGTAACTAAATTTCTAAGGAATGAAATTCAATTCTCTATAATTTTGTAAATGTGATTTTTTAATTAATAGTTTCATGCTCTTATCGAACCCTTTCAAATACCAACCAACCTATTTAAAACCTTACCATGTTGTGTACCCAACCCTCCATATGTATTGTAGAATGAAACTTCCGCTCTAATGTGTTTAGTATTTGCTGCTCATGACACGTTGATGTGAAAATGTATCTGCCACAATAACAGAAATACTGACATAATTTTATATCAATCAACCAGGCAACAACTTATTGGATAGTTATTGTATATATATCCAGGACGACAAGATGTTGTTAATTCAAGGAACAAAAATCCAAAACAGACCACCATATCAATAGGTTGTGTAGAAATCAGTTCTCAGGTGTATTACTATAATGAAATTTATCCACTTACTTAAATTTCCATATTGCTTAGATAGATGGATCAACAAAAAATATAACTCCTAGACAACTGTCATACATGAAAGGCCACTTAACTAAATAAATTCAGTTACAGAATTCCGTTTTAATATCTAATAAATAGTGTTTATGGATAAATAGAAGTTACAAAACCTGTTAAACTACATAGAATCTCAGTGGATTACCAAGGCATTTAAAAGTCATATTATACCCTCTTTCCCAACTCATCCAGTTGTTATTGATATTCCAAAGTCATGGCATTCACTAGAGAAATGATCGCACAATACTACTACATGCCAATAGCAAAAGCTGCAAAACAGTTCAATGTTGGTTTAACTATTTTCAAAAGGAGCTATCGAGAACTGGGTATTCAGCGTTGGCCTTATCGTAAGCTGAAGGGTATACAACTATTAATTAGCACTCTCCAGGTCAGAATTAAATTGAAGTTAACGTTTTGTTTTTATGTTACTCACAAAGTTATCTTGCATTATATGCTGAGAATGGAGGTGCAAAAGTTGATGGGAACACCCAAGAAATCATTACAAGGCTAGAAGAAGAAAAGAGGCGGGTCGAAGAAAACACTGATACAGAACTTGCCGAAAGTACCAAAAGGTTGAGACAATGTTATTTCAAATCCAAACACAAAAGAATGAAAAGCATGAGTTTGATATGGTCATTAACAAACCAACCAACAACAAGTGTGGCTACACAGTTGCAGTATTCGTCTCATAGAAGTAGCTCAGATCATGGAAATATTGAAGATGGTTATGGTACTGACTTTAGTGAGCAAGATTAGCTGAAAATTGCTTTTGAAAGATCCCAAATTAAATAAATGTTGAAAAATAAATTATGAATTTTTAAGTTTGATAGTTATGGTGCTGTATGTAGTGGGCAAGATTATGTGAGAATTGGGGTTGAAAGATCTTGGTTTTACATCATATTATACCTTGATTTAAGTTATACATGGGAAATTAATGTTTCTACCATACCAGATGTCTTATAAGCAATTCTTAGAAGGGCATTTTTAAAATACATTTCGTCCTACTTGATATTATATAAACATGTGCAACAATGCAGAGTAATTGACTTACTTCCAATGCTACATTGTTGAAGTTTCCGCTAAATTGTTTATGTTGCTATTCATTTGAAACCAATCATTGATACATGTACCTGAACCAGAATGCGTTTAGTGAATTGTTAAATAAAACGCATTATTGTGGAATTATTGAGAAACTCGGTATCATTATTAAAAAAAATATTAAGAATATTAAAAACCTGGCCACACTTATCATGCTCTACCAATGGCTGCCTTTTCATTGGTTATCACACTTATTGCATCAGTTCAGCAACAGAATTCCAAAAGATGGTTTGTTGGACATCTTCAGTCTATATCTAGCCAAATTTGCAAGGTTCTGTGTTACAAAAGTGAAGCAGATCCTCCAAATAAAAAATGAATAAAAGTACAATTGAATCTTACAAGTTTCCATACGTTGCAATTATTTCTCTGATTAAAGCCATATTTGTCTGTGTTACAGGATCAGAAAATGCTGAAGTTCCATCCCTGTCAGGCATGTTGCACAAATCTTTGGTCATTCATTCAAAAACAATTGTCAGCCAAGATGGCAGAGTACAAAGCTATTGTGGTTTAAAACTGGCGGAAATTGTTGGACCATTTACAGGTAAACACCAACACCAAACCTTTACTTGAACTATGCAATTACAAAAATTATAGCAAAAATGCATACCTGATTCGTGAATGTTGCATTTACAACATAATTTGTTAGGCCAAGTGTCACACCCAATAGGCACTTCAACAGATCTGCCACCGAGCCAAATGGCTTCTACTTCCAAAAGTACCTTCATGTACAAAAAAAGAAGATCATCAAGTGAGTAATTAACCAAATGATAGCAAAACTGAATATCTCTTAAGAAATGTTGTACATTTGGCAGACCTTTAATTTCATACAAGTGTTTATTACCATTACGGTTCTTCTTACAGGACCAGCCTATCTGCGTGCAGCAAAACGAAACCCACAAGGAGCTGCATTTGCATCTGCAGGTAATTACACATGTTATAAATCTTGCCCCCTGTTATTTGATGCATAAAATGTTGTTCTTCACGCTAATAATTACCTCTTTTGGCAACGTCTTCCTGTTGTTTACCATAATATTGGCCCTCCATCGTTTGAATGTCGAAATTGCAAGGCGGTTATGTGGTATGAAGAGTGAAGCATGAAAGCATCCAGCACTAGCAACCCAATATTCTCCTTTTGCTGCCAAGAAGGTAAGGTGCTTCTCCCCAGATTTAATGAAGCACCTTCGCCTCTTAACAAGCTTATGGACTATAACAATCATGCATCTTTAAGATTCAAAGAGCAGACTAGAGTCTATAATGGCATGTTTTGCTACACTTCTTTTGGAGCCAAAATAGACAATTCAATTAACACAGGCAGGGGACCATACACATTTAGAATAAATGGCCAAAGCTATCATCAAATAGGTTCTCTACTCCCTACACAGGGTTCTCAACCCAAATATGCACAACTATACTTTTTTGATACTGGAAATGAAGTAAAGAACCGGATGGAAGCTTTTATAGACAAGGAGAGTGGCGAAGTGGTGGATGAAAAGATAGTAGCAAGCCTAATTCAAATGTTTGATCAATCAAGTTCAATTGCCAAGGCATTTCGAATGGCCAGGGATTGGTGTGACTCCCAGAATTCAGCCAAGTTTGAACTACGCCTGCTAAGTGGTCGGAGCGCATCACGGCAATACAACGCCCCAACTGTGCCCGAAATAGCAGCTCTGATTACTAACGACTTTGGTGATGGCATTCCCACAAAAGATATGGTTGTAAGTAACAAGGATGAAGGTCTGAAACGTATTTCTGAGTTGCATTCAGAATACATGGCCCTCCAATATCCATTATTATTCCCATATGGAGAGAAAGGATTTCATGAAAAAATACCGTATCACAAAAACACATGTGCTCTCAAGACCAAAAGGGTTTGTCTCACAATGAATGAATACTACGCATACATAATACATCAGCGAAATAACCAAGGTACTACCTTGCTTAGAGGTGGGCGATTATTTCAACAATACCTGGTGGATGCATACATGGCTGTTGAGGAGGAAAGACATAAATGGACTAGGAAAAATTAAGATACGTTGCGTGTGGATCTATATCATAACCTGTGTGACGCTGTAAAAAGGGGTGATACAAGTATATCAGGGCTCGGGAAACAAATCGTTCTACCAAGGAGTTTTACGGGCAGCCCAAGGTATATTATGCAAAACTACCAAGATGCTATGGCTATATGTCGAACCTATGGAAATCCAGACCTGTTCATCACTTTCACCGCCAATCCAAAATGGCCCGAGGTTGCTGAAATGTTAAAGCACATCCCAGGACAAAAAGGTAATAACCGTCCAGAAGTGGCAACCCGTGTATTCAAGATTAAACTGACTGAAATGTTATACAATCTTACAAAACACCATATTTTTGGTCACTCATGGGCCGGTAATACAACTTGGTGCAAAATGTCAATATATCTACTGTTCTACACCAAATTTATGCTTTTCTTCCATTTCCTTTCAGTTGTGTATGTCATAGAATTTCAAAAACGTGGCCTGCCACACGCTCATATCCTACTATGGCTAGAAGAAGACTTGAAATGCAAAACCCCAGGCGAGATAGATGACATGATTACAGCAGAGATACCATGTAAATCAAGTGATCCAGAAGGGTATAAAATAGTAACTGAATTTATGTTACATGGACCTTGCGGTCAAGATGCTAAGCACGCCCCATGTACAGTTGAGGTTAAGTGCTTGAAACATTTCCCTAAACCTTTTGTGGAAGAAACAATCGTTGATAATGATGGCTATGCGATTTATCGTCGAAGGGATAATAAAGCTTACCATATAAAAGGAAAGTTTAAATACGATAACAGATATGTGGTTCCTCACAATCGTTATCTCCTCCTGAAGTACCAGGCCCACATTAATGTGGAATGGTGCAACAGATCAAAGGCAATTAAGTACATATTTAAGTACTTAAATAAAAGGCCCGATAGAGCTACAATTGTTATAGAAGAGAATGTTAGAACCGATGGTGATTTGGGAAATGTCCAAGTTTTGGAGGTGGACGAAATAAAAAATTATTTGAATTGTCGCTTCTTAGCTCCATGTGAGGCAGTGTGGCGTTTGTTTTCCTATGACATCCATTACTCATATCCATCAGTCATGAGACTGAATTACCACTTGCCAAATCAGAACGCAATCACACTTCGTAACTCAGAAAGCTTACCCGCCCTAATTCAAAGGGAAGGTATCGACATAACTATGTTCACTGACTGGTTTGAATTAAACAAGCGTGATACATCAGCGAGGGCATACACATATGCTGAGATACCTCAACATTATGTGTGGCATGAGAAAGACAAAATGTGGAAACAAAGAAAACGTAAAAGATGCATTGGCAGGATTGTTTACTCTCACCCGACTTCTGGAGAACGATATTATCTTAGAATTCTGTTGAACATTGTGAGAGGGCCTGAATCTTTTCAAAAGCTCATGACTGTTAACACCAGACTATGTTCCACATTCAAAGAAGCCTGTTTTGCATATGGCCTTTTAAATGATGACACAGAAAGGAAGCATGCTATATCAAAAGCAAGTTTATTGGCGTTCGGACCACAGCTACGTGACATGTTTGTGACAATTTTTTTGTTTTGCGATGTCAGCAGGCCTTTAAAATTATGGGAAGAAAACTGGGAATCCTTATCAGAGGATATCCTCCATAAGAAAAGGAAATTTTTTAAATATCCTAGCTTGGAGTTGACAGATGAACAACTCCAGAACTATTGTTTGCTAGAAATCCAAGAGTTGTTAAATAGGCATGGAAGACCTTTATCAGAGTTTCAAGATCTACCACTGCCTAACCCAAAGTTACTAACCAACTTGGACAATCGTCTCATCAGAGAAGCGTTGGATTATGATATGAAGAAGAGTAGTCTTGAACATCAACAACTTCATGCATTGTTAAGTCCCGAACAACAATAATCTATGAAGAGGTGATTGAATATGTCCATAATAAAAAAGGGAATTTTTTCTTTGTATACGGACCAGGAGGAACTGGGAAGACATTTTTATACAAAACTATCATTTCAAGGTTAAGATCAGAACGTATGATAGTGCTTGATGTCGCATCTTCAGGTAAAAATGAGTACCCAAATAAAACAATCAACTACTTTGTAAACTTAAAAAAATACATCTTGAAATAATAGTCTCAAATTGTGTAGGAAATACTTCATTGTTGCTACCAGGAGGGAGAACCGCACATAGCCGTTTTGTTATACCGCTTGAATTATTGGAGAACAGTACATGCGGCATAAAGCAAAACACACATATGGCAGAACTCATGCAGCAAGTTAAACTTATCATCTGGGATGAAGCTCCAATGACTCAAAAATATGCTTTTGAGGCATTGGACAAGATGCTAAAGGATATTTTGAAATTAGTTATATTTGAAATTAATCTACCATAACAATGCTTTCCGACTTTAATATTGCCAGGTGATATTTGAAATTAGTTACTTAACCTACAAATCTGCACTAACATGTCAAAGCTTGCAGCAAACATGACTAACCCTCAAAGTTTGCCAATTATGAAAACCATTGCCCAAATATAAAAACATATATATATATATATATATATATATATATATATATATATATATATATATATATATATTGGTTCTTGGAAAAAATCCACTTTGGTGGAAAAGTGAGAAAATAGTGCAAATCACCCTCTCCTTCCCCTCCCTTTTTTCACACCAAACTACAGGGACCTTATTGTATTTTCCTCCATTCTTTAAGGGAGGTTTTGTACATTCGCACCCTACCCCCCCCCCCCCTCGGGGAAAAAAAATTCCCGCCAAAAAAAAAAAAAAAAAAAAAAATTCCAACCCAAAAATTTTCCCGCCAAAATTTTATAACTATGATGCACCTTTTTATTTTGGTGCATCACAGTTATAAAATTTAGTTATAACTATGATTCACCAAATTTTATAACTGTGATGCACCAAAATAAAAATGTGTTTTTTTGGGTCCAAAAAAATTTTTTTTTTCCCAGGCCAAAATTTTTCCTACCAAAATTTTATAACTATGATGCACCTTTTTATTTTGGTGCATCACAGTTTTAAATTTTGGTGCATCATAGTTATAACTAAATTTTATAACTGTGATGCACTAAAATAAAAAGGTGCATCATAGTTATAAAATTTTTGGCCCGAAAAAAAATTTTTTTTTCCGGGGGGGGGGGGGGGGGGGGGGGGTCAAAACTTACCCTGAAGTTTGAGATGTTTCAAATCCTACCCTATAAATTTTTTTCTCACTTTTCTATCTAATTACACTTTTCCCTAGAACCGGACCCTATATATATATATATATATATATATATATATATATATATATATATATATTATTGTACCAAAACATCTTAATTATTAAATAAATACATTACAAAAAAAAAAAAAAAAAAAAAAAAAAAAAAAAAAAAAAAAACACTTAAAATAAATATCAAAACTTCATTGCCTTAAACTTCTCGATAAAAGATAACATTTCACGAAGACGAATATGTATTTGTGTTACAACAAGCATCAACCTATCAACTACATCTAAATCTTCATGTTGCATTCTCCTCAAATCCACAACACTTTGAACCGAAGAACTATCAATACTAACAACCTTCAATTTCTTTAACATTAACATCCTAAACTTCATAAAAATACTTATAACTTAGCATTACTTCATAAAACTACTTATAACTTAGTCTTACATTTATATCTAAAAATTTCCTGTTTGTGATAAAAATATGGGCCAAATATACAAGTAGCCCAGTCTATTAAGATGTTGGGCTTTTTTAGCCCCAAAAAAGTCGCTTTCTCAAAATAGCCCAAGAAATAAGCGACTTTCAAAAAGTCGCTTAAAGCGATTTTTTTTGTCAATTAAGCGACTTACTATTTGTGTCTTTTTGCAGACAAAAAGTTACTTTTTAAAGCGACTTTTGCTAGATTTTAAGCGACTTTTCGCAAGGGGCCAAAAAGTACACGCCACATTTGGTCGCTTATTTCTCGGGCTATTTTGAGAAAGCGACTTTTTTGATGCTAAAAAAGTCTAACACCTTAAGCGACCGGGCTATTTGTAGAATTGGCCCTAAAAATATTACTACAATCATATATAAAAAGAAAAAACCATAACTAAAACAATATTAGTTCAAATAAAAAACAATGGAGTCAATAGCAAAATGGATACTTATATTTATTTTAAATATCATCAACATCAAAACAAACAAAACATTAAAAATTTTCAATACCAACAAAAATATATAAAACCAAACAACTAATTAAACTCATTCATCTTAATAGCATTAGCTTCTTCCTCACAGACACCAGCTTTCGTTTGATAAAACAAATTATTTAACTTTTCAAGCAATACACGATGCCCTCTTGAGTCTTTCTCAATGCACCTAGCGAGTCCAAAGCAACACCACGAGCACCTAAAGCTTCCATGTTCGCCATCATGGTATGCTTCTTCGCAATTACCCGCCTCAAATGTTGACAACAAGCAAAAAGTAATTTGGAAAAATGCATAATCTTCACCTGCCTGTTGCACAAACCATAAACGCGTACAATCATGCAATTTAGAGGAACCAGCAACATTCATTAAATTCTCTAACATCTGGAAATCTGTCATTGAAAACAAAATATCTCAAAGTACAAATGGTTTTATAACTCCCTATGACAAAAGTACCAAATAAATAGGCCAAAAATAATTTACGTAACTTATTCATATTAAAAGATTACATGTAAAAAGCCTCATTTAAATATAACATCTTGCAAAAAACCTCTTCACATGTTATCTTTTAAAGTGAAATAATTATTTTAAATAGTGTAAACCTAATTAGTACCAACCATTATGCTATGAACACTTAGATACAATCGGTGCAATACACGGGTTGCCAATGCCTCGTACAAAGTATACTAGTTGAAGT
Source organism: Artemisia tridentata subsp. tridentata (assembly GCA_021014915.2). Classification (NCBI taxonomy): domain Eukaryota; kingdom Viridiplantae; phylum Streptophyta; class Magnoliopsida; order Asterales; family Asteraceae; genus Artemisia; species Artemisia tridentata. Next base: position 158,356,010 of record CP139502.1, on the reverse strand, counting down.
GTTACAAAACTTAAAATTGGTTCTTACTGTCATTTATTGTATTACTCCGTAGTACTAAAATTAATATTAAAAATCATATCTAAACATATGCATCTTCGAAAACAAATTACAACTTCTAAATTTATCGTACAACTCACAACTCAGCTCTCATATTACCCTATATATAATTTAGCGTCGAGTTTTGCTACAGTTGTTGTAGCAGTGTTGGGCTCCGTTTTGGGTTGTGGGCTCCCGCTTTTCTCCTTTGGTTTGTCCCCTCGCTTCTTTTAGCCATACCCGGGTTCTAACAAATGATAGAATTCGCTAGAGATTTATACGTGTCTCTTCCCTGTGCTTTTCTTGGTAGTTGTGTAGATCTTCTTCGTCGCCTTTGATCGGCTGCTGCTGCGGTTTAACTTTGCCGGAGGGCGATACGTTTGTGCTTTCTGTGGTTTGTGTATTTGCTTCTTACGATCTACACGTTGATGCCTTATCGATTTATTTATTTGGTTATTTTTTTATTGTTCAGCTTTGGAGGGCTTGAGGATTGTTGTCGCGGCGAATCAGAAAATGTTAGGTTTGTGTATTCGTGTGTTTGTTTTACTTTTTTTTTATAGTTATTTGTCGTCAACTGTGTCGCTTGCCATTAAGTAGTTGTAGTTATTTGTGTCATTTGTGGTATGTTGTTGTTTGTGTTTAGTTATACCGGCTGATTTGTGAACATTTGTGTAATCTATGCTTTTGTTTGGTTTGTCATGAATAGTTCTGCGAATCAGTCATCGCCTTATCTGTATAGGTCATTGTAATAATTTTTGCACTTTGTCATTTGTTTATGTAATTTGTCATGAGAGTGAAAACCTAAGAAATCGGAATAAAACCTTGCCCCATAACTAAAAAATATAGTTATTTGTTGAGTATGAGGACTAAGAGTAAAGGTGTCCGTAGAAATAGTTGTAAACGATCATTAGAAGGAAACGGGTCTGTTGGCTGTGATCTTGGTGAGGGGCTGCTCCCTGGTGGTGTTATAGATGTGGCCGCTGATTTACATGCTAATAACGGTGGCGGATTTCTTATGATTGACACACCTACTTCAGTTTGTGAAAGTATAATGCTTCCTGCATGTGATCTTGCTGAATTCATGTGTGTTGACGATTCCTTACGCTGTAACGATCCCTTGGGACATAATTCCGTTGCTATCAACGTTGTCCCTGCCATGCCTACAAAATCTTCGAATGGTGTATCGATTACTGAACTTCGTCAGGACTGTCTCCGTGCCTTTCCGCTGTCTACAACTACCGACAGAAAAGAGAAACAAAATATGGATCGCATCCCACTGTCAGCAGCAACTGGTACTGTATCTTTTTTTATTGCTGTTTCTTTATATTTGTATTTTGTTCGTCTGTATAATTATTTACCTGCATCTCTTATTTGCAGGTCCATGTCATGTTGGTATGCCTGTTTCAATGCATTTGGAAACCACCACCTCTTCTGGTAACGTCCTGTATCTTTTATTTTTCAGTTTCATTTTTCAGCGGTTGCCTATGTTTGCTTACGTCGCATTTTTTTCATACGAGATATGCCAGCAGATATACGCCCGCGTTCGGTTTCTAATACTGGTGGTGGCTTCCTAACAGTTGATATGCAAACTTCGTTTTGTGAGAGTATAATGATTCCTCCATGTGACGTTGCTGAATTCATGGATAGTGACACTTCTTTGTATGATACCAACGACTATGTTCTTTCCACAATTCCTGCCAGATGTTCTAATGGTATATCAATTAATGAGCGCCATGAAGGTTATCGATGTAGTGTCTCAGATCGAACGCCTGTTGCTGGAAAAGGAAAACATAAGGTAGATGATGTATCACCGTCGGCAACAACCGGTGTTGTACATTTTCTTATTGTCATTTGTATATATCTGTATTTTATTGCTTTTTACACTCTTTTTTATGCTTCTGATTTTGCTTCCTCTGTCTAACTTTAACTGTTGGCCTTCACAGTTGAACCTGAAACTACTCCTGGTGCATCTTCTGCCTATAATACGCACTTTCAAAATATGCCCTCTGCTCCTGCTGACACTTCTCAAACATCTACAAATCCTGTATCGAGTGCTAGACGAGCGATGAGAATACAAAGAACTGCCGTTAACCGCCAACACACAGGTAGTATTAATTATGTTTTATTGCTATATAAGACTTTTATCTGTGAATAACATTTGTTGCTCTTTTCGCAGTTGAACCTGACCCTCCTCCTACTGCATCTTCTAACTATAATCCGCGCTTTCAAAGTTTCCGTCCTCTATTGCTCCTGACGGTTCTCAAATGGTTACAAATCCTATATCGACCGCTAGGCGAGCAGCGAGAACACAAAGAACTGGTATTAACCGCCAACGTGCAGGTACTATTAATTGTGTTTCCTTGCTATATGGCATGTTATTTTGTGTTTGTTTTATTCCTTTTAACCTTCATTTTTATATAGTTTTTTTTTTATGCCTTTACAGGACCACCAGATGCATATGTGTCTTTAGGGCCATGTAACAGGGTCTGTCGTCATTGCAAAGCGCTTTTTTGGTTTGAAGAAAGGATCAAACATGGAAGCCGTGCATCCCCTACCTATCACAGATGTTGCATGGGTGGTCAAGTAGTTTTGAGACATCAATCCGAATACCCTGCATATATCAAGCAATTGTTCACAGACCGCCATTTCATGGAGAATGTCAGAGCTTATAACTCGATGTTTGCTATGACTTCGTTAGGAGTTCAAACCGATGAATCGGTAAACAGAGGTCGTGGCCCGTATGTGTTCAAAATATCGGGCCAGATTTATCATTGGATAGGTTCTCTTTGTCCGGATGAAGAAACTGACCCACGTTTCTTGCAGTTATACATCTTTGATACACAAAATGAAATTCAGAATCGTTTGACCCATTTTGAAGATGGCGGTCAAAATTTAAGGGCAGAAATTGTTAATGGGTTGATTCAGGTTCTGGATGAGCACAATGAGTTGGTTCGTTTATTTAGGACGGCAAGAAACCTACTGAATGCTGAAGACATTCCTGATTTCAAGATACGCTTATTTGCAGTCAAGGGTTCACGACAGCATGAGCTGCCTTCTGGCGATTCAATTGGAGCTATTGTTTATGAAGGAGGTCCTGATACAGGCACTGAGTTTGATATCGTTATTCAGCAACGTTCAAGCCAACCACAAAGAGTTAGCAAATTGCATCCTTGCTATATGTCATTCCAGTTTCCTCTAATTTTCGTTTTCGGTGAAGATGGTTTCCACCTTGGCCTACGTTTATGGAACCCGGATACTCAAGCAGTGGAACAAACGAAAAAGATGTCAATGAAGATGTACTACGCGTATCAATTGCATGATCGCTTTCAGGAATATAGCCTACTGACACGGTCCGGAAGGCTCTTTCAACAATATGTAGTCACAGCTTATTGTAGTGTGGAGCAGTATCGGTTAGATTACATTCGTGACCACCAGAATGATATCAGAAACGATTACCTTTCAGGAGTCTATGATGCAATTGCACGCGGTGATCGGAATGGTTCGGATGTAGGGATGCGGACAATCCTTCCTTCATCATTCGTCGGTGGTCCACGCTATATGTACAGCCACTATCTTGATGCACTCGCAATTTGCCGAGTTTATGGAAACCCATCTTTCTTCATCACATTTACATGCAATGTCAAATGGCCAGAAATTACAGAATATATGGACCAGTTTCCGCACGTTAATGTTGCTGATAGGCCAGATGTTGTCGACCGAGTTTTCGAGCAGAAAATTCATCTACTGATTGCATATCTCCGTGACGGAAGACCATTTGGACCAGTTGCAGCGAGTAAGTTTCAGTTTTTATTAGTATGTAACTATACATAAACCCTGTACATTGTATCTGACCCAATTTTTATGTTTAACTTTTCAGTTTTGTACACGGTTGAATTTCAAAAGCGTGGGCTGCCACATTGTCATTTGTTGTTATGGATAAAAGAAGCTTCAAGAGTCCACTCACATGCAGATATCGACCGATATATATCGGCTGAATTACCTGGTAGACACGTTGACCCAGAAGGTTATCGAATTAGTTACCGAATTTATGATGCATGGTCCATGTGGCATCGCAAATAGATCAGCGCCATGTATGAAGGCAACTGATTCATGCACAAAAGGATTTCCTAAACCGTATGCTGATGCTACTTCTATTGACAAAAACGGCTATGTACATTATCGCAGGCGGCCTTCGGGAGACATTGCTACTGTCCAAAACGTTGAGTTGGATAATAGCTATGTCGTGCCATATAACATGATGCTTCTTACCAGGTTTTATGCACACATCAATGTAGAATATTGTGAACAGACAACGTTGATTAAATATTTATTCAAGTATATTTCAAAAGGCACAGACCGAGTTGTCACGCAGATAACAAGATCCACTAGAAACACGCCTTCAACAAGCCAGACACCTGCAATTAGAATTGATGAGATAAGCAATTATCTAGATGCAAGATACATTGGTCCACACGAGGCCTGTTGGCGATTGCTAGGATTCGATATTCACTACAGAGATCCGCCTGTCCAAATACTAGCTGTTCATCTTCAAAATATGCAACGTGTAACTTTCAGAGCAAATGAAAGTCTAGAGTCTGTTGCTGAAAATCCAAGTAACAAGAAAACCACCCTAACACAGTGGTTAGACTTTAATTCTCGGTCTACACTCGATCACCATCTGACGTATCTAGACTTTCCTTCTAAATTTGTTTGGAATCTTGCTCAAAAGTTTTGGTCACCTAGACGAAACCTTAACAAGCCTTCGATTGGTAGGTTAGCATACATACATCCTAGCGCTGGTGATTTGTATTACCAAAGGCTTTTACTTTGCCACCAGAAGGGCTGTGCATCATTCTCTGCCATACGTACAGTTGAAGGCCACCTTTATCCAAGTAATAGATCAGCGTGTGAAGCAATGGGTTTATTAGCAGATGACGGAGAATGGTCGCTTGCTCTTATAGAAGCAGCCTTAACAGCTACAGCAGCAGAGATACGCCAGCTGTTCTGTCAAATTCTTATCTTCTGTGATGTTACTAATCCAGTCTCTCTTTGGAATAAGCACTGGAAGCTTATGAGTGATGATATACCTGCAATCTTATCACACCTGTTCCAAATGCCCCGAATTACCTTCACTGATGAAGAACTGCAAAATGGGGTCCTCTACGAGCTGGAACCTATTCTTAGGTCTCATGGGAAATCGGTTACAGATTTTGGTATCCACCTGCCTGCACGGCGCCTGCTACAGATTCTGCGAAACAGAACAGTTATGGAAGAGCGAAGCTATGATACAGAAGCTATGACTGCTGAAAGAGATCGTTTGGTACCAAATCTCAATACTCAGCAACGGCAGCTGTTTGATGCTATTCTCGAAGGTGTAAGAAATAACAGACAAAAGCTAATTTTCGTATATGGTTACGGTGGCACTGGAAAGACTTTTGTATGGAAGAGCATAATCTACACCCTACGAGCAGAGCGAAAGATAGTTCTTGCAGTGGCTTCTTCCGGGATTGCTTCATTGTTGTTACCATCAGGCCGCACTGCTCATTCAAGATTTAAGTTGCCACTAGATGTGACGAACGAGTCTATGTGCACTATAAAAAAACATACTCAGCTGGCTGAGTTACTGATACAAACAGATCTGATAATTTGGGACGAGGCGCCTATGAATGATCGCAAATGTTTTGAGGCCCTTGACCGGACCTTGCGAGATCTATTAGATACACCAACAGCTCTTTTTGGCAATAAATCAGTGATCCTCGGTGGAGATTTCAGGCAAACTTTACCAGTAAAGAAAAAAGGTACAAAACACCAAATTATTTCCTCATGTATCACTGAATCATATCTGTGGAAACATTTCAGAGTTCATCTGTTGACTGAAAATATGCGCCTGAAAAGAACAGAGACACCTTCCCATCAATTGGTCGCAACTGCAGCATTTTCTGAATGGTTAGTCAACATAGGGAATGGTGTTATTGGTCAACCAGATCAATCAGATCCCCGAGATACCTCATGGATACATATACCCGATATGTATTGTATTCCAGATAGTAATGACGCAAGGATGCAACTTATACGATTCATATATCCTGACACCATTCTTCAATCACCAACTGCTGAATCCTTGCAAGAAAGAGCAATTGTTTGTCCAAAAAATGATGCCGCTGACGCTATTAACTCAGATATCCTGCAAATGTTATGTGCTCCCAGTCATGTATATACAAGTAACGATGAAGCTATACCACGCGGAAATGACGGAGGAGCCACAGAATTGCTATATCCAGCAGAGTACCTTAACACGCTATCATTCACAGGAATTCCGCCACATAAGCTTGAACTCAAAATAGGTGCCCCTGTTATGTTGCTAAGAAACTTGAATTTAACTGGAGGTCTTTGTAATGGAACACGCATGATCGTAACACAGATGCTTGCTAAAGTAATCGAAGTCAGAATTGTTACCGGTACTCGCATACTACAAAAAGTATTTCTTCCTCGAATTCTCCTGTTCAACAGAGACGAACATCTGCCATTTATATTCAAAAGGAAGCAGTTCCCAGTCAAAGTGTGCTACGCAATGACCATCAACAAAAGCCAAGGCCAGTCACTCAACAAGATCGGTGTGTACTTACCAGAACCCATTTTTGGCCATGGCCAGTTATACGTTGCACTTTCAAGAGCCACATCTCCTGACGGGCTAAAAATCCTCATCAAAGATCAGCTCAACAGACCACCGAATACAACAAAAAATATCGTCTACAGGGACTTTTTAGAAACCATTATCAGAACCCAGGTCTTATTCATAACAAACACATTGCACATATTCTTTCACATTTCTGTATTAGTGTTTATGCATATCACTCAACCACAGATACAGCAAACAGAATATATTATTCTAATACTTAGACGTTGTATAGGCCTGAACCAAACACTAACTTTCTCTCGAAGAAATATAAGATCAGTTCTATTTTTACATGTTCTCTTTGCTTACCCTATTACTGATTAGCACATTACTGGCACCATGTAATGTCTATTATGTTGCTATATTTGTTACATGTAACATCTATTATGTTGCTATATTTGTTACCTATATTTTTACAAATTTTCTCCCTTATTACTCACTCGAAAAAAATGAACAATGAACCCACCTAGGATCCAATAAACATATTTTGCTTCCTAATCCTAATGCACATGTCAGTAAACCCATATAGGATCAGTTATACTTTTAGATGTTTTCTTTCGTTCGCCTATTACTGATTACCACAGGTAACTAAACACATATAGGGTCCCATTTATATTCTTACAGATTTTGTTACCTGCTGTCAAAACACCAGTTCAGTGTAACAAAAAATCAGGCACAGACTTTGCTACATCTGATTTACCAACTATATGTGCAGTCTTATAGACAGCAAAAGAAACCATACCTACAAAGACTTCTTTTGTATGCACTTAACAACACACAGACCAGTTAACCCACACAGAATCTAATAAACAGATACTCTCACATCTGATTCCCTTACCTTTCTGATGCAACCGCTTGCAGACGGTAATATATTGGTAAACCACAGGTAAGTAAACATATATACAGTCAGTTCTGTTTTTACAGACTGAACTCATATATCATCTAATATTTTACTATGTTCCTTACCTATATTTTTACAGATGTTTTTATCCCGTTACTAAATCACAGGTGACTAAACCTATATACAATCTAATATCTTATTTTAACCCTTGCGGATTGTATGTATGTTAATTATATTGTGACAGATTTTGTTAGCTACTGTCAAAAGGCTACCTCAATGAACCCATATAGGGTTGCACACATTCAAAGGGCAGGTGACTAAACCTATATACAGTCTTATCTCTTATTTTAACCCTTGCGGATTATATCTATGTTAGCTATATTGTGACAGATTTTGTTACGTACTGTCAAAAGGCTACCTCAATGAACCCATATAGGGTCACACACATTCGAACGTCATGCTTATACTGATGAGAAATCAGACACAGATTTGGCTACATCTGATTTGCCAGTTACATCTACGGTCCTATAGACAAGAGAATAGGCCCACCCTTTTATGATGTTCTAAGAATGGATACCTTCAGACGCATCTTTCGCATGTAGTTTACGGAGACCACAACCATATATTTCTTCCCATGTAATACCGATACATTTTTCGAACCAAGGTAAACGTATACTGGACTGACTCCTGCTAATACCAACTCTCATATGTTGGTTTCTTGGATACAGTTTATTGGCTATGCATTTTTTCTGACAGCTACCTTTTCTTAGCTACTACACCTATTTAAATATGATCTCACCTATCACTCCATCATTATAATACAGGAAAATGTCGCATGATACTTCAGTGCCAACAATAACAAGGTCTGCAGGAAAAAGACCAGCAACAGATCTTGAAATAGTTGGAGTTGCTAATCTCAAACCATCAGATGTAGCGAAAGCAATATGCGTCAGAGTATATCGCAAATGGACAGTTACAGATACCAGAGGGATTAAACAACCAACTTTGAGCGTTATATTACTTGATCAGCAGGTTGCGTTACTCTATATCATGCCTTTTAATACGCATTAAATTTCCCATTCCTAATATTTGTCTTTCTCTTTCATATTATAGGGTGGCGCCATACAGGCAAACGCAGAAGGCCGCGAAAAAACAAGATTTGATAACATCCTTCAAGTCAATGCTGCATACACAATCACAGGATATGGTCTTCTAGACACCAAAAAATGGATGCAGACATTACCTAATCACTTCACTTTGATATTAGGACGGCTCACCAATGTTCAGCCGTATACTGGAACCAGCTTTCCACTACATCATTTCAACTTTGCCACATACACTCAGTTACATGAGCGTGCAGACAAAAACAATGTCATACTAACAGGTACAGATTAATATTAATAACACTCATACAATACAAAATACTATAACTGCACATTATGTCACTGCAGATTACATAGCATGTGTCCTTTCTGTTGGTGGTATCCGTGAACCAAAGCCACCCAGCACAAAACAAATTGTCTGGAGAGACATCATACTCCGTAACCTAGAGTAAGTTAATCATATGAACTATTTTTTGAATAACAGCCGTTTATACGTACTCTTTTTTTAATGACAACCATTCTAAATAACACCTCGCTAACATATTTTCCCATATGCAGAGGAGACACTGTCAGATTCACTCTTTGGAATGAGAGAGCTCACGAATTTAGCATCAGTGCCTATGAAAAAGAACCTAAACCAACCGTTATGGCTGTCAGTTCATGCTGGGTGAAGACATACAAAGGTACCGCCGTTTCCACAGACCCACGTTGCAAAATATTAAGATAATAGATTCTAACAAAGCCACAAACAAATGCAGGTTTGCAGCTATCAAGCACACCCGCGACTTACTACTATTTCAACCCTCCTATTCCTGAAACAGATTACATACTAAGCATGTCAGTTACTCTCCTTCTCTTATAACACATTCGCCTAATTTTTTAAGCGTCAAACTAAGTTAAAATATCCTTACAGGTACGAACAGTTGCTCCCGCCACCAGTCATACAGAATGTGCGCACATACAGCTAAGATAACATAGAAGATGAAAAGAAAAGAAACAGAGTTACAATAGACGAGCTTCTGCGAGAAGATCCAAGAAACCAAACAGTCAGTACTTCTATCAAACTTGCAACTACTAGCTTTGTATTTGCCATGTACCTATTTTAATATGTAACTACCTTTTACAGAATGTTAGATTCACAGTCGTTGCAAGAATTGAAGAAGTCGTTGTTGGCATACCATGGTTCTACCGCAGATGCCATGACTGTAGGCGGAAAATCTTTGATGACCGCCCACATTCACAGTGTGAGATACCAGCTCCAACACAGCCGAATGATTACAGGTACAAATAACTAAACACAGTTTATAAGCGACAAAAAAAAAAACCTCTTAATATTGTCTAATGAAGTCACCTATTATTAATACCTATGCAGTTATTCCTTTAGACTGCTGATTTCCGACAGCACTGGAATTTTGACGTTAACATGCTTCAGTAATGAGGTACATTCAATAGTCACAGAAGTCAACAAAGTTGTCTCAGAAGAAGGCTACACCGATGCATACACAGTCCCGCCACATTTAACAGCCCTCGAAGGAACCACACATTTGTTTCAGCTGCACTTCTCGCCAGATTCTACAAAACAATATCAGAGTTATGTGCTTGACAGCGTCATGGAAACTGGTCCACATCTGCTGCCACCAACTGAACAAAACATTCCCTTGCTAACAGAAGCTGAAGCTGAATCACCAACTGAGGAAGGTTGTAATTTCACAAGCTGTTGTCTGTTTCATGCACTCGCTAACTTTTTTTGGCATGATAACTAACTGAACTCTGTCAGGTACTACTTCTGAACCTCCGGTTACCCCTGCTTCACCTGCAATTTTACAAACAAGTACTCCTACTACAATAGAAGCTACCAGCCATTTACAAGGGCAGGCAACAAAGACAGAAGTACTCAGGACATCTGCTCGAAGAAGAATCTTAACAGATAACAAGCCAGAAGAAACAAGCAATGCAGCAAAAAAACCAAAACCAACTGTCCGTAAATGACTAAAAATCCATGTACCGCAGTTCAATAACATCTTAACTTTTGTATGCTTCTAAACAACATCTAAACCACTATCGCCTGTAATATAACACTAGACTGATGTTAATTTTTATTGCAGTATTTTCTCTATGTGTATTGCTATGTATCGCTGCTCCGCCGCAACGCGGCGGTTCGCAGCACATCTCATTATCATAATATCAGACTCGTAATTGTATCAGCTTTTTTGTAACTAACTATCCGCAATGCAAAGCATTTGTTGGATACCAACAACAAAGCTTGAGCATCTTCGTTACGGGTCAAAACTAGAAAGTTTGATCCAAAGAGTGGAATTCCATTTTCTTAGAAAGTTAACAAGAAATTCCTATTATTGTAGCCGATTCTATTTTCTTGTCAACACTACGTAATATAGTATTGCATCCAATTCAAGTGAATTGAAGCCGAAACCCCCTATTTGATACCTAATCTAAACTAAAAATCAACTTTTTAGTCTTTTACTTATACCTGAACAGAATTGTTTCCTAATGTTTTTTGCAAGTTGAAAATACATATTGATTGTATACTTTCGTGCATATTTTATCATTTTTGGGCTTAGATTACTCATCTACCATACAACCAGTAAATGTTAGCAAACTGTCCTTTATGTGAACACTTTTGGAGATAGAGGTGAGGGTTCGATCTTCACTCTCTTCGAAAATAGCCGAAAATTCTCTAGAAGTAACATCTCTACTTTCGGATAGAAGTAAGACCGTCTACATTTCGCTTCTTCTATGCCTCGTGAAAGGTGGTATTGGGTACCGTTATTTTTATTATGTTGAACACATGCCTTAAACTACAATATAACCTAACATTTTCAAAAATTCATGCTTCTAGAAAAACGTTGTATGATGAAAATGCTTAAACAATTTTTTTTTTTTTTTTTTTTCTTTTCTTCTCAATATTCTTTAAGTAATTGGTTTAAGAAAATAATATTAACATTTCTATGACATAAGATGACACTTATTTTTAACTTAACTTACTTTTATGACATATTCTAAAACTAAAACACCGAATCACTTTCCCGATTTTGCACCAGCTACACACTTATTTCTCACACTAGTCATGAAGACCCGTGCGTTGCACATGGGCTGTATATAAGTGTTTATAGCGTAATCTTCGGCACTTATTTTCGTCATTATATATCTAAGTTGTGATGGTATCACATCTTTTCTAAGCATGACATACATTTAAAATAGTTTATTGACATTAAAAGAGTATATGTGAAGAGATTTTTTTCAAGATGTTACATTTAAAAGAGTCTCTTCACATGTAATTTTTTAATATGTATAGTCATTCAGACCCGTGCGTTGCACACGGGCTCTATCTAAGTGTTTATATCGGAATGTTCAGCACTAATTTTTGTCAGGTTTGAAACTTTCATGTTTGAAACTCTCACTTTTTGGTATACGTGATGTCATGATCTAAGCATGGCAAGTAATAGTAGATAACACATGATACAATCTTCTACACTCCTGTAGCCTAATCCATGGAAGAAGCTTTAACTAAAAGGTCTTGTACGTACTATAAACAATCTTTAATACTCCCAACACTTATTTTGTATTGAATGAAATTTCTTTTGTGTGTACATTAAAGTTAAGGATTATTTTGTTGCAACACAACTATAACAATGAGACTTCAATACTTACAGTAAGTGAAAGTACACTCAAAATATACACTGCATTCAAAGCAATTTCCACAATAACATCATTTATTAGTGAAAGCGAGTCATTCAGACCCGTGCGATGCACACCACTTTTGATCAAATTGTTTCTTGCGGAATGTTCAGACTAATTTTCGTCATGTTTGAAACTCTCATTTTTTGGTTATGGTCGGATTTTGTTGGTCAATAAGTTCCTAAGTTGTGATGTTACCACAACTTTTGTTAGCATGACATGAAAATTGTTGGTGCATTTATTTCGTCACTTTTAATTGAGGTCGAGTAAAAAACTCAAAATGATATCCAGACCCGTGCGATGCACCCGGGCTGTATCTAAGTGTTCATAGCGTAATGACTAGCATTAATTTTCGTCATATATAACTTGGGTTGCTTCAGGACCCGTGCGATGCACACAGGCTTGAGATTGGATCAAATTGTTTCTTGCGTAATGTGCAACACTAATTTTCGGCATGTTTGAAACTCTCATTTTTTTGGTGATGGTCGGATTTTGTTGGTCAATAAGTTCCTAAGTTGTGATGTTGTTTCCACAACTTCAGTTAGCATGGCATGAAAATTGTAGGTGCCTTTATTTCGTCACTTTTAATTAAGGTTGAGTCAAAAACTCAAAATGATGGTAAACACAAGATTTACTTGTGACATAAAGGGTATCCCAGTTTTTAGATGCATGTGAGGTTAATTTATGTTTTAATATATTTATTTACTTATTATTATGATGTTTTAGGATGGTACAATTAATGGATGATATCATGCAAGTATCTTCTTTGAATTGACTTGATATCTTTTATGGACCAATTGAATCGCAAGTGGTTGCTAAAATCCTTAACCTTAAGTCACTATCACATGCATTCAAACCAAACACCTTATAAAATTTTCCATTGTTCAAGATAGTAGTAGACCATAACATGTTAAAGATGGACGTGTCAAAGTTCACATTCACTTAAATAATAGTACCAGACCTGATGACGTATAGTCCGTATTCGGGTCACGAATCCGGCCCATACTTAAGTCCATCACGAATGGACTCTAGCCCGTCACGATATGGGCTATTGCGATAACGGTTTGGGCTTACGATGGCCCAAACCCAACGTTATTTATGGCTGTGATAATATATCTTTTATTTATGGGATATATATTGCCTAACCGCCCTACGCGGGATAGACTGAAGATTGGGGAACACGAAACCAATAAGGATTTCGTGTCCATATATAGAGGGCATCTCAACCCTCACAAAGGTACGACTTACAAAACCCTAACTCTTCTACAAACCCTAAAACCGATTACTTACTCTCACGCCGGAGGATAATCGAGGGAGACAATCTCACGGTAAGCCTAACGGTGTTTTTCTGTTTTCTTAGTGCGCAGGTCTCAAGCATTAAGATTGAATTGGTACGGAATCAAGGAACGCCCAACTTTTGTATCAACAAGTGGCGCCATCCGTGGGACCCTACACTAAGAGCTTTGCTAAGAACTAGAATGACGAAGCACGGAAAGGAGCGGACTCCGCATGCGAAGAAAATGCATGACGATTTACTAGGGAAGAAACAGCAAACTGATGCGGCCTCCAAGCAGACCTCTGGAACAACCAGTGTGCCTAGAAGCTTTGGAGCATACTCAGACCTGCTCCTTACTCCAGTAGAACCGCCCACTATGACTACCAATGCTACTACAACAAGTACTAGCGCGGTAGACCCACAGCGCACTCCCCTTGCCATGCCGGAAGTGAACTTCTCTGAGCCACCAAATGCGCCTATCCGAAACAAGGATCTTGTTTTGGAAATGGACTCCATCGCGCTAGAAGGAGTCACGCCTGAACTAGCGCCAAGTGACTTCGTATCTCAAAACTACGAAGCCTTGGCTGCGCTCATGCAAGAGGAGGCAAAGAAGAGGTCAAGCCAAAGTCTGCACGCCAGACTCAACTTCGACCCTGAGTACGAAGCATCCCCACCGCGTTACCGAAAGGAAAGACGCGAGAAGGATAACCGCAAACAACCAGTGTTTACCAGGATTGGAAGGAAGGTTGTGGATGATGAAGCAGCCGACTTTCAGCATTTGGAGGAGCATGAAGATGGGGAACGGCGCGCCAATGTCCATGCTAGGCTTGGCAGTCGCAGAATTCAGGATAGGCTTGGGCGACGGTGCTCTCCAAGTGAAAGCCCATCAACCTCCGATTCTGAGGATAGTCGGCGCAAGCGCCACAGAGGAGCAAGCTCAGATTCTAATGATGGTCGACGCAAGCGTCGCAAAAGAGTACGCTCATCTTCAAGTGATTCCTCGGACAACGAGGACAAAGAAACTGGACACTGGAAATCAAGAGGGAAATACCGCGACCAGGAAGACGAAGACATGTCTCTTCCCTGGCGTCGCCAAAAAGTTGATGCGTTTACTAGGCGCATCAGCGATTTTTCAAAGAATAAGAAAAGGCGCATGCCTGCTAACGTCGAAACATATGATGGGACAAGGTGATCCTGATGATCACCTAAAAATTTTCGAATCAGCAGCCACTATCGAAAATTGGCCACAACCTGTGTGGTACCATATGTTCAACTCTACATTAGTAGGGAATGCGCGCAACTGGTTTAGTAAGCTTCCACGCAGAAGCATCGGTGGGTTTGAAGAGTTGCGCAAGGCGTTTCGTTTAAACTTTACTCAGAGGAAGAAGTGCGCCAAAAACCCTGTCGAACTCGCTAGGGTTAAACAACGACAAGGGGAATCCACAAGCGCTTTCATGGAACGCTTTAAGGACGAATGCATGCAAGTCAAGGCGTGCCCAGAGATACTAAAAATATCGGGTTTTATGAATGCAATCAATAACCCAGATTTGATAAAAAAGTTAAATGATAAGGTTCCCCTAACTTTTGACGAACTCATGAAGCGCACAAGGTCCTTCGTCCAAGGAGAAGCAGCCGCTGCGGATAGCAAGAAAGGCTACTCGAACCATAGGCCACAAGAAGAGTCAAGGAGACAATCCAATGACCAGAGTGGCAATCGTAACAAAAGTTATCGCAACCAAGGAAGCGGAAGGGGAAACGACAAGTACACCCCATTAACAAAAACTCCAAAGGAGATATTCGCGACGGAAGGTGCGAACTTTCCAAGACCTCCACCTATGCGCACCCTTGAGGATCGGCACGTAGGGAATGGATACTGCGAGTATCACGCACAGAAGGGCCATACCACTAATGAATGTGTCCAGTTACGCCAACTAATCGAGAAACTAGTGAAAGAAGGCAGGTTGGACCACCTCGTTAAAAATATTAAGGAGGGGAAAGACAAGCAGAGAACCGGAGGCAAGAAGGAAGCGCCTAAGGAAAAAGCTGATACTATCTTCATGATACAATCATGGCAGAGAAAGATTAGGCAAAAAGTGAGCCAGAAATTCTCTCAGGAAAGCAAAATCTCCTTCCCCACCTTGACTGCGGACAACGCAGTGGCAGAACCACTTACCATTGAAATAAATGCGGGGGGTCACGACATCCACCGCATGTATGTCGATGGGGGCGCATCAGCGGATATAATGTATGAACATTGCTTCAAGAGATTGCGTCCTGAGATACAAAGACAGTTAAGTCCAGTCACGACTCCACTTACTGGCTTTACAGGAGAGAAGATATGGCCTATGGGGCAACTGCGCTTACTAGTTGCTGTCGGTAACAAGGAACACTCTACGACAGCCTGGATGAACTTTATGGTGATCAAATCCCCTTCGCCATACAATGGCATCATTGGAAGGTCAGGAATCTCAGCGTTGCGCGCGGTACCATCTACAGCGCATGGGATGCTCAAATTCCCAGTAGAAGGTGGCATTGTCACCATTTACAACAACGCTGCGCCACCAGAAGAATGTAACACGATTACATGTGAGACGACGCACGTCCCAGAACAGAGCGCAGCTAAAGTTCCAAATTTGAAGGTCGCAATTCACCCTGATTACCCAGAGCAAGAAGTATCAATCGGAGGATCGCTGTCTGACAAAGGCAGAGCAGCTGTGTGCACACTCTTACAGAGGAATCTGGATATCTTTGCCTGGGAACCAAAACACATGACTGGCGTACCACGATCGATAGCAGAACACAAGTTACAAATCCGACAAGGATATTCACCAGTAAGGCAGAAAAAGCGCGGCCAGGCTCCAGAGCGCGCAAAAGCCATACTAGAAGAAGTACACAAACTTGTGGACGCTGGCATCATGCGGGAAGTCTATTACCACGATTGGCTCTCCAACCCAGTGATGGTCAAAAAGAGCGATGGCAGTTGGCGAATGTGTGTGGACTTCACAGACCTTAATAAAGCATGTCCACAGGACTGCTACCCACTACCAGAGATAGACTGGAAAGTGGAATCATTGTGTGGATATCCCTTTAAGTGTTTCTTGGACGTATACAAAGGGTACCACCAAATCCAGATGGCCAAGGAAGACGAGGAAAAAACAGCTTTCCACACAAGCCAAGGGGTCTACTGTTACACAAAGATGCCTTTTGGCCTGAAGAATGCGGGCGCCACCTACCAGCGATTGGTAGATAATGCATTCGAAAAGAAAGTGGGCCGCAACTTAGAAGTTTATGTGGATGATCTTGTCATAAAAAGCCATACTGAGGACGAAGTGGTGCGCGATATAGAAGAAACATTTAGAACGCTACGGGCGATCAACATGAAGTTAAATCCCAAGAAGTGCACTTTCGGTGCTACAGAAGGAATGTTCTTGGGATATCTGATAGAACCAGATGGCATTAAGCCATGCCCAGAAAAGACAGACGCTGTCCTCCAACTTCCTTCACCGCGCACGTTGAAAGAAGTTCAATCTCTAAATGGAAAGCTAGCCGGTTTGAACAGATTCCTGTCCAAATCGGCAGATAAGTCACTTCCTTTATTCAAAACACTCAAGAAGTGCACTAAAAAGGGAGACTTCCGGTGGACTGCGGAAGCGGAAGAAGCCTTCACCAAGCTTAAGCAACACATAGCAACGCTCCCTAAGCTAGTCGCACCCCGACCAGGGGAGGAGTTAATCATCTACTTATCTGCCACCCAAGGAGCGATCAGCGCAGTGCTACTGACGGATAGGAATTATGTGCAAACACCAGTGTATTTTGTAAGTAAAGCACTCAAAAAGACAGAGATCAACTACAGCTCAATGGAGAAGTTGGTTTTGGCGTTAGTATTTGCTGCCAAAAGACTGCGCCGATACTTTCAAGCGCACCCAATAGCAGTAATTACCGACCAACCTATCAAACAAGTTATCTCTAAACCTGACGCATCGGGTCGATTACAAAAATGGAGTGTGCTATTAGGAGAGTATAACATCTCTTACAGGCCACGCACCGCGGTTAAAGGGCAAATACTAGCAGACTTCATCATCGAAAAACCAGATACCGATGACGCACCCCCACCGGGCAAGGTAGAATTACAAGAACCATGGGTCTTGTTCACAGATGGATCTTCATGCGTGGATGGATCGGGCGCTGGCCTTATCCTCACTAATCCAGAAGGAATGAAATTCACTTACGCACTGCGTTTTGAATTCACAGCCACGAACAACGAGGCAGAATATGAAGCCCTAATAGCTGGATTACGCATTGCAAACCGAATGGGTGTAGTAACCTAGAAGCAAACGTGGACTCCCGATTGGTAGCCAACCATGTGTTGGGCGAGTATGTGGCTAAAGAGGATAACATGGTCCAATACCTCGACAAAACCAAATCGCTAATACAAGGCTTCGACAGGTTTACAATTAAGCAAGTTCCTAGAGGCGAGAATAAAAAAGCGGATGCGCTAAGTAAGATCGCATCCACCAGCTTCGCGCACCTGTCAAAACAAGTTTTAGTGGAGATCCTAAAGAATAAATCCATCTCGGAGATGGAGATATCCACGGTAATAGAGGAAGAGAATCCTACCTGGATGAATCCTATTATCGACTTTATAAGCAAGGGTAACTTGCCCGCTGAGCAGAAGGACGCTAGACGGATACGGCGCGCAGCACAGAGGTTCGAACTTAGAGATGGTATTCTATATCGACGCTCATTCCTACAACCATGGCTTCGATGCGTTGGACCTCTTCAGGCAGATTACGTACTCTGAGAGATCCACTCTGGTTCATGCAGTATGCATTCAGGTCCACGGTCCGTCGTAGCGCGAGCATTGCGCTCAGGATACTATTGGCCTACTATGCACCGTGATGCGCGCGAGGTGATAAAGAAATGCAACGACTGCCAAGTTCATAGACCCATCCCGCGCAGACCACAACAAGAGCTAACACCTATCACATCTCCATGGCCATTCTATAAGTGGGGTATCGACATCGCAGGTCCTTTCCCTGTCGCAGCAGGAGGACTTAAATTCCTTATCGTTGCAATAGACTACTTCACTAAATGGATTGAAGCAAAGGCAGTAGCGACGATCACAGGTAATCAAGTAAAACGATTTGTTTGGAAAAATATTGTATGCCGCTTTGGATTACCTGGGGAGATTGTTTCGGACAATGGAAAACAATTCCGCGATAACCCATTCAAAGACTGGTGCGCAGAGTTGCATATCACACAACACTTCGCATCAGTAAAACATCCACAAACCAATGGCTTAGTTGAGCGCGCAAATCGCAGTTTAGGCGAAGGGATTAAAGCGCGCCTGGACAAACACAAAGGAAGATGGGTGGACGAACTGACACATGTCTTATGGGCGCACCGCACAACAATCAAGGTTAGTAATGGAGAGACTCCTTTTTCCCTTGTCTACGGGACAGAAGCCGTCATACCAGCTGAAATTGGGATGCCAACTATCCGCACCGCGGAAGTTAATGTCGCGACCAATGACGACGAACGACGGATAGATTTGGACCTACTGGAGGAAAGGCGCGAGCGCGCAGCCATACGAGAGGCAAAAACCAAGTCAAAGATGAAGGGATACTATGATGCTAAAGTTCGAAGTACCTCATTCAGACCTGGCGACTTTGTGTACCGCGCTAATGATGCAAGCCACGCAGAAGACACAGGTAAACTTGGACCAAAGTGGGAAGGACCCTATGAGGTCATTGAAGCACTAGGACAAGGCGCGTACAAGCTGCGCGACATGGAAGGCCGTGAGCTACAACGCACATGGAATATCTGCAATCTCAAGAGATGCTATCTTTAGGAAAGGTTACGACCCAATGCATGGACACACACGCACTTTAGTAAGTGCCAAATAAATATCCGTGTATTTACATTCTTTGTTTCATTTAGACAAATGTTTTTTATCTTTTTACAAAAACTTGCAAGTATTAATAAAATGTTGCGGTTTCTAGCTAACTCCGTGACACACTTTACTTTATTGCTTACATATAATATGTCTCAATATTGTTTATTATATTATCTTTTGCCTACATGGCGTGCATGCACTAATTAAAAACCCACGATGGTAAAAGGATGAGTAAACCTAACAAATGACTCGTTGAGTAAGAGGGTTGCAAACCCATCAACACCGGATCACGCATCCTTGTTAAACACCTTATTCTCAAGACGTTGGAGTAAGTTCCATGCGTACCCCACGACGGGTACACATCAATGCACACTGTGCGCGTTTAACAAATTAGGAGTTAAGACAACTAACCCCTTAGTATGGTTCTAGTAGCACGCTGCAATCCATACACTTGTGCACCCCATGATGGGTACACAGCAACTTGTAAATTTCATACACAATTATGTTATATACAACCATGTCATACACGACTATGTCATAATTTTCATACAAGATAAGTATAAGTGATTATGAATCCTGGTAAACCCTCTTCAAATGTGTTTATACAAGCGATTTGACTCTTAGACATCTTTTATGGAAAAATAAAATAACTAAGTACAAACGTTATAACCATAGCCAAATTTGATATAATATGCATACAATGGTATTATTCAAAACCAACGCTCCATTATAACAAGTTCATCAAAAGTACACATCCAACAAGCATATGTACAAGGAAAAAGTGGACATATAACAAAATACCACTACACCAAAACTACCAAGACATGCTACGAGTACGCCTTAGCCCTGAGCTACCTGCCTGGTGCGCCACACGACCAGCATCTGTAAGCAGCTGTAACAACTCAGCATCCCCGGGCGCTACTGTTGGTACGCTAACAGGCACCCCATCAGATCTAGGAATGTGGGCTGCGCCAAGACCACACAGGATAGCCTTCCCATTCTGACCCCTCTTCTTGGCAAGTCTCATCTCGTGAGCTTCCAAAGATGTCTTCAATGGAATCTCTTTCTCAAGAGCAAAAGGGTTTAGGATGTCACGAGGGCGAGCGAAAATGGGCACCTGTAGCTGAGACACATCCGGCTTCAAAAAATAATCAAGCTGCTCCCCAGCATTCGCGGATGAATGTCTAGCCAAGGTCAAACCCTCCATAATCACACTAATAGGGAAGTCCTGGTCCCGCTCCAGCTGCGCTATATGAGGAAGCTCAAAAAGTTTTAACTTCTCCATAGCAGAAACAAGCTCGCCATAAGCATTCTCATTATAACCAGGCACTTCTGAGGGAGACATCGCCAAAACCTTGGATGCGCACAGTTCCTCTACCGCTTCCGCCCTACCACGCGCTGGGCACATTGAACCACATTCCCGAAGGACTCCTTAACCTCTCGAGACTCCAGCGTGGTCATGGCGGCCAGACGCAAACCATGGCTGATAAGCCACCTGCGCTCAGCTATAGTCGACACCAAATGAGGATACAACTCCTCATCATACTCAATGCTGAGTTTGCGCAGTTTGCCCTCCTGATTCTCCAGCAAGCTCTCCACAGCCTTGCGGAACTCATCCAAATCAGACATGAGCTTCCCTTTATTCAGCTCCATATATCTCATGGCCCACAGGCAGGAGGCCTTGTACTCTTTCGCTCCAGTGCGCTCCTTAGCCAGATCAGACATGAGCAACATCTTCTCGTCAGCAACCTTCTGGTCATACATAGCGGATGCTCTCAATTCAGCCTGCGCCTCAGCCAACTGCGCCCTTAGAAGCTCAATTTCCTTATCCCTTTGAGCAACCAGGCTGCTCTCACCAGCATACTCAGCCTGTAGCCGCGCCACCAATGAAGCCTGGTGCGCAGCAGACAATGCCAACTCCTCAAGAAGGCTACTCCTTGGCGCATCCCCGGCAGATTTTTCCTCCTCCACTGGACTCTCAGGCCCAAAATCACCAACATCAGTCTTGGGAGGCGAACTCTCCACATGCGCATCATCATCAACAGCAGTCTCAGCCCTACACGCAAATAACAAAGTTACTCTATAATACTAATGGCGTAATAGAGGACTGAAGATCTAAAGACACAAATGCTTACGTGGGGGGAGGAGTCTTATGCGATGACGCATCCTCTTCGGCAGGCCGCTCGACAATAAGCGCAGGGCGCTTACTTGATGTCCCTGCGCCATCATTACCAGACGCCCTCTTGCGTTTTCGCACCAAGCCTTCATCTCCAGACTCGTCCATAGCACTACCTGATGAGTCTACATGCAACAACTCAACAGGGATCTGCGACTCAGGAGAGGGAAAGCTACGCAGAGGAGTTGCCATGGTGACACCTGCGGGAACCTCCCCTATCCCCTCTGTCTCCTCTGTCTCCTCTTGCGCAATCACCATTGTGCGCCCTGCAGTAGCCTGAAGCAATGGCTGCTCCCCATCTCTCAAGGGGCGCACCCCTACGATCACCTTTGTGGGCTTCGCCAAACGAACAACATCAAACAAGTCCATCTCTGCGCAACAAAACAACAAACAAATAGCAAAGGCGTTAGTAAAACTACAAAGGGAAGAATGCTTACAACTATCAAGTGAAGAGGAAGGAAGAGACAAGCACCCACCCCGGCTGTCTTCATCCAAGAATGTTGGCACCTCTTCCGGACTACCAAAGTAGTTGTGATTGATGCCCATGTGCACCAAAAAATCTTCTGGATACGGTTCAATAGGTATGCGATTGGTGTTTATAGTCTCCGCATCCGCCACATTATACAATCCGGGGTCTGGGCGCTCATCTCTCGGCAACGATTCTTGAGTATAGAACTCAAATACCCAGGGAAAAAATGCACTATCAATCCAGAAAATTTTTTCCCTCCATACCCTTAGTGCGTCTAATTTCTTCGCATAACACTGCAGAGACCCCGCGCGCTTAGCAAAAGTGACCCACCCGTTCAACCACGACGTGTGGTAAAACGCGCGGAATAAATGCACAGTGGGTTCAATCGCCAACAGGCGACAATTTACCTCAAAATTGGTAACTTTTGCCGCACCTATACAGTGCAGTTGCGAGATGTGCAAGCGATAATGGTTTAAGATATCGCACAAAAATAGGGAAATGGGAACACGCTGGTTCGCAAATTCGAAGAAGCGCGTATAAACCCCCACCTTTCCTTGCGGGAAATTCGATATTGATGCATTTGCGGCCGGAACTTCCGGATGCAATGCGAGAGGGATATAATAGTCTGAGGTGAACTGACGAAGTTCATCCTCAGATATATTGGAACTAATCTCAGATAATTGAAGAACCATGATACCTATTATCGGCTGATGCGTGTCGCGTGTCGTTGCGGTTTAGCAGTTTTAATGCCTACTCAAGTTTTAAATTTATATTTAGCCGACTTATCAATAACACACACACTTAACGAGCAGTGTACCCGGTCAGTATGAACATAATGGTAAGTAGAGTGTCGATCACTAAGAGTGGAACCTATTATCTCATTATTCTAATCAGTATTTTAATATATTAAGTTAGCTATACAACCTATTCTAACGCAAGGGGGGTTCAGCCTGAGAGAATGGCACGATTTGGTTGCAATTAAATAATAAACTAAACCAATAGGCACGAATCAGCAAGTAGCACACACGTACACAGATAAATACTCAAGACAATAAGAGGGCTGTCCTTATGATAAGTAGTTTGTCACTTGTTTTATTGCTAGTGTTATATGAAGTGTATAGTTCGATGCAACGCACCGAGATTAAGTCCTTTCTCGTTGGTTCTAATCTTATCGGCGAGTAAACCCTTAATGATTACTTATGACTATCCCATTTATCTTTCTCCTACTTTTCTACAGACCATAGAATGCATAGGCGATCTAATAAACAGGCGAGGGCAGAGGCATGGCGACCCGATCAACGCTCAGCTAGACACAGAGGTTATCAATGCACTAATAAAAGTCACCAATGACATCAACATATAAACTTTAATTAATGAGAAAGCAGTTTTAAGGGAGTGCAATCTTTCCGTTGTCACATTACACAAGCCACCAATCTTGATGAATTAAAGTTTACTAACACAATAAAACAAAACTACTTAATGAATTAAACACATGCAGCACCTTCTTACAGCTCTTGTATCTTTGATTTGGGTGTGTCTTGTGCTGCTGCCTTGACTGAATTCGTCCTAGGTTTCTGGTCTTCGGTCTTCGTATATAATATGTGTCTCCGACTAAAGCTACGGAATTCGTCTGGTCTTGGGGTATTTATAGTTTCTGTCTGAGGGTAAGATGCGGCGCATCTAGTAAGTAGATGCGGCGCATTGACTTAACTTCGCGTGGGGTCCAAGATTATAATATTCAGGAATATTCGTACACCGCCAGAAGATGCGGCGTAACTCCATTTATAGATGCGGCGCATGTCCTCTTGTATCTTGGATCGTATCTGGTGAAATATTGATAGTGATGCGGCGCATGTCATAAGTGAGATGCGGCGCATCTGGAGCAGAATAGTCTTGATCTTGTACATTTCGGTAGATTCTTAACTTCTTGCATGTTTTGCCCCATAATTAGTCCAAAATCGCCAAGTTTCACCAAATGCTTGTTTTCAACTGAGAATTACAAAAGTAAACGATTAAGTATCAATCCTCATACATAATATAATAAAACAAGTCAAATTATTAGGATAAATGATAGTAATAAAATGTACTTATTTGAGTTCATCAAATATCCCCCCACTTGAACTTTACTTGTCCCCAAGTAAACCTTAGAATTAATCTTATGAAAATGTATCCTAAAGGATATTAGGATTTATTTTTATATTTAAGCATGTATTCGTTTTTGTCATAATCACACAACTAAACACTTAACGAATTAGAAGTAGAATAAAATATTTTGATAAAAGCAAATCTAATCGTTTAACTGTCCAGTCGCGATGAATATTCTATCATAAGCTTGGCAAGTATACACATCTCCTCCACTAAAGCCAAGGAATAACAAGTCTAAAGCGGTAAAAAGGGTTTTTAGGCTTAAGGGTTAATTATTCTTAATCACTATCGATCTCAAATTCCAGAAAAGGCGACAAAATCACAAATACATGATCGAATCCACGAACACGATACTTGCAATTTCTCAAATCCTTAACTCGAATAGGCTAAAGATAAGTCCAAACTTCACCAATAATAATATATCAAAAAGGGCGACAAAATCATAAATACATAGCCGAATCCACGACTACGATACTTAAGATTGCTCAAATCCCTAATCTCAATAAATCAAAGGTTTGGTTGGATAAAGAATAATACAGGGCATGGATAATATTTGGGATATAAATTGGTGTAAAATAAAAAAATAAACAAAACAAATAAATTAAAATCCTAAGTGTGGTTAATCACTATCCCAACCATCCCATGAATAAGACTCATATCATAGAATAACTCACGCTTTAACACTTGAAACACACGCTTTAGGTAGACACGAACTGTACTCAACAAGATCTTAATCAAAGAATAAACCTTAGTTGACGTTCCCATAACTGCTAACTCCCATTCAATCCATAGATATAATATACAACAACTAGTGGTGATATCGACCACTTACATAACTTTACATCGTTGGTTTATCATTCTTCCAACTTTCTTCTTTTTCTTTTTCTTTTCTCATTTTTTCGATTTTTTTTTTTTTTTTTTTTTTTTTTTTTTTTTTTTTTTTTTTGATAAACATAAACATAGATGTGTAAAATTTCACCACATCACTAAAACAATAATTCTGGATAATTTTTTTTCATACTTTTCATGACTTCAGAAATAACGGTAATAGTGAAAGTAGTAAACACACGAAAAATAAACTCAAAGATATACAATATTTACTTTCACTCCAATTGCATTGTGCAATTTCCCGACCTAACCATAGATAATGAATTACGCACGCGAACACAGGTAATGTAAGGAAACACACTTTGCCTATAGCAATTAACCAACCACGGATTCTAATCTATAGGGTAGGCTAAGGTTTAAGGTGTAACGAAACATTTTAACAAAGGTGTAAGAAACGAAAGGAATGGCTCTGAGTGTTTTTCTAAGGGTATCTTACTCTAAAAATGAGAGTAACAAAAGGGTTTATAAGGGGGTTAACTAACCAGTGTAGTTAGCTAATAATGCATAACATATAAAGCTATTTGGGTGTAATCCTAGAAATTTACCAGTTTAGACAAGTCATTCTAATTATATAAATAATACTTATTATGGTGGTCTTGAATAGTATACAGGCCAAGTTCTAAAGTTTACAAGTCACCGTCACACTCATAGATTTGTGAATTTTGAAAAAATCACAATTTTTTAAAAATAACGTCATGTGTGCAGCTATGCAACTTAGACTTTAAACAAAAACAAGCTAAAAAAAATTTAAATTTTGATATATTAAGCACATTTTAAGCATATTTTGAAAAGTTTAGGACAAGTAAGTGTTAAGTGTTCTAATTCTCCAATCCCCCCACTTAAGTTAAACAACGTCCTCGTTGTTCGTATAAAAGGTTAAAAACTGGAAAATAAAAGAATTAGAACAGAAAAACTCCCCTGAGATTTGCTCGGTATGATCCTCCATTAGTATTAGAGCAAAAATCATCTTTCTTGTGGATTAGAACGTTTAAGCTTCATAATTGATGTATCCACAGGAAATGCAGGAATCTATAATACCACCAAGGCTTCAAAACACACCTAAGATAAGAAAGGTTCAACTTGCATAATACATTAGTAGTTAGGAAAAATAAAACATAAAAATTAAAAATGAAAATCATCAGGTCAGTCGATGCGCCGTATCTTATGGAAGAAGATACGCCGTATCGAGCCTGGAATAAATACGGATCAGAATAGAAGATGCGCCGCATCCTTAACCAGGGATGCGCCGCATTAAAATAAACTGATAAAAAGTTTTAAAGTCGAAAATAAAAAATGCAGAAAAATAAAATAAGATATGACCATTGCAGGAGATGCGTCGCATCTCAGAATTGAGATGCGCCGTATCCTCTGCGGCCTGACTGACTCGACACATAAACAGAATAATAAAAAGATAAATCCGGGTTGTCTCCCGGTAAGCACTTGTCTTTATTCCAGAGTCTTCAAGTTAGACTCACGTTCAGCTCATTAATATCGATCATTTATTCCTACATTGCCACGTAGGATCCATTTAGCGACTAATTCGTCACGTATGTATTCAGGTCCCAAATTCAAAACTCCTTTATAGAATCCTTCCATCATTTGATATGGGTACTCAATCCCTCTCTTCATGTCATCGTTACTAATAAAAAGGAATGGAGAGAATTTGTAGCAGACCCTATTAGTAGCATGTTTAAACCCAGGGTGAGTTCGGGGCATCATATAAGTGATAATGTCGCTTCCACATTGAAAGGTGATCTTTCCCTCAAATCGTTTTGCATTAATAGTGATCTCCTTACAAAATGGTTTTCCAACAATCACGTCACCCATATTGCTGTCACGATAGGCATTCATGTCTTCAACAACGGTGAACTCAGTTACAATAGTAAAGCGTCCTACGAAGATCGGGACATTAATGAAGGCTCCAACTACATTCTTTCCCTTATGCTCCACTTTATTTCTCATAATAGAATTGTAAAAGCTTCTTGACATGACATTGATTGGTAAAATAGGAAATAAATTGGCGTCAATACACTTGTACCCAATCATGCATGGGAATTGCAAATTGTAAGCACAATTGGCGTGGATCCTTCTACCGTAATCCCAAGAACCATCATATCCCTCAAATTCATCGTAATTCCTAGTATTAATAACGTTGACTTTTGGACTATCCACAATTTCTCCTTCTTCTAACTCAGATTCCGCATCACCCATGAACAGGTCATTGGATGCCAATGGTCCATTAAGGTCATTAAGTTCAATGTAGTCCCCATCGTAGCGTTCGGGTGATTTATCATGCACTAATATATCATTCATAAAGTTGGCTTCGAGGTCGAAGTCAATCAGTTCTCCGAATCCTTCCATTTTCCTTCTGAAATAATCACAAAAGCATAAGTAGGATCTGTTCGCTAGAAGAAAAATTAATGAATATAGAAACGGATATAAGAATAAAAATAACTGATATCGGAAGACGATGCGCCGTATCCAAAAAGTTGGATACGCCGTATCTTATAATCGTTAAAATTAAATCAGACTTTTATTCAGAAAATAGATACGCCGCTTAGAAATTTGAATGCGCCGTATCAATTTTAATAATCAAAAATCGATATTTATTTAAAATTAAATGCGCCGTATTAACAAAAGTTAATGCGCCGTATTTTCGTTACGTTTCAAAATATAAGATTTTTGATTCAGAAGATACGCCGTATCGACAGAGATCGATGCGCCGTATTTGTTTAATAATCGAAAACTGTTTTTAATTAAAATATAGATACGCCGTATCTGCTAAAGCAGATGCGTCGTATGGCGTTAACGTTTAGAAAAATTTTTCCTTAAAAGCAGATACGCCGTATCTTGGGGAAAAGAAGCGTCGTATCGCTTTATTGCTTAGAAAAAATTTCTTATTAAAAACAGATACGCCGTATCTTGGGAAAGATGCGTCGTATCGAATTAATTAAACGCGTTGTATTTTATAAAAAATTGAATGCAATACGCCGTATCTGAGAAATCAGATGCGCCGTATCGTTCGATTTAGCTCAATACAACGATAGCAGAAAACAAAAAATACGAAAAAATAAAAACAAATAAAACACACGAAAATAAACACAAACAAAAGCAAACAAATAACACACAAAAACAGAAAATATGCAAAATAGTACAATGAATGCAAATTAATCTAATACACAACAAAATTAGCGGTTAGATTAAAAATTAAAAACCTAATTAAAATACTAATCAAATTAATAGATAATAACAATTCATTCCCCGGCAGTGGCGCCAAAAACTTGATGCGTGTCGCGTGTCGTTGCGGTTTAGCAGTTTTAATACCTACTCAAGTTTTAAATTTATATTTAGCCGACTTATCAATAACACACACACTTAACGAGCAGTGTACCCGGTCAGTATGAATATAATGGTAAGTAGAGTGTCGATCACTAAGAGTGGAACGTATTATCTCGTTATTCTAATCAATATTTTAATATATTAAGTTAGCTATACAACCTATTCTAACGCAAGGGGGGTTCAGCCTGAGAGACTGGCACGATTTGGTTGCAATTAAATAATAAACTAAACCAATAGGCACGAATCAGCAAGTAGCACACACGTACACAGATAAATACTCGAGACAATAAGAGGGCTGTCCTTATGATAAGTAGTTTGTCACTTGTTTTATTGCTAGTGTTATATGAAGTGTATAGTTCGATGCAACGCACCGAGATTAAGTCCTTTCTCGTTGGTTCTAATCTTATCGGCGAGTAAACCCTTAATGATTACTTATGACTATCCCGTTTATCTTTCTCCTACTTTTCTACAGACCATAGAATGCATAGGCGATCTAATAAACATGCGAGGGCAAGGCATGGCGACCCGATCAACGCTCAGCTAGACACAGAGGTTATCAATGCACTAATAAAAGTCACCAATGACATCAACATATAAACTTTAATTAATGAGAAAGCAGTTTTAAGGGAGTGCAATCTTTCCGTTGTCACATTACACAAGCCACCAATCTTGATGAATTAAAGTTTACTAACACAATAAAACAAAACTACTTAATGAATTAAACACATGCAGCACCTTCTTACAGCTCTTGTATCTTTGATTTGGGTGTGTCTTGTGCTGCTGCCTTGACTGAATTCGTCCTAGGTTTCTGGTCTTCGGTCTTCGTATATAATATGTGTCTCCGACTAAAGCTACGGAATTCGTCTTGTCTTGGGGTATTTATAGTTTCTGTCTGAGGGTAAGATGCGGCGCATCTAGTAAGTAGATGCGGCGCATTGACTTAACTTCGCGTGGGGTCCAAGATTATAATATTCAGGAATATTCATACACCGCCAGAAGATGCGGCGTAACTCCATTTATAGATGCGGCGCATGTCCTATTGTATCTTGGGTCGTATCTGGTGAAATATTGATAGTGATGCGGCGCATGTCATAAGTGAGATGCGGCGCATCTGGAGCAGAATAGTCTTGATCTTGTACATTTAGGTAGACTCTTAACTTCTTGCATGTTTTGCCCCATAATTAGTCCAAAATCGCCAAGTTTCACCAAATGCTTGTTTGAATTACAAAAGTAAACGATTAAGTATCAATCCTCATACATAATATAATAAAACAAGTCAAATTATTAGGATAAATGATAGTAATAAAATGTACTTATTTGAGTTCATCATCGGCGCACGCGCTACTATCTTCGCTTTTGTTGATTTGTTTCTTGAAGGTTTAACAATGGCGAAGAATGTTGATTTTTTTTTACTGTGGTAGCCACAGAGAAATGACGGCTTCACTTTATATAGGGTACACATATTCGTGGATGTACGACATGTGTACCCCACTTGCTCTAATCGTACGGTTGGGAACTCAAAAGGTAAAGCACTTTTTCACCCACCACACACGATTTTCGAAGAAGATACTTGGACTAGGTTAACTCGCTACTTTTGGCGGGAAATACTTAAAGCTTCCCCGCTACGCATTGAGGAATATATTTTTTTTAGTTGTTAGTCTAGTATCCGCAGTCACGCATTGCGCACACTAGACTGGGGGGACATGATGACGTATAGTCCGTATTCGGGTCACGAACCCGGCCCATACTTAAGTCCATCACGAATGGACTCTAGCCCGTCACGATATGGGCTATTGCGATAACGGTTTGGGCTTACGATGGCCCAAACCCAACGTTATTTATGGCTGTGATAATATATCTTTTATTTATGGGATATATATTGCCTAATCGCCCTACGCGGGATAGACCGAAGATTGGGGAACACGAAACCAATAAGGATTTCGTGTCCATATATAGAGGGCATCTCAACCCTCACAAAGGTACGACTTACAAAACCCTAACTCTTCTACAAACCCTAAAACCGATTACTTACTCTCACGCCGGAGGATAATCATGGGAGACAATCCCACGGTAAGCCTAACGGTGTTTTCCTGTTTTCTTAGTGCGCAGGTCTCAAGCATTAAGATTGAATTGGTATGGAATCAAGGAACGCCCAACTTTTGTATCAACAAGACCACACCAAGTGAAGCCCATTACTTGAAGATAACAACTCATAAAGTATGTAGGATCGAGTACTTCGAGCTTGATTGAGCTTGGTATAAACAAGAACCTCTGCAATACAAGTGTTTATGCGGAAACTAAACAGCAAGTATTATAAAGAAGAAAACTCTAAGAGAACAATGATCCTCTATGGATCAAACTATTGAACTAAGAATCGTTTATTGAATATTGAAAGATGTTCAAGGCGTATATAAACTCATAGACGGGTTTAGCTTTTATACTAACAAGATCACCTAACCCTAACCCGTTCTACAAGTAAACGTGTAAAGAGATTAACAACAATCTCTTCTAAAAATAAATCATAACAAACATTCTAAATATGCGGATAACAACTAACACTATCCGCAGGAATAATACTATCGGCAGAAACAAGATAACACTGTCGGCAGCAATGAGCTTTCAGCAGGAACCAAGCTATCGGCAGGAACCAACTTTACACTATCGGCAGCAACAATGAACTCTTATTTCCCAGAGATCCTAACAATCCTCCCCTAATCTTGAGGTTGACTAGGTTAACCTGCAAGATTCCCTTGTGATAGAGCTTTCATAAACTCAGGCTTGAGGACTGCGACTTAGCAGCAACAATAAGAAGTAACCAGCAGAAACTGCAATAACTTCAAGATCCCAACTTCTATAGCATCCAGCAGCAACTTCAATAGAGCAGCAGGAACATGAAATCTTCTTCAAAATAGATTAACTGGTCACTATAACATCACTTGAACTTGGCTGCTACTAATGACAAAATGTACATCAAATCTCTTTAAGTTTCATACTATTCTCATCACATCCAGGTGTGTTAACTCCTGTGAGAGGTGAATCATTGAAAATTAATGGATTTGATGTCTCTTTACCAATAGCCATCACTACTGGAGTAGCCAATGTTTAGGTGTGTTAGACCATGGTACATTGATAACCATCTGATTTATTAGCAAATCAGCAACTATAAACGGATTTGACTTGTCTTTACCTGTAGCCGTTTGCTCAGGACTAGCCAATGCTTTGGTTTCAACTGAACCTTGGTGAATTGAATACCAAATATGGATACCAAATGTCTTTACCACAAACCATACTTTTGTGGACTAGCCAATCCTTTGGATCCCATAAGGGTTACATCCATGGTGAATTGAGAACCATTTTCAACTCTCAGAAATGAATCATGGGTGAGTTGAAGTACCCTATAGCTTTGAGCAAGCTATTACAGCTATCAACGGATTTGATTATCACACCAGAGCCGTACCCTCATGGTGAGTCAACTCTTTCTTGTCTGCAAGACATGGTGAGTTGAGCACCATTTATTGTGCAGGTGTAAACACCAACACTGTACCTGCAAGGTGTTGCTCAAAACCAACTTATTAGCACACAAATATACAATAAGAATTTTTTTTTTTTTTTTTTTTTTTTTTTTTTTTTTTTTTTTTTTTTTTTTTTTTTTAACAACTAAGAAAAACACTCCAAAATAAAATAAGAAAAGAAAATAAGAAAGAAAGAAATGAAAACTATACAACAACAACAAGAATAATCCTCCCCTTGAACTTCATTCCTCCCCTTAATCTGCAATCCTCCCCTTAAGCCCTGTAGCTAGGGATTGACCATCCCAATATGAACCACCAAATGCTTAAACCTTGGTCCATCAAAAGCCTTAGTAAGCAAATCAGCCACATTATCATCCGTGTGAATCTTTTCCACCTGAATAAGATGCTTCTCATAAGCATCTCTTATGAAATGGTGTCGAATTTCAATATGCTTTGTCCTTTGATGATAAACAGGATTCTTAACAATACACATAGTACTTTGATTATCAATAAAGATCTTAGTGTTCATGAAGTTGAATCCATAATCCAACAGCTGATTTTGCATCCAAAGAACCTGTCCACAGCAACTAGCAGCAGCAACATATTCTGCCTCAGTAGAAGATGTAGCCACTATAGTCTGCTTCTTGCACTGCCAAGAAACTAACCTTCTACCCAGAAACTGACAACCTCCAGTTGTAGACTTCCTATCAAAGTTAGCCCCAGCATAATCACTGTCACTATAGGCTTCTAACACAAAAGGAGAGTCTTTGGGATACCAAAGTCCCAATTTTGGCTGTCCTTTCAAATACTTAAAGATTCGCTTGACTGCATTAAGGTTAGAAGTCAATGGTGTAACCTGATGTCTAGCACATGCACCAACAGCAAACATGATATCAGGACGTGAAGCTGTTAAATACATGAGGGAGCCAATCATGGATCGATATAAATGAACATTAACAGCAGCATCAGGTTCATTATTGGACTTAGGCTTTGGAGGTTCAAATGGAGTTACAGCAATCTTCCCATTCTCCATATCAAACTTTTTAAGCATGTCATAAACATACTTCTCCTGAGAAATAAAGATCCCATCTGATGTCTGCTTAACCTGGAGACCCAAGAAGAAAGTCATTTCACCCATAGCACTCATTTCAAATTCACTCTTCATCAATTCTTCAAACTCCCTGCACCAAGCTTCATTAGTGGAGCCAAAGATAATATCATCAACATATACTTGTACCAGAATGATATCTTTGAAGTCCTTTCTGATAAAAAGAGTTTTATCAATAGCCCCTCTTCTGTACCCATGTTTTAGCAAGAAGGCTGATAATCTTGCATACCAAGCCCTTGGTGCTTGATGAAGACCATAAAGTGCTTTAACCACTTTGTAGACCAAATTAGGATTCTGAGGATCTACAAATCCCTGTGGTTGAGTAACATAAACCTCTTCCTCAATCCTTCCATACAAAAATGCACTCTTCACATCCATCTGATAAACTACAAATCCCATAAAGGAAGCAAAAGCCAAAAACAACCGAATTGCTTCAACTCTTGCCACAGGTGCAAACACCTCATCATAATCAATCCCCTCCTCTTGTCTATGACCTTGAGCAACCAGTCTAGCTTTATTTCGAACCACAATTCCCCTTGCATCTCTTTTATTCTTTAGAATCCATTTAGTTCCAATAGCATGTTTGCCAGCAGGCAAAGGTACCAACATCCATACTTTCTGATTCTGGAACTGCTGCATCTCTTCTTGCATGGCCTCAACCCAATCATCATTAGCAAGTGCCTGAGCTATGCTAGTTGGTTCAACTTGAGATAAGAAACAAGCATACAGACAATGTAAGTAATCAGTATGATTACTCCTCAATTGATCCTGTATATAACTGAGAAAAGCAGATTCTCCAAATTTAGATGGATGCAATTTACTCCTTGTTTGAACAGGGGAATTAAGATCTCCAAGAATCAAAGACTGAGGATGAACTGTATTGATCCTCTTGGTAGCAATGGGATTAACATCAATGGAGGATGCCTGATTAGTAATTGAAGGGTTGAAGTCATCATCATATGAGGAAGAAGTGAAAATGCCAGATCTGGACTGATGATGAGGATCATTAAGCTTATCTCTTGAAGAGACCGAATTTCCAAGATCAGAAGGAATTGGAAATCTTTCAGGGGAGTTATCAATTCCCAACTTGTCAACAAATGGAGAAGACACAGGGACATCAGCAGAAACATTTGAAGGATCGGCAGGAACCGATCCACTATCAGCAGGAACAGCATCAGCAGGAACAGGAATACTACTAGTTGTATTGAGTTCCCTTCGAACTTCAGCTTCAGCCTTTCTCAGGATCTCCTCTGTCTCTTTAGAAAATCCAGAACCAAACATCTCAGCAGCTCTTTTGGCATTAAACTCTTGTCTTTGAAGCCTAGCAAGATCTTCTGCAAAACTAGAATCACTTCCATCCATATCAGAAGAATCTTTGAGCTTTGAACCTGAAATGTTGTTAGAGGGAAAAGAAGGAACAACTATAGGTCGTTCATCACTCTCTGCATCAGAATCATCATCTGAGGTACCTGCATTGTTAGATTGAGAAACATTTGTACCACCAGACAGATTTGATTTGAATCTAGTATACCCTAAGGTGTCAGATAGATAATCCAGATCAAAGTACCACTCTGGACCAGCACCCTGTACATTAGGTTTATCTTCAAGATA
The DNA here is from genome assembly GCA_021014915.2 of Artemisia tridentata subsp. tridentata. NCBI lineage: Eukaryota > Viridiplantae > Streptophyta > Magnoliopsida > Asterales > Asteraceae > Artemisia > Artemisia tridentata. The sequence goes on along the minus strand of CP139502.1, from coordinate 158,321,238 downwards.
TCTTAAGTTGAGAGTCTCTTCTATTCTCTTAGAGGACAGATTATAAACCCTATAGGCTTTACCATGAGCAGAATATCCAACAATAAACCCTTCATCAGCCTTTCCATCAAACTTGCCTAGATAATCACTAGTGTTCAAAATAGTGACTTGACATCCAAAAGGCTTAAGGTAACTAATGTTTGGAACCTTCCCAGACAAAAGTTCATAAGGTGTTTTATTATGAGGCCTAGTAATAGATACCCTATTCAACACATAACAAGCAGTGCAAACTGCTTCAGTCCAAAACATAGTGGGCATCTTAGATTCAGCTAACATAGTCCTAGCCGCTTCTATCAAGGTCCTATTTTTCCTTTCTGCAACCCCATTTTGTTGTGGAGTTCTAGCATTACTATAGTCCCTTTTTATCCCCTTAGACCTACAGAGTTCAATAAGATTAAAATTCTTAAACTCTGTGCCATTATCACACCTTATAGACTTAACCTTTTTATTTAGCTGATTTTCTATTAAAGCAATAAAATCCCTAAGTACTGGATAAGTTTCATCTTTAGTACTCAAAAAGAAAGTCCAAGAAAACCTGCTAAAATCATCTGTAACCACCAGGCAATAATTCTTATGGTCAATACTTCTGATAGAAGTAGGACCAAAAAGATCCATATGAAGAAGCTGCAAAGGCTCAGAGATGGTGCTCACAGCAGTTATGGCCTTGTATGATGCTTTGTGCTGCTTTCCTTTGTTGCAGGCAACACAATTGTGCTCATTAGAGAAGTTTTTCAAAGGAAGCCCTTTCACCAGACCATTCTTAGCCAGCTTGTTAATGGTCTTGAAATTTACATGTGCCATTCTTCTGTGCCATTTATTGGATTCATCCACAGAAGCTTTTGCAACCAGACAAGCAAGTGACCCCTCAGGCTGAACATCACTAAGATTGAAGCTATAAAGATTGTAAGTCCTAGGAACTTTAAGTTCAACCTGACTTTCATCAGGCAACTTGAAGTCTTTGGACAACACAAAGCACTCATTCTCAGTGAATAGAACACTGTTCTTCTTGTCACAGATTTGAGAGACAGAGAACAAATTGAAGTCTTGGAGTTCCTTCACATATAGCACATCTTCAAAGTCTAGCTTGGCAGTCTTGATAGTTCCTTTCCCTGAGATCATTCCATCTCCTCCTCCAAATGTCACAGTACCTCCATTCAAAGGAATAAAATCATGTAACCTTTCCAAATTCCCTGTCATACTCCTGGAACATCCACTGTCAACAATTCCAACATCTTTGCTTCTAAAAGGAAAATCCTGAGATAAAGAATACATATTCAACATTAGATACAAGAGAGACTCAAGCCATTGCTGACTTGAGCCTGCCTAGTGGATCAATAAGAATTAAACCCTGGAGATTGATAAGATCCACCATTGATCTTGGATCCCATTTTCATATGTTGGTTATTGATTTTCCAAGACCAACCTGCTGAGGACTTAACAGCAGTGTTCCATCTTCCCCCTCCCTTGTGCATTGTGTGAAAACAAACAGGTCTCAAAGCATTTTGAAAGTAAGTACTAGTAGGTCTGAAAGATCTAATATTATTGTTTTTCCAACCAGCAGGATTGCTCCTGTCGGCAGGAACAGGATAAGCAGCAGGAATAGGCTTATCGGCAGGAATGAACTTTTCAGCAGCAACAGGCTTACCAGCAGAAACTGGTTTGCCATAAGCAACTGAAGTTCTCCTAGCTACTTGAGGAATATAAGGGGGAATATCATTTACATTTTTCCATACAGACCTATTTTTACAAGCATATAATCCCATCTGTTTTTCATAGTAGTCACAGTCTTTAATAAGATGATCATAACTACGACACACAAAGCAAGATTTCTTTCTAGGGGACTTTTTCTTAACAATAACATTCTTATTGCAAACAAAATTATTCAAACCAACACATGAAACAGAATTATCCTTAACAGAAACAAAACCACAACCAAAATTGTTTGAAACAAAACCACAACTAGAAACATTATTGTTCTTAAAATTATCAAAAGAAACATCTTCAAATGCAGCTTTCTTTGATTGAGATTCATCAGTAGCTGCTTCTGAGGAGAGGTCTTCTGACTTTATTGATGCAGACTTGTCACTTGATCCACATGTGGCATAGTCATCAGTCTTGATTTCTGAAGATTTGTCACTGTAAGAACAAGAGACAAATTCATTAGAGTCACATTTGTGAATCATCAAAGTCAACAAAAGGATCAGCAGGTTTAAATGTTCCAGTTATGGGTGGAGGAACATCATTCATTCCTCCCTCCTTTACATACTTAACAGGTTTTCTATAATCTACAGGTTCAGGATTAAAAACACTATACTCATTAGGGTCATAATATTGATTTGTCCCTATTAGGTTACTGAATCCTAAACCTTTTTTAGTTTTAGTAGACATAGAACTATCAATAAGCATGTTAAGATTTTTGGATGAGTCTTTCCACTTATCAAATCTAGCCAATGAGTTATCAAGCTTAGACTGAAGATCCTGATTTTCCAATTCTACCTTAGCTTTTTCTCTTTCAGAATGTTTAAACTCATTAGTGGCATTTTTTAAATCTCTTTCCAAAACCTTTACTTTTACTTCATATGCAGACAGTTGTTGTTGATACCAGACCTTTTGTTGTTCTAATGTCTTAACAGCCTTTTTATGAGCCTTAAGTTGAATAAGGTTATCCTTATTTTCACTTTCAATATCATCAAATTCCTGTTTTAATTTAGCATATATAGATTCACATCCAAATGGACAGTTTTGTACCTGAGATGGATGACCCATCATTCCAAACTGACCAGCCACTTGTTTCTTTTCACCATATCCAGCTACCATCCCAAAGACTTTATCTGATCCACTCCCAGCAGCCTTCTCATGATGCTCCCAGTCCACCAGCGAATCCACAGATACCAAAGCCTTGGGGTCGTCTGACTCCAACTCTTGAATTCTGAAAGCAGAATACCGTGCTTTATCATCCACCTTCTTGTCTGGGCATTCCCTGGCAAAATGTCCTGTTTGAGAACATTTATAGCACCTCACCTTCCTTCTGTCAAACCTAGCAGGTTCTTGTCCATCAAAATTGACCCTTCTTCCTGCCTTCTTTTCAAACCTATCCAACTTCAACGATATCATGGCCACCTGCCATCTTAAGTCCATCTCTTCCAGATCCAATTCATCAACCTGTTTAAAATCATCATACACAATCTTCTGCTGTGGTGTACTTTCAGCAACAAACGAGTGAAGCACATCCACTACAAGATTATCAGATCTGGGCTGAGTTTTTGGTGTAGGAGATGAGTAGGAGATTGAGGATGTTGATGGTGTTGGACTGTTTCCATATAATGCTTTGTTAGGACTAGAGTTACTAACAAAAGCAGTATGGGTAGAAGTATAAGGTGAATAGGTGGAATACCCTTTGATATCAAGTTCAAGGGTTTTCAGTTTGTTGTACAGATCATCAAAGCTCATGAAATCCAGTCCTCCTTTGGCCTTGAGGGTTATTGAAACCTGTGACCAGGATGGTGGCAAGGCCCTCAGAAACTTGGTATTACAATCTTCATCGTCCGGCCTAGCTTTCAACTGGTTAAGTTGGCTCAAGATCTTGTGGAATCTGTCATAGCCTTTGTGAATTCCCTCAGCCTCAGAAATCTTGAATTCTTGAAACTCTTGCTTGAGCATAGACTTTCGCATCTTTCTGGATTCATCATTCCCTCCAAATCTGGTCTTTACAGCATGCCAGATCTTTCTAGCATCATCCAAGTGATGAAAATCACTCATATGATCCTCTGGAATAGCTTGAAGTAGAAGAGTTCTTGCCTTTGTTTCCCTTTGAACAGCAATGTGTTCCTCTGCTGTAACAGGTGGCTCTATATAAATATTGCCATCATCATCCCTTCCAATATTCTTCTTGCTATTTCCCTTAAGAATCACATTCCACAGATTGTAATCAGTGTTTGTGATCCAATACTCCATTCTCATAGCCCAGACTTCATACTCATCTTTCTTCAGATATGGGAATTTAGCATTGTTGGTGGACATGGTGGTGAGGACTTGTGTTTGGACTTGAGTGGTTTCTGGTTTGGGTTGTTGATCTTCCGGGTTAATGACATTGGTTTCAGGGTTATCGTCTGCCATTGAGAGAGGGTTTAGAGATATGAGATCGACCTTTTTCTTCTTTATCAGAGATCCTTACCAGGCTCTGATACCACTTGTAGGATCGAGTACTTCGAGCTTGATTGAGCTTGGTATAAACAAGAACCTCTGCAATACAAGTGTTTATGCGGAAACTAAACAGCAAGTATTATAAAGAAGAAAACTCTAAGAGAACAATGATCCTCTATGGATCAAACTATTGAACTAAGAATCGTTTATTGAATATTGAAAGATGTTCAAGGCGTATATAAACTCATAGACGGGTTTAGCTTTTATACTAACAAGATCACCTAACCCTAACCCGTTCTACAAGTAAACGTGTAAAGAGATTAACAACAATCTCTTCTAAAAATAAATCATAACAAACATTCTAAATATGCGGATAACAACTAACACTATCCGCAGGAATAATACTATCGGCAGAAACAAGATAACACTGTCGGCAGCAATGAGCTTTCAGCAGGAACCAAGCTATCGGCAGGAACCAACTTTACACTATCGGCAGCAACAATGAACTCTTATTTCCCAGAGATCCTAACACAACTCATAAAGTATGTCTTAAAGACGGTGGACATAGCTAAAAAGATATTTAGGGGACTGCAACATCGACACATACTTCTAAAGTCTAAACTTCACATTGGAACTAATTATTCAATACAGTTCAACATGCATGAATCCTTATATATAGGTTCCAAATAAATCCATCATCACTACTGTATGAGGATTTCATACATGAAATTAAATCTCAATGTTTATGCTTATGAATAAAAGTTGGAAAATATATTAGAATCAAAGTTAACCATCCATATTGAAACTCAACTGAAATGACATAATTAATACAGTAAATCTTATGCATGAAATCAAATGAATTAGCTTTTTATAATCTATACAAAAATTGTACTTATAAATTTATGATTCTTTTTTGATTAATATAGGAACACGAAACAGTATATACAAAATATGTCAACTTCGTTAAAAGCATGATATTGTATGGAAAAGTTATTTTGGATCCTTTTAGAAAAAAATACTGTAATGAAATAAAGGGTAACAAATAATTTTCATTTATTAGCTGCCCATTGAGAAGTTTGTACTGCCCGTTATATCAAGTTAATACTGCTGAGTAGTGGGCATTGATTTTTAGTACTGCTCGGTTTGAAAGTTAGTACTACTACTTAGTACTGCAGCGTTTAGAGTTTATACTGCTGCGGTTAATGGTTCGTTAGGCTCGATATATTGTTTATACTGCTGAGTTGAAAGGTTGTTCATATTAGTGCTGCTCGATGTATTTGGTTAATGTTGCTCATTGGTTTAAGTTAGTACATTATATGTTTCCATCATTTCCAGAATGAATATGAGCAATCCCTTTCACTGTTCCAAGAACTCTTAATCTGGTTTCCCAATCGAGCGATCGTCCTGAACCTGTGTTACCTCTATCATAGATGGGAATGGCATTAAACTTTTTCTTATCAATGATTCACTACATAAGTTAGAAATCTGAAACTAATCGACTACCCAAACAACTTATCTACAAAGATTTGCAAAGTTACATTATAAATATCCAAAGAAGATTACCTGTAATTAAATGCATATTGCATCCATTTGCTATATTTGATCCAGGTGTGGTGTCTGTAACTTAGTTACCAAATACATGTAATTTACAACTGAAACATACCCATTATAACATCAATAAAACTACTCAAAAACATAAGTAAAACAATACCCATATTATGAAAAACAAAACTTGCTCATTAAATCTCATTATAGTCACCAAATTCAGGACTCACAAAATGAAACCAAAAAAGTTGACTAGTCCATAAATTTGAACAATAAAAAGCTTGCAATTTTTAACACTCAGCACATAACACTGCCCTAATGAACAGATTTTATGAGCACATTGCAAAGAAATGACAATATGTATGGTTATAGACAAACCAGTGTGAGACGTTTGGGAGTCCACAGAATAAGCCAGAGCTTTTTCCTCCTCAATAAGTTGATGTTCATAATACTTGCGATAAACAAACGAGACCCAGTTCACACCAACAGTTTCTATAGTGCGACATCATGCGAAGCTATTACGAACGTTTCAGTTTGACACAGTGGACCCCATGAAATTTGACAAGACGACCATTACCTTTTCCATAAAAACATATACTAAAATTTTAAATTAAGTACCCATGCTTTTGTTCCTATAAATAAGTGTTTATTGTTCCTCAGTTTTTTCCACAAATACTTTCGAGTTACCATTTAAGCTTTATTGCTCAAAACCCAAAGAATCCGATTCATTTAAATACCAGTTTATTTAACTTCAAATTTCCCTCCTCACTTCATTAAGTTTGACAAAGGTATTCGCACACGCTACTCAACATTATCTACAAACACAAGGCCAAAGCTTTCGAAGGTAAACGTCAGAGTTCAAAGGAACCACAGAGATCAACGTCAATGTTCATTTCTGCTCTTGAATTTCTCGATGGTTACCCGGACTGTAACTCTAGGTCACTAAGTTAGTATGGTTATTCCAGCAAAATGGTAAAATGTGTTTAGGAATTTGGTCTGCCATTTTGCACAGATGTTAATCTGGTTGGTATAAATATTGAAGGATCCCTACTTCCCTTGAATCATTTACAATGGTCATGATCTACTTAGTTGGAGGCGTCCTTCACGGTTTGACTTTCAAGTTGATCATATTTAACACCACAAGGCATCTTTTTTTTATTCATCTCCATATTTCAATGAAAAAATTAACCAAATAACAATCGTGTGATCATATAGCATATTTCTTCCTTTCAATCACCATCTACGGTCATCCATATAAGCATCTTATCTTTCAAGGCATATGGAGAGGTTATGAGTTTTTTAGGAGCTAAAATGGATTTACTTTGTAGTGCAAAGTATAAGGGTTATAAATTTAGTTTATTGCGAATGTATTTTATCCATCATCTACAATTATCATGATCTACTTATTTGAGACTGTTATTTATTTTTCATGTGTTTTCATGATTTTCCTTTGTATGTTATTCGAAATGACATGTAGCAATATCTATGACCGTTATTTCATTTGGAACGACATGTATATCTAAAAATCAAACATCATCGTTCCACTAACAAACATCATTGTTAGCCATGTCTTCAAAAAATGATGTCTCATGCCAACAAAAATAAGAAACAACGTTTGGGTTTAGAAGGGACCTCTAGTTCAAGATCCCCTTCTCCTCTAAGATCTCTGATGAGGTGCAATTTTATACGTTTTTAAGGGGTCATTTAGCCCCTAAATCCGTACATATTCAATCATTTATTGCCGTAAATCGTTTCTATTTGAGTTTTATGTACTCGGGAAGCTAATATTGGCTCGATTAAACGGAAAAACGAAGAAAACGACAACATCAAAAAAAGGTCACAGAAAAGGAGTTGTGACGGCGTCACAGGCATTAAGTGACGCCGTCACTTGAACAACTCAAAGAACTTGAAGTTTCGAAAATTACAAGTGACGACTCAGGCGATGGCGACGGCCTCATCCTGACGGCGTCACGACCAAAATACTGAAAGAAGATGACGTCACAAACCCAACCTGGCGCCGTCACATTAAGTCGGTGCAAAGAGCGAAACCCTAACTGGCGGCGAGCTGACAGCGTCACATCTAACAAGTGACGTCGTCACAAGTGTAAATCTATATATATTCTCGTATTATTTCCATTGTAAAGTGCGCAACTTTGGGATAACCTAGAAGTCCGAACTTAGGGTGATTTATAGCAGTTTTTCAAGCCTTTTGGCCCCAAGACTTCCTATGTATTAGAGAGATAAGTTATTTAATTAATCATTCAATTATGTTTACGTGTGATTGTTTGATTTCTTTATTTGCTTTTCTTTTCATTACTATGCTAGGCTAAATTTAGATACTTTCGGACCATTGTTGATGATTATTCTAGAGCTGTTTGGGTTTATCTGGTTAAGTCTAAAGATGAAATTTATGATCATTTTGTAAGTTTTGTGAAACTTATTGCAACTCAGTTTATGAAAATTGTTAAAGTTATAAGATCTGATAATGAGATTGAGTTTGTTAATTCTAAAATGACACAATTTTTAAGTAACAGTGGTATAATTCATCAGACTTCTTGTGCCTATACACCTCAGCAAATTAGGGTTGCTGAGAGGAAACACAGACATCTGCTCAATGTAGCCAGAAAACTTATGTTTCGGTGTGGGTGGGGGGGGGGGGATTCCTTTGTGTTTTTGGTCTGAATGCATTCTAACGGCTACATATTTAATTAACATGTTTCCCTCTTCAGTGTTGAATGGAAAATCACCTTTTTATATGTTGTATGGTAAGGGACCATCTCTCTCACTTAAGAAGTTTTGGATGTTTGTGTTTTGCAAGAGTTTTATACAATAGTGATAAGTTTTCATATAGGTCTGAGTAATGTGTTTTATAGGATTTTCTTCTGTGAAAAAAGCTTATAAGTTGTTGAGTCTTGAAAATAGAATTCTTTTTCTTATAGGATGTAAAGTTTTATGAAACCATTTTCCTTATAAAATGAGTTCAAATAAAGAAAAAAATTATGTTGAACAAAATGTTGGTTCTAATTTTTTTTTTTGTTGATGATTTTGAGTTTGAAAACCAAAACTCAAGTCCAAATGATGATGGGAGAGAGCCATCTGGTAGCAATACTAGATTTGGTCTTAATACAGATGATACTCCAAAGGAGCAGTCTTCTGTTGAAGATCAGATTCTAGTACACATAGGTGAAGAAAACTTCCATGAGGGGACTATTACTAAAAATAATCTTGTTCATACCACCTCTGTTCCAAATCATTTTTTCAACACTAAAGAGAGTATTAGTACTAGAAGGTCTCAAAGACAGTCTAAACTGAATGACTATGTTCTTGGTAATAAAGTGAGATATGGTTTGATAAAATATGTCAATCATACTTTGTTATCTGCTGAAAATTGTGGTTTTATTGCCAATATTAATAATTCTTGTGAACCTACTACTTATGAAGAGGCTGCACTTGATAAAAATTGGGTGCTGGCTATGAATGATGAAATGCAGGCCTTGTATGAGACTGATACCTTTTTTTCTAACTAACTTACCTAAAAATAGAAAAGCTATTGGGTGTAAGTGGGTCTTTAAAATAAAGTATAAGTCTACAGGTGAGATTGACATATACAAAACTAGACTTGTATCTAAGGGTTATAATCAGAGGGGGAAGGAATTGTTAAAACTTTTTTGAGTAGTAAGTTTAAAATTAAAGATCTTGGTGAACTCAAACATTTTCTGGGAATAGAAGTTTTGAAAACTGAAAGTGGATGGTTATGTTTATCCCAAAAGAAGTATTGTTTGGAACTGTTACATGATTTTGGTTTTTTGGCTTGTAAGCCAGTGTCTACTCCTTTACCAGAAAATATAATTTTAGCTCATAAAGAATCAGTTGATGATAAGTTCTTGAAAAATGTTACCAACTATCGAAAGTTGGTAGGAAAACTGATTTATTTAACTCTTACAAGACTTGATATTGCATATTCTATACATTGTCTTAGCCAACATATGCATGCCCCATTACAATCTCATATGGATATTGCTTTGAGGGTTTTAAGATATCTTAAGGGTGTACCAAGATCTGCGGTGGAATGAAATCTCAGCAACAAACCTTTAAAAGTTTATGTTGATTCTGACCGGGCAAAATGTCCAATGACCAAGAGATCAGTTTCAGGTTATTGTATTTATTTTAGTGGTTGTTTTGTTTCTTAGAAAAGTAAGAAACAATCAACTTTGTTTAAATCATCTGCAGAGGCAAAATACAGGTCTATGGCTGCTGTCACTTGTAAGGTAATGTGGATTGTTAATATTCTGAAAGATTTTAAAAGTTACAAATCTTTTACCTGTTGAGCTTTACTATGATAATAGTGCAACTATACAAATAGCTACAAACCCTGTTATGCATGAAAAGACTAAGCATTTTGAATTAGATGTTCACATTATCAAAGAAAATGTTACTATAGGTCTTATAAAAACTGCAAAAAATTGATTCTCAAAATTAGATTGCAGATGTTCTAACTAAAGCTATTGGCTTCCTTCAACATAGTTTTTTGGTTAAAAAATTAACTCTTCTGAATATGTTTGCAAAATAGATTGGGGGCAAAGTAACAAACTATTTTGTTGTTTATAACTTCAAGGACCAGTCTTGCCAACTTTCATAGTTTACTAAAGCTAACATTCTACTTTGTTAGTGTTTAGCAGTTTATGAATATTACAGGGACCAAAGTGAAGCATGGCTCTATATAAGCAACTCAAAACCGGATCTAGGGTTCACTTTTGCTCTCTTGTTTCTCTCACCTACAAACTTATTCACTTAAAGTTGTTCGTCTGTTGATCTTGTGTTAATCGTTCAATTTACATCTTGTAACCATTCAGTTACGAGTTGTGTGGTTGTTTGTATCGGTTGTATTTGAGATCGTATCCGTTTGAGGACAATCTTTCTTTTCTTTGTAATCGTTTTGATCACACTCGTTTGAGGACGATTCTTCTTTTAATCTTTTACTAGATCCGTCCCAAAATAAGTGTCCAGTTTGACTTTTCAGAGTCAAATTGGTTCAACTTTGACCTTATTTATTTTTGCGGGTGTTATATAATACTTGATGCAAAATATATGAATGGATTGGGTTTTAAGTTTATTTTTCATTGGTATAATTCTTCGTCAAGTATTATATAATACAAAAGAAATATTTAAGGTCAAAGTTGAACCAGTTTGACTCTGAAAAGTCAAACTGAACACTTATTTTGGGACGGGGGGAGTATAAAAAAGTAAAACGGTGGTTGGTTGTGTTTAAAACTGTGGTATTGATTTTTACACTAGTCCTACCCCTTACAACCCCTCACTTTCGACTCGTTCTCAACCCGAAAAATGCACAAGTCAGTCGCATATGCAACCAAGTTGTGTTGTATGTTTGTGTGTGTGGGTTTCATTAAATGATTTTTGTGGGATTTTTTATTTTTTTTTTATAATTTTTTTTTAATTTTATTTATTTATTGTTGTGTTGTATGTTTGTGTGTGTGGGGTTTCATTAAATGATTTTTGTGGGATTTTTTGTTGTGGTGGCATCGGTGTCTTTATTACACTAAGTTGTTTATAAAGTTGTCTTATAGAAAGAAAACTGATGTAGCAGCGGTGTTGTTTGTATCTTGGTGGTTAGCATTACAATTAGCCTTAGAATATGATCTTTTTCTTTTCTAGCGATTAAAATGAGAATATGAGATGTGTATAGAACCTTTATCCTCGAATAAGTCTATATTCTCTTTAGAAAGATGAATGCATCTTTCAGTTTATTTTTTATTTTAGAAAATACTCAGAATATATACCCATTTTGAAAAGCAATGGTTATTATTAACGGGCTGTTGTGTACCTACTATATATATAAACAACGTACACACAATACTGTAACTCATATAAACTGATACCTTTTTTTATTCAATTTGTGTTAGCAAATAGTAGAGATGAAATCGTTCAATAGCTTACTTTTTAACTTGTTCGCCAAGCGTACCCTAGCTAGAAAATAAGCTCATTCGAGAAAGACGTGTTTGGTGACTTATTACCAAAACATCTGCAATCATTGTCACCATGCAGAAACAATCCTTCAGCTAAAGCGTCTAAGCTAAAAAATAAGCTACCATAAAATATAAGTTCGTTTGGCTATCATAGCTTATGAGAAATTTCAAAATAGTAAGATCATATATAAATCATCAGCTACTTCAAGGAACCTTTAAAAGTTTGCCAGTTTGGCTTTAATTTTGATCTTGCTGTAGATAGTACGTTTGTAAAGTATACTCTTATCACGATAAACAACACAACTAACATAATAGAAAGAAGGGAAAATGCCATAAAAAAAATTATACTAGTCAAAAAATCATCTTCAGAGTAGCGAACTAAAAAAGATACTCTTGTGAATACTGACACTGACACTTTTGTCTTTATTTAAGTAGTGTGACCATTTTACCCTTCCAAATTACATAAATGATCCATGTGGGTTTGTGAAAATTGCATCCACCGTTCCTATGCTAAATTACATAAATGGTCCATGTCGTTTGGAGAAAAATGCGTCCACCGTCCCTACTATTTTTTCCGATTTTTTTTTCCAAAATTTTATTTTCGAAATTATTTTTCAAAATTATTTTTTCGTAATTTTTTTGTCGAAGTTTTTTTTTGAAATAATTTTTTTTAGAATTTTTTTTCTTGATATGTGAAAAAAAATGGTTTTTTTTTTCGTAATATTTTCTAATAAAATTTTTGTCCGATAGAAAATTTTCACTTGTGACAAAAAAAAATTCACATTTGACGAAAATAAAGTTTTCAAAAAAAATTTTGAAAAAAAATTCACATGTGACGAAAAAAATTTTGAAAAAAACTTGTCGAAAAAAAAACAGACGAAAACGTAAGAAAAACAAACAAAAACAGGTGAAACGTATAAAAACGGACTAAAACGTATAAAAAAACGTAGATTAAAACGTAGAAATAACGTATGTATAAACGTAACGGATCAAAAAAAATATTAGGGACTATGGATGCAATTTTCGCTAAACCACAGGGACTATTTATGTAACTTATTTTAGGGACGGTGGATGCAATTTTCAAAAATTCACGGGTAAAATGGTCATTACAGAATATTTTTTGTCAATACTACTCACATAAAGACAAAAATGTTAAACATTAGTGTTAATAAAAATATATTTTTTAGTTCGTTACTATGAAGATGACTTTTTGATAAGTATAATATTTTTTTATGGTATTTTTCTTAGAAAGAAAAGTCCCACTCACAACGAGTTTAGTCAAACCCTTGTATAAAACATTTCCTCAAACTCAATCACCTACAACAAGCAATATCCATCGTCTTATTCAGATTTCTTCACTCGTAAACCCACGTACCATACATATCGTTATTGTTACTGTTTGGATAGTGTACTAGTTTTTAGTCTAATTAAACATTATCTCATAATATGAGAAGATTAGTTTAAAATGACTAAAAAGACTTATTACGGAGTATAAGTTATAAATTACAAAATTTGGTATTCCATTGAACTTGTAAGTGGAATCCCTATAATTTTAAAGGCAAAAGAATCCCTAGCTCTTGATAAGGAGGATAAAAAAGCTAATAAACTTAGAACAAGAAAATGTTCAAATTTCACAAATTCTCTTCCGACCTTTTCTTGTTCTTCACTTTCTTCTCTTACTTGGCCAAATCCAATATCATCTACTATGGATGCTCTCCAGAAAAATTTAAACCAAACACTCCTTTTGAAACAAATCTCAACTCTCTACTACCTTTATTTGTGTCTTCATCATCCCAAGCCTTATACAATAGTTTTGCCGTTGGAAACGACACAGACGCCTCTTTAGAATCTTCCATTTACGGATTGTACCAATGTCGAGGCGATGTAAGTACACCAGTTTGCGCAAAATGTGTTGAAGGTGCGGTTTCACAAGTCGAGGTAGTGTGTCCTTACTCGTATAGTGCTACTTTGCAGTTTGATGAGTGTTTAGTAAGGTTTGAAAATTCTGATTTTTTTGGTAAGTTGGATACTAGCTTAAGGTTCAAGAAGTGTAGCAAAAGTGTAAGCCATGATGCACAATTCTTAAAGCGTCGTGATGATGTGTTGATTGAGTTAGGTGAAGTTGATCAAGGGTTTAGGGTTAGTAGCTCGGGGTCGATTGAAGGGTTTTCTCAATGTTTAGGGGATTTGAATTCAAATGATTGTACTTCTTGTCTTGTAGAGGCTATCTCAAAGTTGAAAAGCATATGTGGATCATCCGAGGCTGGAGATGTTTTCTTAGATCAATGTTACATGCGATATTGGGCATCCGGTTACTATGATTCTCCTTCAAGTAAAAAAGCTTATACTCTTATTTTCTTCTTTGTTTTTTTTATATCTTCTTATGGTTTTTCTTGCTCTCCTAGAAAAGTAAATTAGTGTTATACATATATCCACATATATCAACTTTAACCACAATCATTTTAAGATTGCGAGTGACGATATGTTTGAAACGAAAATTTTATTTAACTATTATCATTAAGGTTTGGAATTTGATTCACATCGTAGGATCATCTGGAGATGACAATAACGTGGGAAAAACGATAGCCATCATACTTGGCGTTGTGGGAGGCGTTGCTGCTTTTATCATTCTTCTTTCCCTTTGCAGGAAATCATAAGGTAAGTTCTTATTCTTAGCATCCAATTCGGAGTTCAAACACAAATATTAAAAGAAAAGAAAAAGTAAACTAAAAATCAAGAATCTTGATGCTTAATATTTTCATTTTCCTTCAATAGGATTCATACCCTTGTCTGATTAGTTTCTATAATTATTTCTGAATCACAAAACCGTGGTAAATTTCAGGTTAATAGAGATCGAAAAGAGAAGGTGGCATATCAAGTGAGTTTGAAGGAAAACTTTACGGGGTCAAGACTTTCAATTAACATCGTCCAAATTCAATTAAAGTTACAATTTTACAAATCATTTATCGTATTGTAACATCTCATATCAGCTTAAGTAACTCCTAGTTGATGAACTACGATACTTGTTGTATACTCTATCATTAAATATACGTTCATATTCAGTAAATATGGTTTGTTTCAATTAAAAATAAGAATTCTTATGGGATCAAACAGATCGAGAAGATGATTTAGTAGTTTTATACAGGATATATAATGTCGGAATTTAAGTATCATAATAATTATATAATTAAACAAATAAACATCAAGAACACGCAACGGAAGCATAAAGATCAAATACTCATAATTAATTAACTGAAGCATAAAAGTTATGCGTACCTTTTAGATTCTAGCAAAACAAGAATCAATTAAGAACAAGAACCCTAATTAGGGTTTATATCAAGGTTGCAAAAATCGCGAATCGTTAGTCGGATGGTCGACCACCTCGTAGCTTGTAATCGGTCTAAGCGGGATTAATCAGTGATTAATCGGATTGGCATTACTGACAAATTTTAGTTATTTTCGGCAAGTTTTGTGTATTTCCGGTGAGTTTTAGGTATTTCCAGCAAGGTATTTTCTAAAAAACAACTTGTAATAGACTTAAACAGTTACTATAAGTGATCAAAATAAGTTTACAGTGAGTTTTGGGTACTTCCGGCAAGATTTATAGGTTTCCGGCAAGTTTGACCACCATTGACCGCTGTTGATCGCCGTTGTCCACGGTTGACCTATTTGTTTGACCCAGTTACATACGGTCGTTATATGCTTTGTGTAATTCCATCTATAACTCTTTCCTTTTATTAGTTAACGGTCGTTAGTCAATTATCGTTAATTACTAACAGTTGTTATATGCTTTGTGTAATTAATAATTAAATATAACCTTTTATATTAAATTATTAATCATTAATTCTTCATACGTAAAATGTGCAATCTCGTGGTCTCGAGTTCGATCCTAATATACGTCTATTAATTTATGTCCATAAACTAACAGCTCCCACTTGGACATATCTTAATAGTATAATCACATCGGTTAGCGTCTAGCAACACTTCGATGCCTCTAGTACAACTCGAGTAAGGTCTCCTGGTAAAACCTTTTAATGATTCATCATTATTATTATCCTTTTGTTTCTAATACCATGTTAAATAAGGATATGGATCTAAGTCATTCATTTATTTAACTATTCTTGTTTCTCGTTGTATATGATTGAGCAAGATTACCAAATCATCTTAACGTATTCCAGATAGATCTTGGGTAAGGCCTTACGAACATCTTGTCAACCCTACGAGGGGCCCAACAATATTAAACTCCAAAACGAATTTGAAGGAACAAATTCTTTATTGACTACAAGCAAAACCCATGAACTTTGCAACACTTCTGAAAACAATTCTTATGACTACCAGTTACGTATAGCGTTAAATTGAATTACAGAAATGCACTACATCTATGACAGTTTTCTGGCATCTCAAGTCTGAGGATAACTATTCATGATTTACTTAATGACAAGATCCATAAATTACAATCATGTAGTTTGGGATAAGTCTTATATTCAATTCATTGAATATCATGTAAAATTGGTATGTCTACACATCAATATACTTTCAAGTATATTCTACCAATACTCAGATTTGTCTTAGTTTAATGATATTCCCATATCATTAATTGACAACTTACAATTTAGAATAACAAAAGTTCTTCATGGATTTAAACATGCAAATATAGGATACAATATATTATAAATGAAAATAAACATACCAAGTATTTTAATTCATTATAAATAATAATTGTTTAACATTCCTTATCCAAATACTAAATAGATCAATGCATGAAAATTCTAGTTGATGAATTATGTCTCAAGTCATGATAGTCATACTTGTTGACAAAGACATAAATCAACCAACTTTGATCTATCGAAATTTTGAGAATACTTATTTCAAGAATTCAACTAGTGAAGCTCTTATATGAGGGCATTCAAATAATTTGATATTGCCACATAATATTTCATAGAGTGTGTGACAACCTCAACCACCAATTTATGATAATCAAACTTCCAAACATTTTTAAAGTTTAAAGTATTCTAATTTTTTAATGTATAATGCAACTATAACTCCGTAAACTTTAATATCTATTGTCTAATGTTTTATTCCTTCCAAACATTCAAGTTTGACAGCTATAACAATTTGCACAACGATTAACATATTGTTCATCCATAGAATCTGGGAGCAATTCCAAGCTGAGGATGTCATTCTAAGTCCAAACATATTCTATTTAGAATATTCATTACACAAGTTATCTAATAACTTTCAATTAGATATCAACGTTGTCAAATCATCTTGCATTCAAGCATGATACAACAATAACATGATGTACATGAAAAATCTTTTAGTCAGACTTAGATTTTGTTCATGTTCTACATATCTATTTAGAACTTTCTAAATGATATATCATGTTCTATTAGATTCATTTACCGAACATGTTTAATAATAATAAACATTTGTTTCAAGGTTGTATGTCTTATTTTCTAAATCTTTCAAGTGAAGTTTCATTCCAGACTAAGACTTAACACTTTACTTATATGGAATGTTACTTCCTATATGTTATACAACATATATGATTTATGAAATTAACACAATACTCCCACTAGCTTTCAGGAATACTTAGAAATTATCTTATTTCAATTATAAATCAAAACTTGGATTTAATAATTAAACATAAGAATAATCTCCTAGATGCATGCATTTATCCATTTATGGATTATTGCACTCTGTACACTTCCAAAGATTATTTGAATTCAAAAACTCCTTTCAATTACTTACCGTCCTCGCTCAAGTAATTAATCAGGAAAGAGTTTTAATATTCTATTGTCAATTTCATTAAATATGACAATCATAATCTTTATATATTTATTGTATTTAGGAAAGAATATTCAATCACAGTTAATTGCTTAAGTGTGATTAATAATCTTGTCATAAGACATGCATTAAATATGTGTATAATATTGTCCATATGATTTCTACACAAAGATTTAAATTTTTTGAAGAAACTCATATTCATTCTATAGTCTAACTGTAACACCCCGAAATCGGATCAGCGGAAGCATACAGGTCGTGGGGTGCTATTGAAATAGTTATCACAACACAAGGTACAAAGAACGATTTTACTTAAACCATTTTAGAAGAAATTTCATAATATAAAACATTCAATTTACATTATTCAAAAATAGTGCGGAAAATATAGGTCCTTAAAAAGGTTTAAAGCGGTCCCAAATAGTTTTCAAAGTCATCTATGACCATGTCATGCCCTTCGCCAAGCTCCTCCAAAAGTAAGATATGCCGCAGAAAAGATCTAACGCCTGAGATAAAACATGCTAAAAGTCAACACAAAGGTTGAGTGAATTCATAGGTTTAAAGCAAAGTAGTTGATCACAATATTTCAAGTTTAAGAGAAAGTGGGCTATGTTGTTTTACACCCATAAGTTCATATGTTACCACTACACTAAGCTCATGACACACAAAACGTTAACCGGCACCAATAACATTGGTGTAAGTCGACAGTAACCGCGAAATTTATAATAACAGTTGCCCTCAAGTAGGTATCTTTCCAAATACCTAGGTAACTCAAATATAGTACATCACATGTTGACTGGACTTAGTCAACATGGCGGGAGGGTCAATTCCTATAGGCCTATATCCCTATATTCGCACTCACTCGCAATTGATTAATGCTTCATGATCGAGGGGCTTGCGTTTGTTAAGGACGGTACTTAGTGCTTATCAGATGTTCAGTAAATTTTTCAGTTCAAAGAACAGTTTTCAAACAATTGTGATCATAGTAAAAACAGTAGCATGTATCTCACCCCAAGTAGTTTACAAAACATTTAAGATAATTAAGAGTGGGGCTATGAACTCACCTCAGTATACAACAATGCAAGATATCATAACAAGAATCAAGTAGTAAGACACAACGGCATTCAGGAAGTATAAGCACAACGGTACTGGATCGGCACAACCTAATAAGTAACATGTTTCAGAAAGAAATCCTCAAAAGTGTTTCATAAAAGTGACGTTTATGGAATACTCGTATGTTGATTTAAAAGAGTTAGTTTCAATGGCGGCGAAAAGTAGTAATCGTTTGTATCTCGTGTGGTTTTTAGAAAAACATAGTTTCAAGATTAAATCACGTTAAGACGATAAAAGTCGGCAGAACACAATCAAACATATAGAAAAGAATCAAGAAACGAAAAGGAAATAACGAAGAAACAAGAATACTAGAGAAGAAAGGAAGAAATAAGAAATAAAAGAGAAATAAGAAAGAAAACGTCAATAAGTTGTTTCGGTGTTTTACCCCGCAACCCAAATAGTTGATAGAACGTTATGGTTTAGAAAAGAATCGTACATTTGATAAAAGGTTTACAATGTTAATAACTAGAAAAGTTTATAACGTTTACGATTCGTGTTGGTTTAAGTTATAAAATAGCTTTCATAAAATTGGGACATGATGAGTCCGTTTATATAACATTTTCAAGTCGTTACGACTTTTGAATATTAAGTTTAAAATATTACAATTTGTCAAATTGTTACAAAATTTATACAATTTAAATACAAATTAAAAGTTTTACAAATTAAATACAACTATTACAAATTTTACAAGTTTTATATAATTATCCGTCGTTATCATTCGCGTATATATTAGTGTCGGGTTTATCGACTATTTTGTGTCCAAAATCGTCCATAAGTCCTTCGGCTAATACCGTAAATCCAATAACGAGCATCCATATCATCCAAAGCTTAGGTTTATGTTACAATGTCCAAGTCCAAGTCCATATCATTTTCAAGTATCCCAATAAGCAACCGAAACATCATCATTGACCACGAATAACAAAAATAAAGATTAAGTTAGTAATGAGCTCAATAGATTATAACACACACCAAAAATTAATACATCAAAATCATACAGCTTAAACTTAGTCCAAACACAACCAAACAGATCCACTCTAATGATACCTTGGGCTTTGGCCCAAATTTAACCAAACGTATCTTATGTGTTCATATGGGCTAGTGGCCCATTGTGAACCAAACATTAAACGCACCCTTTAATTACAATGGGCTTTGGCCCTTTGATTATACAACTCAACACACTCTTTAATTCGTTAGCCCCAAGACAACAAACACACCCTACGCACACCTCGCAGACGCAACACAACACAGGCACATGCATTATTAGTTTTCAAACATAATTTCCAGGTTCAAACATTAACAAAACCATACAACACCCTCTTTTGTTAAACCTTTTTACCACAAATACACTTGACACTTTGGAGGTGTCGATACATTTAACCGAAACAATAAACCACCACAATAACCTCCCTCGAGGCTCAACGAAAATCCCAACGCATCCAAGACTCGACCAAGTAATAAAATATCACCATGACTCCAACACAGTGGCTCGAATAACAACCACATAACCACCCCTCGGTGGTGTGTATTGACATCCAAAATGCACCCTATGTAGGTTTGTTCAGTTGTAACCAAAAGCTACAACGAGTGCACCTATGTGGTGTCTCGTTGGTTTATCCAACCCATCCAACACTGGTGGTCGTATCCCACATATATATCGACGTAACAAAACCCCTTTCGAGAGTTTGCTTAACCCAACGCACCTTGACCAAAACTGAAAATTAATATTACAACTATGACGACAACATTAAAATCTCATGACTCGAATAATCCTCACAATATCTAGGCCATGACTCCCTTGAGTCACGGCTCAACCCGACTCGAGACATATATCAATCGGCCAAGACAAAACTCAATTAAAACTTACCAAACTTCGCAAATAAATTCACAATAATACTATACAAGTCGAAACATAAATGAAAACAACAAATAAATACGGAATAGGTCTTGAGTTGACTCGGACGAGTCACACGACTCGGCGGCGAGTCACACAGTTCGAGTGTCAAAAATTATAGATCCACACGAGTTTAGTTTTGGAAAACATGAGTTTTATAAGTTTTAGTTTTAAAATCGTTTAGTTTAATTATTATTCGATTAGGGTTTTAATAGAATGAAAGAAATAATAAGAATAACGGCGCGTGAGCCTTACACAACGTGAGGAGATGGTGGGGAAGACGGTGGTGAGTGATGGCGTACGGTGGTGAGCGGCGGTGTGGCTTCCAAAACAACCAAACAACTTCCTCTTGCTCCGATCTTCTCTAGAAACATTGTGCGAGCTTCGATCTACGCAGCGGTGGAGTTTTGGTGGTGGCCGGAATTTGGCCGGATTCCGGTGACGGCGCCGGAATCCTAGAGAGAGGGAGAATTCCGGCGAGGGGACATATTAATGAGGGAAGAGAGAGAAATGAGGGGTTTTTATATGATGGGGAGGGGTCGAAGATGGACAAAAGAAAGTCCACGGGGCGGCGGTTAAAAAAATTAGGAAGGGGGTAGGAAATGTAATTTAGTTAATCTTTTAATAAAAGCCTTGTGGGCCCTATTTGTCGTATCAAACATGCGTTTTAAATTTCGAGACTTACGCCATTAAGTTCGGAATAATTTTTCCAATGAGAACGAGTATTAATATGTATAACTTTCTCGGTGTTAATTCATTTAGTAAATCGATTCGTTTCGAGTATTTTAGGTTGTGCCAGCTAAGTTGGTGAATAACTTTCACGTTTAACGAGATATCTTACCGTTGTTTTTCAAACCCACACAAATTCAAATAAGTTTAAAAGCTTAGGAAAATCAAAATAAATGCTTTGGCTAGTAAAATGAGTTTAGGAAATTTACCGGGTGTTACAGCACAAACCGCTAAAAAGGAATCGCGTCCTCGCGATTTAGTTCAAGTTATAGGTCGAAACAATGTCGGTGAAAAGGTGATGGTACTAGTAGCATATTTAGGTCTTACTAGGTTGTTTTAAGGGTTCTTCTTTGCTTTTGGGGGGGGGGGGGGTATCTAGGTTGTCTGTTATAAGTTGTCTCCTTCTAGTGATATTGGTGAGGTGCCATGATTCCTGGAGTAAGTTTAATAGGGGAGGAAGCATTTTAAGTTTTAACTATGTGATGTTTCACAATTTTGCTAGTGTGGTCTCCTCTTAAATTCTCATGGTCTTAATCCAATATATGGTTTATATCCTAGTGACACAAATCCTAACCTGATACATGTAAGGTGGTAAAAATGGCAGGGTGACTGATCTCCATGATTTGTTTTCGAACGTGTGTGTTTTCCTCCTCAGAGGAATGGATGATAATTTTGTTTGAAAATTTTATTTAGGTAGGTGTTTACACGAGTTTTACCAAAATAACTTTCCAAGTATTACGCATTTCTTTGTTGGGAATTAATAGTTACGTAAGATGACACATTTTTAAAAGATTAAAAATTTTGTAAGACGGTTTTTAATCATGGTATGGGTAAGGTAGTTTTCACCAAAATTGACGTTTGACATTTCTCAACAAATTTTGATAAAATTTGACCAGAAAAATTAAATCCTCAAAATAGGTTTTTAAGAAAAATATCACTACGAGTTTCAAATTCGATATAAAAGCATTTTAAGAAAAATCCTTAAAAGTAAGAACATCAAAGAAGAAGGGTAGTCGAGCATGTATGTCCACCTATGTTCCTAAATATCCAAAGAAAGGATCTGGTTGCCAATGTTGAGCAAGGTTCAATGTTTAATATCAGGCGAAGCTCATAGATGTAAGTATCCAACTTGTTTAAACGGTACTAAAAGGTATCCTGACCGAAATTTTTGTACTGACGGTCTGGAAGGAATAACTCGATGCTAAGAGGTATCATGATCTAAAATGGTTACACTAGTGATCTGAGAGGCTTGAATCAGCTTGACACTATATCGAGAAAAGTCCTTCTTGTTTACAAGGTGAGGTCGGGTATCAATAATTGCTAGGTAGGCTGAGATCTCTTGGCATCCTGGTGTAGAAGTCGGATCACATAAAAGAAATGAGTTTTGAGTTTGTGTTGTCTAGAACTCCTAGTGAGTAAAATGTCATAAGAGCGATGGTATATTCATAATCTAGTTCAACACATGCATTACTAATAAGGAAAAAAAAATCTAATCGCATGGAACGAATGAGGTCACTTAATTAGTGATGAAACAGTATCAAGGCTCGGCAGACTGTTATCTATAGTCTTAGGCAAAAGTGTGGGATCCATTTTTAAGGTTTGGTTTATTTTCAAAAGGGAAATATTGGTTATTCTGTTTATGAAGTAATAGTATGAAAACACTTTTCATGGAAGTAAATGGTTCACATGGTGATTGTATAATACTTTATAAAATAGTTTGTAGAACATCTTATAAAGTGATAGAGAACGACTTATCATTTATAAAATAATAACAAAATCATAGTTAAATTTGTGATATGTATTAACAAAATAGCAGCTCGGTTTATACAATAACTTGTGAAATGATTTGTAAAGCAATTCATAAGGTAATAAGATAATCATTTGTTATTTGTAAAATATTAGTAAAGCTGTAGTTTACTTAGTGACTTAGCAGCAAAACAGTTCGTCGGGTGATAGTAAAATAGTTTTGAAAAGTAATGGCGAAGTAACTTGTAAGATAATGGTAATACAGTTTTATTGTTTTTAAATCAAACAGTAGCTAAATCTGCTCACAGAAGAGTAAAATGGTTCATAAGGCTGTAGTAAAACTTGTAGGTTAATTGTAACATAGTTTACAAAAAATTTGTGAAACTGCTCGTTGGTTTATGAAATAGTAGTAAAGTAGCGAATCAGTTTATTACTTAATAATAGGATAGCTCGTACAATGAGTTGTAAAAATATTTTATATGACAGTAGGAAAACAATTCATTATTTATAAAATAGTAACAAAATCGCAGTTGGTGATATATTAGTAAGACAGTAAATTGATTTATAAATAACTGATGGAATGACATTAAGAAATGAATTCATTGTTGTAAAATAGTGGTAAGGTCAAAAATTTTGTTTTTAAGGTATAGTAGTAAAACATTTTGTAGGACGATCGCAAAATGGTCGGTAAAATAATTGAAAATGGTTTGTGTGAATTTGTGTGTAGTGGTAATAATAATGGAATGTGAAATGATGTAGTAAGTGGGTTGATAACTTATTGAAAAGTTTGATATAATTGTTAAGGTAACGAATTTAAATGTGAAATAATGGAGTGACAAGTAGGTTATAGTATGTAGTAATAGCATAATAGTATTTGACACTTTGATTATTAAATGTTCAAATATAGTGAAAGTATAGAACGTAATTGAAGTATGATGGTTCGTAAAAGTTGAAAAAGAACGATATTGCTTAAGTGCGTAAATAACTAAAATGAGATGAGTATGTACGAAGTTAAGATGAGGATTTGAAACTATTTTTATCACGGCTAATGTGCCCCATGAGTGGTGATTATTAAAACGAAAGTATTTGGAAAGTAAAACATGTTTAAGATAAGTAAAAAGGTAGGTAGCTTGGATCCATGGTTAAAGTGTAAAGGTGTGAAATGGTTAATGATCCTTGGTTTGTACAAAATCCTAACCAACCGAATTCGAATTCTTTAAATCAGTATCAGCTTCGAAACACGAACACTAGGGCGAACCTCTGTCATGGTCAATACAAGTAACTCTACTTACAAACTTAAGGTTAATGCTTCCTCATGAGTACTATTATCTCGTTTACCGTCTCCAAAGTCCAATTCATACGACTAAACCATTATTGTGTCTCTTTCAATTGACGGGTTACTTCCTAAGGCAACTAATGACGTCCTTCTACTCATCGGTTTACAATGTGGTGTATACAAGCTTCTTTACAAATTGAGGGGTTTGGGAAAACGAGACATGTGACCTAATGGCCTAGGGCAATACCAGAGAAATTATGTTTTCAAAATAGCTTTCGAATAGTATTTCAAAATAGTGTTTACAAAATAATATGTTCAAAATAGTGTATTTCAAAATAGTGTGTTCACAATAGTATATCCAAAACAGTTTCTCCAAATAGTACATTAATATAATACGTCTTCAAAATAGCGAAAACAATGTTGACCGTCCAAGATAGTATTTTAAATAGTGTGTCGAAATAGCTTACCCAAAATAACATATCCAAAAATAGTTTCCCCGAAATAATGTTTTCAAAAAAACGTATTTTATATGTTATTATTAAAATATTATAAATATAAATATTTTTATATTATAAGTAGTAAGATGAGGTATCGCCGTTCATTGTTTTATAAAGGGGTAGTAAGATAGACAATCTGATATTTTCGAGGAATTAGTGAAGGGTTAGGTATCCTTTCCTAAAATTATGGCTCGGGTTGCTATGTAAGTTCCTAGGGCTTCTGTTTGGTTACAAATCAATCTATCGTAGGTTTTCTAGGTCTTGCCAAAGATTCATTGGTTATTTTGTTGTTTACTTCTATCAAAGGATTCATCCTACAAGTGCTATGGAAGGGTCATTCTCAGACGACTAGTGATCTATCCCGGTTTATCCATTGAGTGTAAGGTTTGGGGTAGTGATGACTGTAACATAACAGGAAACAAAACAAGACTAAAGAGACACATTTAAATTTACAACGAGACCCGAAATCACAAAATCAAGCAATCCAAATTCAAACAAAGCCAAAACCAAATGCAAATACTCCGATAAACCCAAATGTGCTTATTACAATATTGGGCGAGTTAAAATAATCAACTCGATTTTAAAACGGAGACCGATCGGGTCTCACCTGACCCGGTGCGAACACAATCAGACGGCGACGGACGAGTACTCCATATGTGTGGAAACGTATAGCGATTCGAAGAGTATTACAATTCATGAAGTGTTGCGATGTCGGTCTGTCGTATGTAGGGGTAACCTTCGTGATATTCGGTGCTCGTGTACATATGCAAAACTTTTACCATTCCCAAAATTAAAAATAAAAATTCAACCCGAAACATAATTCTGTTATAACTACTCCCAGTATCGCAAAATTCATTTCTGAGACATAGGTGATCAGGCCATGTCCCCACTATCCCTAGTTGATTATAGGTGATCAGTCTACCCTCAACCGAGGATCAATGAATTTCGGGATACTTAGTTTAGTTAAACTAGAACTATTTTCCTTACTTTAAAATCATTTTAAAACCACAACAGGCATCCAAACTCGGAATCAAATAATGTGGTTACACAAGGAAATAGCGTAACTCTGTGACAGGTTCGGTGCATAGGCGTAAGTATAAGAAAATACTTATAGTGGATAGCAAAAATAAGGGAAATATAAACCATCAAATAGCAATGCACACATCACATTAAATATATCATCAAGCATATCATCAAATATCTCATTAAGTATAATCACACGCGAGGCATTGGCTTGGCAGGAAGGCACGTGACGGTCATAGGATTTAAGATTTCGTAAAAATGGTTATAGTCTGGGTTTTTGAAAATACCCAGTTCTCTATAACCTGTGGCTCTGATACCATCTGTAACACCCCAAAATCGGATCAGCGGAAGCACACAGGTCGTGGGGTGCTATTGAAATTGTTATCACAACACAAGGTTCAAAGAACGGTTTTACTTAAACCATTTTAGAAGAAATTTCATAATATAAATGTTGGGAATTAAATATTCAAGATGGCTAATATCGGGTTCTAATTCAAGAAATATTCTAAGTGTAATTCTGCTGCTAGTGCATTCTGGTTCATGCTGTTAAATGTTGTTCCTGCTGCTAGAACATTTCACTCTGCTGATAGTGATAAATGACTCTGCTGTTAGGCTTAGCATTTTGCTGTTGTTGATCCTGCTGCTAATGATACTTGTTCCTGCTGATAGCGATAACTCGTTGCTGCTGATAGTGAACATTCTACTGCTGAGTGGATAAGATCGAAAAGATATTTATTGTATTTTGGTCAACATTATACGGTAGATAATATCTTACCCCATGTGCTTAGTTAACAAGTTGTATACATAGATACATGTTGTATCTTATGTACTGACACTCAAAAGGATAAGTTAACAAAGTAAGTCGGCTAAGACTTTAAGCAATATGTAAAGATCTCTTGGACTATAAAAGAGATCTTAGTCGTGATATTTGAGTAGTTGTCAAGTAAAAAGTGTCCATGCATATGTTATTGTAAGAACATATAACTGTTAGATAAGAACAAACACAAAAACATCAGAAGTTAAAAAGATTCAAGGTTGTAACCCTAGTGATATTTCAAGATCACTCGTATTATTATCATTAATAATATTGAATCGTTTGGTGATAATCTTTATGTGTTCATTGCTAACTAACAAACATAACAATTCCATTTCCATAACATACACAACCTTCTAAGTTTGGTTGAGTGAATTCCACGCACTTAATCATTTCAACACAACATATCATACACACAAAGTTACAAGGTTTAACCACCTTAATCGTGTGTCCAGGATCCTAGCAAGTGGTATCAGAGCTACTAGTTGATATTGTTGTTTTTAGAAGAAACAAGAAATGGATGTACAAGATGTTCAAACAAATGTTGCTGCAAAGTTGCCCATGATCAAACCCAATGAGTTTGAGTTATGGAGGATGAGTGTTGAGCAATATTTTATGGTTCAAGATTATGCTCTTTGGGACATAATTCAGTATGGTGATTCCTTCACTTTAGGCTATTCAGATGTTCTTGTTGAAGGGAAAACAGTTAGAAAAAGAAATACTGGACCAGTTTCCAATGATGAAAAGATACAGAAGAGAAATGATCAGAAAGCAAGAAACTTGTTGCTTATGACCATTCCAAGTAAGCAGATGCTATCTTTTAGCAAATATCTTGATGCAAAAACTCTTTTTGAAGAGATTTGTGCATGGTTTGGTGGTAATGAAACTACCAAAAAGACACAGAAGACTTTACTAAAGCACCGATTTGAAAACTTTACTGCTTTTAGTAATGAGTCTCTTGATAAGCTATTTTCAAGACTACACAAGCTTGTCAGTCAGTTAGTTGTGTTGGGTGTTGAGACTGAGAAGGAAGATCTCAACATGAAGTTCTTGAAAAGTCTACCTGTTGATTTCCATACTCATGTTATTGTCTGGATGAACAAACCAGAAATTGAAACAATGAAGCTTAATGATTTGTTCAACAATTTTAAAATTGTTGAACAAAGTCTAAAGAGAGGTGGAAACTATGGTACTAGTTCTGGGAATGCTGCACTCTTATCAGTTCCTAGTGTTAGTCATACAGAAGAGGTAGATGAAGCTGAAAGTGTTTCTAATGTTACTTATGGTGGTCCTTCTGCTAGTTTACAAAAGGATATTGCTGGACTTGGAGATCCAACATTTTATGCCTTTATAACCAGTCAAGCTAGTGGTTCTCCTCTAAATCATGAAGACCTTGAGCAGGTAGATGGTGATGATTTGGAAGAGATGGATATTAAGTGGCAAGTTGCTTTACTTAGCATGAGGGCTAAGAAGTTTTGGCAGAAAACTGGAAAGCAAATTACCATAAATGGTAATGATACTGCTGGGTTCGATAAGAAGAAAGTGGAATGTTTTAACTGTCATAGGTTGGGACATTTTGCTAAAGAATGTAGAAGCCCAAGGAAGCAGGATAATAGGAACACTTGGTATAAGCAAGAGAGGAATAAGGAAGTACTGGTGGAAGAGCCAAAGGCTATGCTGGCTATTGATGGTATTGGATATGATTGGAGCTCTATGGCTACTGAAGAGGATGCACCACCAAATGCTGCTCTTGTTGTCAATGAATTTGCTCTAATGGCCTCTTCTGATTCAGAGGTAGATACCATTCCTACTTGTACTAATTCATGTCCTAATCTTAAAAATTATGAAGACATTAAAAAGAGATTTGATGCTTTTAGAGAAGAGTTAATTGATGCCCTTCATAATTTAGCTAATCATAAGAGGTGTGTAGGAGTTCTAGAAAAACAAATCTAACATTTTCAAAAGAATGAATCTACGTTTACTGATGACTTAAATGCTTTAAAAAGAGGAATAGCATTTAGAGATGAATTACTTAATGATCAAAGTAGACAGTTATCTCAAGCCAAAAATGAAAAAGAAAATGTTAAGGTAACTATAGATACTCTAGCACATGCCTCAGAAGGAATGAATAAGATTTGGGAAGCTCAGGTAATTGATAAAGCTAATTCAGGTGTAGGTTATAAAACTGTCCCTCCACCATATAGAGGTGTTCCTTTACCTCCAGGTGTTGACCTAGCACATACAGGTTGAGCTGAGTTTCAAGAACCAATCATGGAATATGGTTCTAAGACTAGTAAGAGTCTTAAGGTAGAAAAGATAAGTACAAGTTTAGATAAAACTTTACTTTATCAGGACAAGGTGTCCTTTGTTAATAAGGGAGAAACTATAGTTGTTGAAGATTGTACAACTGATAGTGATGATGAAAAAGAACAGGTTATGTCTAAACCTGTTTTGGTTAAGAAAGTAGGAACAAGTGTTCCTAAGATAGTCAAACACAATACTGATAGGCCTAAATCAAACATTAAGCATGTTAGGCAACCAGTTAGATATTGTGAGCAATATAGAACCACCAACAAGCCCAGAGGTAACCAAAGGAATTGGAACAACCTCAAGTCTAACCAATTAGGTGATGACTTTGTTTTTTATAATAAAGCTTGTTATACATGTGGTAGTTTTGACCATCTTGCAGCTTTCTGCAACCAATGGGTAACTGGGTATGAAAACTATAGAGTGAACCACAAAAGGCAAACACCTAAATCTCAATTTCACTCTAGGTTTAAGAAGACAAACCCCAGAGTAGTAAAAAACAAGTCTATCTCAAAATCTGATCTTGCTGATAGACCAAATGATCCTGCTGCTAGAAAATTTGTTCCTGCTGCTCGACCATTTATGACTATTAACCCAAAATCAACAGCTAAGGGTGCAAAATCATTTTTTAAACATGCACCAACAACTGTTCTAAGGCCCATTCAAACAAAAGCAGTGGTCCAAAAACAATTTTGGAAACCAAAGGGTAGAACTACAAAGTTACCAGATTCTGCTGCTAAGCGTGTGGTTCATTCTGCTGCTAAGGGAAATAGGGCAAATGTTGTTGTTGATACAAAAGTTGGGCGTTCCTTGATTCCGTACCAATCAGATCTTAATGCTTGAGACCTGCGCACTAAGAAAACAAAAAGACACCGTTAGGCTTATCGTGGGATTGTCTCCCACGATTATCCTCCGGCGTGAGAGTAAGTAATCGGTTTTAGGGTTTGTAGAAGAGTTAGGGTTTGTAAATCGTACCTTTGTGAGGGCTGAGGTGCCCTCTATATATGGACACGAAATCCTTATTGGTTTCGTGTTCCCCAATCTTCGGTCTATCCCGCGTAGGGCGGTTTATTGATGTATATCCCATAAATAAAAGATATACTATCGAAACCATAAATAACATTGGGCTTGGGCCGTCGTGAGCCCAAACCGCTGTAGTGATAGCTCATTCATGATGGCCTTGAGTCCATTCGTGATGGACTTGAGTATGGGTCGGGTTCGTGACCCGAATACGGACTATACGTCATCATGTACCCCCAGTCTAGTGTGCGCAATGCGAAATTGCGGATGC
The DNA here is from genome assembly GCA_021014915.2 of Artemisia tridentata subsp. tridentata. NCBI lineage: Eukaryota > Viridiplantae > Streptophyta > Magnoliopsida > Asterales > Asteraceae > Artemisia > Artemisia tridentata. The sequence continues at coordinate 158,291,059 of CP139502.1, read as the reverse complement.
TAGACTAACCATTGGAACTAAAATATTCATTGATGCGTAGCGGGGAAGTTTCAAGTATTTCCCGCCAAAATTAGCAAGTTAATCTAGTCCAAGTATCTTCTTCGAAAATCATGAGGGTGGGTGAAAAAGTGCTTTACCTTTTTGGTTCCTAGCCACACGATTAGAGCAAGTGGGGTACATGTGTCGTTCATCCAAGAGTATGTATAACCCTATAAAAGGGTCAGCCGTCTTTTGACTGTGGTTACCACAGTAAAACAAATCATCATTTTCCGCCATTGTTAAACCTTCAAAAAAGCGATCAACAAATCAACAAAAGTGAAGGTAATAGGTAGTTCACCTCAGACTATTATATCCCTCTCGCATTGCATCCGGTAGTTCCGGCCGCAAATGCGTCAATAGTGAATTTCCCGCAAGGGAAGGTGGGGGTTTATACGCGCTTCTTCGAATTTGCGAACCAGCGTGTTCCCATTTCCCTGTTTTTGTGCGATATCTTAAACCATTATCGCTTGCATATCTCACAACTGCACTGTATAGGTGCGGCGAAAGTTACCAATTTTGAGGTAAATTGTCGCCTGTTGGCGATTGAACCCACAGTCCATCTATTCCGCGCGTTTTACCACACGTCGTGGTCAAACGGGTGGGTATCTTTTGCTAAGCGCGCGGGATCTCTGCAGTGTTATACAAAGAAATTAGACGCACTAAGGGTATGGAGGGAAATTTTTTTCTGGATTGATAGTGCATTTTTTCCCTGGGTATTTGAGTTCTATACTCAAGAATCGTTACCGAGAGATGAGCGCCCAGACCCCGGATTGTATAATGTGGCAGATGCGGATACGATAAACACCAATCGCATACCTATTAAACCGTATCCAGAAGAGTTTCTGGTGCACATGGGCATCAGTCGCAACTACTTTGGTAGTCCGGAAGAGGTGCCAACATTTTTGGATGAAAATAGCCGGGGTGGGTGCTTGTCTCTTCCTTCCTCTTCACTTAGTAGTTGTAAGCATTCTTCCCTTTGTAGCTTTTCTAACACATTTGCTATTTGTTTGTTGCTTTGTTGCGCAGAGATGGACTTGTTTGATGTTGTTCGCTTGGCGAAGCCCACGAAGGTGATTGTAGGGGTACGCCCATTAAGAGATGGGGAGCAGCCATTGCTTCAGGCTACTGCAGGGCGCACAATGGTGATTGCGCAGAAGGAGACAGAGGAGACAGAGGAGATAGGGGAGGTCCCCGCAGGTGTTACTCTTGCAACTCCTCTGCGTAGCTTTCCCTCTGCTGGGACACAGATCCCTGTTGAGTTGTTGCATGTAGACTCGTCGGGGAGTGCTATGGACGAGTCCGGAGAGGAAGGCTTGGTGCGGAAACGCAAGAGGTCGTCTGGTGATGATGGCGCGGGGACATCAAGTAAGCGCCCTGCTCTTTTTGTCGAGCGACCAACTGAAGAGGATGCGTCATCGCATAAAACTCCTCCCCCCACGTAAGTATTTGTGTCTTTAGATCTTCAGTCCTTTAATTCGCTATTAGTATTATAGAGTAACTTTGTTATTTGCGTGTAGGGCTGGGACTGCTGTTGATGATGATGCGCATGTGGAGAGTTCGCCCCCCAAGACTGATTCTGGATATGTTGGTGAGTTTGGGCCTGAGAGTCCAGTGGATGAGGAAAAATCTGCTGGGGATGCGCCGAGAAATAGCCTTCTTGAGGAGTTGGCGTTGGCTGCTGCGCACCAGACTTCATTGGTTGCGCGGCTACAGGCTGAGTATGCTGGTGAGAGCAGCCTGGTTGCACAGAGGGATAAGGAAATTGATCTTCTAAGGGCACAGTTGGCTGATGCGCAGGCTGAATTGAGAACATCTGCTATGTATGACCAGAAGGTTGCTGATGAGAAGATGTTGCTCATGGCCGATCTGGCCAAAGAGCGCACTGGAGCAAAAGAGTACAAGGCCTCCTGCCTTTGGGCCATGAGATATATGGAGCTGAACAAGGGGAAACTCATGTCTGATTTGGATGAATTCCGCAAGGCTGTGGAGAGCTTGCTGGAGAATCAGGAGAGCAAACTGCGCAAACTCAGCATTGAGTATGATGAGGAGTTGTATCCTCATTTGGTGTCAACCATAGCTGAGCGCAGGTGGCTTGTCAGCCATGGCTTGCGTCTTGCTGCTATGACCACGCTGGAGTCTCGAGAGGTTAAGGAGTCCTTTGGGAATGTGGTTCAATGTGCCCTAGCGCGTGGTAAGGCGGAAGCAGTAGAGGAACTGTGCGCGGCCAAGGTTTTGGCGATGCCTCCCTCCGAAGTGCCTGGTTATAATGAGAATGCTTATGGTGAGCTTGTTTCTGCTATGGAGAGGTTAAAACTTTTTGAGCTTCCTCATATTGCGCAGCTGGAGCGTGACCAGGATTACCCTATAAGCGTGATTATGCAGGGTTTGACTTTGGCTAGGCACTCAACCGAAGACGCTGAGGAACAGGTTGACTACTTTCTGAAGCCAGATGTGTCGCAGCTACATGTGCCTATTTTTGCTCGCCCTCGTGACATCCTCAACCCTTTTGCTCTTGAGAAAGAAATTCCATTGAAGACATCCTTAGAAGCTCATGAGATGAGACTTGCCAAGAAGAAGGGTCAGAAGGGGAAAGCTATTCTTTGTGGTCTTGGCGCAGCCCACATTCCTAGATCTGATGGGGTGCCTGTTAGCATACCAACAGTAGCGCCAAAGGATGCTGAGTTGTTGCAGATGCTTACAGATGCTGGTCGTGTGGCGCACCAAGCAGGTAGCTCAGGGCTCAGGCGTTCTCGTAGCATGTCTTGGTAGTTTTGGTGTAGTGGTATTTTGTGATATGTCCACTTTTTTGGTGTACATATGCTTGTTGGATGTGTACTTTTGATGAACTTGTTATCCATAATGAAGCGTTGATTTTGGAAAAATACAATTGTATGCATATTATATCAAATTTGGCTGTGGTTATAACGTTTGTACTTAGTTATTTTGTCTTTGCGTAAAAGATATCTAAGAATCAAATTGCTTGTATAAACACATTTAAAGAAAGTTACAAGGATTTGTAATCGCTTATATCATAATCGTGTATGAAATTTATGACATAGTCGTGTATGGCATGATTGTATATAACATAATTGTGTATGAAATTTAGAAGTTATTGTGTATCCATCGTGGGGTGCACAAGTGTATGGGTTGCAGCGTGCTACTAATACCATACTAAGGGGTTAATTGTCTTAACTCCTAATTTGTTAAACGCGCACAGTGTGCATTGATGTGTATCCGTCGTGGGGTACGCATGGAACTTACTCCAACGTCTTGAGAATAAGGTGTTTAACAAGGATGCGTGATCCGGTGTTGATGGGTTTGCAACCCTCTTACTCAACGAGTCATTTATTAGGTTTACTCATCCTTTTACCATCGTGGGTTTTTAATTAGTGCATGCACGCCATGTAGGCAAAAGATACTATAACAAACAATATTGAGACATAAATTATATGTAAGCAATAAAGTAAAGTGTGTCACGGAGTTAGCTAGAAACCGCAACATTTTATTAATACTTGCAAGTTTTTGTAAAAAGATAAAAACATTTGTCTAAATGAAAACAAAGAATGTAAATACACGGATATTTATCTGGCACTTACTAAAGTGCGTAGGTGTCCATGCGTTGGGTCGTAACCTTTCCTAAAGATAGCATCTCTTGAGATTGCAGATATTCCATGTGCGTTGTAGCTCACGGCCTTCCATGTCACGCAGCTTGTACGCGCCTTGTCCTAGTGCTTCAATGACCTCATAGGGTCCTTCCCACTTTGGTCTAAGTTTACCTGTGTCTTCTGCGTGGCTTGCATCATTAGCGCGGTACACAAAGTCGCCAGGTCTGAATGAGGTGCTTCGAACTTTAGCATCGTAGTATCCCTTCATCTTTGACTTGGTTTTTGCCTCTCGTATGGCTGCGCGCTCTCGCCTTTCCTCCAGCAGGTCCAAATCTATCCGTCGTTCGTCGTCATTGGTCGCGACATTAACTTCCGCGGTGCGGATAGTTGACATCCCAATTTCAGCTGGTATAACAGCTTCCGTCCCGTAGACAAGGGAAAAAGGAGTGTCTCCATTGCTAACTTTGATCGTCGTGCGATGCGCCCATAAGACATGTGATAATTCGTCCACCCATCTTCCTTTGTGTTTGTCCAGGCGCGCTTTAATTCCTTCGCCTAGACTGCGATTTGCGCGCTCAACTAAACCATTGGTTTGTGGGTGTTTAACTGATGCGAAGTGTTGTGTGATATTTAACTCCGCGCACCAGTCTTTGAACGGGTTATCACGGAATTGTTTTCCGTTGTCCGAAACTATTTCCCCAGGTAATCCAAAGCGGCATACAATATTTTCCCAAACAAATCGTTTTACTTGGTTTCCTGTGATTGTTGCAACTGCTTTTGCCTCAATCCACTTAGTAAAGTAATCTATTGCCACAATAAGGAATTTCAGTCCTCTTGCTGCGACGGGGAAGGGACCCGCAATGTCAATGCCCCATTTATAGAATGGCCATGGAGAAGTAATAGGCGTTAGCTCTTGTTGTGGTCTGCGCGGGATGGGTCTATGAACTTGGCAGTCGTTGCATTTCCTTATCACATCGCGCGCATCACGGTGCATAGTAGGCCAGTAGTATCCTGAGCGCAATGCGCGTGCTACGACGGACCGTGGTCCTGAATGCATACTGCATGAACCAGCGTGGATCTCTCGGAGTACGTAATCTGCCTGAAGAGGTCCAACGCACCGAAGCCATGGTTGTAGGAATGAGCGCCGATATAGGATACCATCTCTAAGTTCGAACCTCTGCGCCGTGCGCCGTATCCGTCGAGCGTCTTTCTGCTCCTCGGGCAATTTGCCCTTGTTTATAAAATCGATGATAGGGGTCATCCATGTAGGATCCTGCTCTTCTATCACCGTAGATATCTCCATCTCCGAGATGGACTTGTTCTTTAGAATCTCCACCAATACTTGTTTTGACAGGTGCACAAAGCTTGTAGATGCAATCTTGCTCAGTGCATCTGCTTTTTTGTTTTCCCCTCTAGGAACTTGTTTGATAGTAAACCTATCAAAACTTTGAATTAGTGACTTTGTCTTTTCAAGGTATTGAACCATGTTGTCCTCTTTAGCCACATATTCGCCCAACACATGGTTGGCTACTAATCGAGAATCCACGTTTGCTTCTAGGTTGCGTACACCCATTCGAGTTGCAATGCGCAATCCAGCGATTAGGGCCTCATATTCTGCCTCGTTGTTCGTGGCTGTGAATTCAAAACGCAGTGCGTAAGTGAACTCCATTCCTTCTGGATTAGTGAGTATAAGGCCAGCGCCCGACCCATCCACGCATGAAGATCCATCCGTGAATAAGATCCATGGCTCTTGTAGTTCTACCTTGCTTGGTGGAGGTGCGGCATCGGTGTCTGGCTTTTCGATGATGAAGTCTGCTAGTATTTGCCCCTTGACCGCAGTGCGTGGCCTATAGGAAATGTTATATTCGCCTAGCAGCACACTCCATTTTTGTAATCACCCCGATGCGTCAGGTTTAGAGATAACTTGTTTGATTGGTTGGTCTGTGATTACCGCTATTGGATGCGCTTGAAAGTATCTGCGCAATCTTTTGGCGGCGAACACTAATGCTAAGACCAACTTTTCCATTGGGCTATAGTTAATCTCTGTCTTCTTGAGCACTTTGCTTACGAAGTATACCGGTGTTTGTACAGAGTTCCTCTCTGTCAGTAGTACTGCGCTGACTGCTCCATGAGTCGCAGATAAGTAAACGATTAATTCCTCCCCTGGTCGGGGTGCGACAAGCTTAGGAAGCGCTGCTATATGTTGCTTAAGCTGTGTGAAAGCCTCTTCCGCTTCCGCATTCCAACGAAAGTCTCCCTTTTTTGTACACTTATTGAGTGTTTTAAAAAGAGGGAGTGACTTATCCGCTGATTTAGACAGGAATCTGTTCAAACCGGCTAGTTTCCCGTTTAGAGACTGAACTTCTTTCAGCGTGCGTGGTCAAGGAAGTTGGATGACAGCCTCTGTTTTTTCTGGACATGGCTTAATGCCATCTGGTTCTATCAGATATCCCAAGAACATGCCTTCTGTAGCACCGAAAGTGCACTTCTTGGGATTTAGCTTCATGTTGATCGCCCGTAGCGTTCTAAATGTTTCTTCTATATCGCGCACCACTTCGTCTTCAGTATGGCTTTTTATGACAAGATCATCCACATAAACTTCTAAGTTGCGGCCCACTTGCTTTTCAAATGCATTATCTACCAATCGCTGGTAGGTGGCGCCCGCATTCTTCAGGCCAAAAGGCATCTTTGTGTAACAATAGACACCTTGGCTTGTGTGGAAAGCTGTTTTTTCCTCGTCTTCCTTGGCCATTTGGATTTGGTGGTACCCTTTGTATGCGTCTAAGAAACATTTAAAGGGATATCCACACACAGATTCTACCTTCTAGTCTATCTCTGGTAGCGGATAGCAGTCCTGTGGACATGCTTTGTTGAGATCAGTGAAATCCACACACATCCGCCAACTGCCATCACCCTTCTTGACCATGACTGGATTAGAGAGCCAGTCATGGTAATAGACTTCACGCATGATGCCTGCGTCCACAAGTTTGTGTACTTCTTCCAGAATGGCTTTTGCGCGCTCTGGAGCTTGGCCGCGCTTTTTCTACCGCACTGGGGAATATCCTTGTCGGATTTTTAGCTTGTGTTCTGCGATCGAGCGTGGCACACCAGTCATGTGCTTTGGTTCCCAGGAAAAGATATCCAGATTCCTCTGTAAGAGTGCGCACACGACTGCTCTGCCTTTGTCAGACAGCGATCCTCCGATTGATACTTCTTGCTCTGGGTAATCAGGGTGAATTGCGACCTTCAAATTTGGAACTTTAGCTGCGCTCTGTTCTGGGACGTGCGTCGTCTCACATGTAATCGTATTACATTCTTCTGGTGGCGCAGCGTTGTTGTAAATGGTGACAATGCCGCCTTCTACTGGGAATTTGAGCATCCCATGCGCTGTGGATGGTACCGCGCGCAACGCCGAGATTCCTGACCTTCCAATGATGCCATTGTATGGCGAAGGAGATTTGATCACCATAAAGTTCATCCAGGCTGTCGTGGAGTGTTCCTTATTGCCAACAGCGACTAGTAGGCGCAGTTGCCCCATAGGCCATATCTTTTCTCCTGTAAAGCCAGTAAGTGCAGTCGTGGCTGGACTTAACTGTCTTTGTATCTCAGGGCGCAGTCTCTTGAAACAATGTTCATACATTATATCCGCTGATGCGCCTCCATCAACATACATGCGGTGGATGTCGTGACCCCCCGCATTTATTTCAATGGTGAGTGGTTCTGCCACTGCGTTGTCCGCGGTCAAGGTGGGGAAAGAGATTTCGCTTCCATGGGAGAATTTCTGGCTCACCTTTTGCCTAGTCTTTCGCTGCCATGATTGTATCATGTAGATAGTATCAGCTTTTTCCTTAGGCGCTTCTTTCTTGCCTCCGGTTCTCTGCTTGTCTTTCCCATCCTTAATATTTTTAACGAGGTGGTCCAATCTGCCTTCTTTCACTAGTTTCTCAATTAGTTGGCGTAATTGGACACACTCATTAGTGGTATGGCCCTTCTGTGCATGATATTCGCAGTAACCGTTCCCTACGCGCCGATCTTCAGGGGTGCGCATAGGTGGGGGTCTTGGAAAGTTCGCACCTTCCGTCGCAAATATCTCCTTTGGAGTTTTTGTTAGTGGGGTGTACTTATCGTTTCCCCGTCCGCCCCCTTGGGTGCGATAGCTTTTGTTACGATTGCCACTCTGGTCATTGGATTGTCTCCTTAACTCTTCTTGTGGCCTATGGTTCGAGTAGCCTTTCTTGCTATCCGCAGCGGCTGCTTCTCCTTGGACGAAGGACCTCGTGCGCTTCATGAGTTCGTCGAAGGTTTGGGGAACCCTATCGTTTAGCTTTTTTATCAAATCTGGGTTATTGATTGCGTTCATAAAACCCGATATTTTTAGTATCTCTGGGCACGCCTTGACTTGCATGCATTCGTCCTTATAGCGCTCCATGAAAGCGCTGGTGGATTCCCCTTGTCGCTGTTTTACCCTAGCGAGCTCGACAGGGTTTTTGGCGCACTTCTTCCTTTGAGTAAAGTTTAAACGAAACGCCTTTCGCAACTCTTCAAACCCACCGATGCTTCTGCGTGGAAGCTTACTAAACCAGTTGCGCGCATTCCCTACTAATGTAGAGTTGAACATATGGCACCACACAGGTTGTGGCCAATTTTCGATAGTGGCTGCTGATTCGAAAATTTTTAGGTGATCATCAGGATCACCTGTCCCATCATATGTTTTGACGTTAGCAGGCATGCGCCTTTTCTTATTTTCCGAAAAATCGCTGATGCGCCTAGTAAACGCATCAACTTTTTGGCGACGCCAGGGAAGAGACATGTCTTCGTCTTCCTGGTCGCGGTATTTTCCTCTTGATTTCCAGTGTCCAGTTTCTTTGTCCTCGTTGTCCGAGGAATCACTTGAGGATGAGCATACTCTTTTGCGACGCTTGCGTCGACTATCATCGGAATCTGAGCTTGCTCCTCTGCGGCGCTTGCGCCGACTATCCTCGAAATCAGAGCTTGAAGGGCTTTCACTTGGGGAACACCGTCGCCCAAGCCTATCCTGAACCCTGCGACTGCCAAGCCTAGCGTGGACATTGGCGCGCCGTTCCCCATCTTCATGCTCCTCTAGATGCTGAAAGTCGGCTGCTTCATCATCCACAACCTTCCTTCCAATCCTGGTAAACACTGGTTGTTTGCGGGCTATCCTTCTCGTGTCTTTCCTTTCGGTAGCGCGGTGGGGATGCTTCATACTCAGGGTCGAAGTTGAGCCTGGCGTGCAGACTTTGGCTCGACCTCTTCTTTACCTCCTCTCACATGAGCGTAGCCAAGGCTTCGTAGTTTTGAGATACGAAGTCACTTGGCGCTAGTTCAGGCATGACTCCTTCTAGCGTGATGGAGTCTGTTTCCAAAACAAGATCCTTGTTTCGGATAGGCGCATTTGGTGGCTCAGTGAAGTTTACTTCTGGCATGGTGAGAAGAGTGCGCTGTAGGTCTACCGCGCTAGTACTTTTCGTAGTAGCATTGGTAGTCATAGTGTGCGGTTCTACTGGAGTAAAGAGCAGATCTGAGTACGCTCCTAAGCTTCTAGGCGTGCTGGTTGTCCCAGAGGCCTGCTTAGAGGCCGCATCAGTTTGCTGCTTCTTTCCCAGTGAATCGTCATGCGTTTTCTTCGTATGCGGAGTCCGCTGATTTGGGTTTCCGTGCTTTGTCATTCTAGTTCTTTGGCAAAGCTCTTAGTGTAGGGTCCCACGGATGGCGCCACTTGTTGATACAAAAGTTGGGCGTTCCTTGATTCCGTACCAATCAGATCTTAATGCTTGAGACCTGCGCACTAAGAAAACAAAAAGACACCGTTAGGCTTATCGTGGGATTGTCTCCCACGATTATCCTCCGGCGTGAGAGTAAGTAATCGGTTTTAGGGTTTGTAGAAGAGTTAGGGTTTGTAAATCGTACCTTTGTGAGGGCTGAGGTGCCCTCTATATATGGACACGAAATCCTTATTGGTTTCGTGTTCCCCAATCTTCGGTCTATCCCGCGTAGGGCGGTTTATTGATGTATATCCCATAAATAGAAGATATACTATCGAAACCATAAATAACATTGGGCTTGGGCCGTCGTGAGCCCAAACCGCTGTCGTGATAGCCCATTCATGATGGGCTTGAGTCCATTCGTGATGGACTTGAGTATGGGTCGGGTTCGTGACCCGAATACGGACTATACGTCATCAGCTGTTAAGGCCTCAGCATGTTGGATTCACAAATCCAATGTTGCATCAACTATCCTCAAAAGATTCAATTATATTGATGCAAGAGGCAGATCCAAGTCAGTAATGGCTTGGATCCCCAAAAGAAACTAACACTCTTATTTGTGTGCAGGAACATTCAAATGATCAGGAAGAGGATCAAGGATACTCAGATAGTGGATGTTCAAGGCACATGACAGGCAACATGTCTTATCTCTCAGATTTTGAAGCATTCAATGGAGGATATGTTACCTTTGGAGGGGGTGTTCGTGGCAAAATTTCTGGTAAGGGTACAATCAAAACCGGAAATTTAGATTTTGAAGATGTGTACTATGTAAAAGAGCTAAATTATACTCCCTCCGTCTCAATTTAATTGTCCATATTTCCTTTTATGGATGTCTCAAATTAATTGTCCACTTTCCTTATTTAGTAAAAACTAGAGAATCTAGTGGAGGAATATTCCATTTTAGTGGTTGAAAATTAAAGTGACCCCACTTTTATTAAACTTAGCAATTTCTCTCTCATGACAATTAAATTGAGACGGAGGGAGTAATCTTTTTAGTGTTTCACAAATGTGTGACAAAAAGAATAATGTTCTTTTCTGTGAGACTGAATGTCTTGTACTTTCTCCTGATTTTAAGATGCCTGATGAAAGTCAAGTACTTCTTAGAATTCCTAAAAAGGGCAATATGTATAGTGTAGACATGAAGAACATTATCCCTAAAAAGAATTTAACTTGTCTTGTTGCAAAGGCCACATTGGATAAATAAATGAAATGGCATAGAAGGCTTGGTCATATTAACTTCAAAACCATAAATAAAATTGTTAAGAATAGTTTGGTAAGAGGTTTACCTCACAAAAGATTTGAAAATGATCAAACATGCATTGCTTGTCTAAAAGGCAAACAACACAAAGCCACTTGTAAGCCCAAGATTTTTAACTCTATCAATCAGTCTTTGTTTATGCTACATATGGACTTATTTGGACCTATTTCAGTTATGAGCATAATGCATAAGAGATATTGTCTAGTTATTACTGATGACTATAGTAGATTTACATGGGTTTTCTTTTTAGCCACTAAGGATGAGACATCAAGCATCCTTAAGGACTTCATTACACAGATAGAAAACCAAGTAAGCAAGAAAGTGAAAATCATTAGATGTGATAATGGGACAGAATTTAAGAATAGAGTTGCTAGAACACTGATGCGTGCGTTGTGTCGTTGCGGTTTAGCAGTATTAATGCCTACTCAAGTTTTAAATTTATATTTAGCCGACTTATCAATAACACACACACTTAACGAGCAGTGTACCCGGTCAGTATGAATATAATGGTAAGTAGAGTGTCGATCACTAAGAGTGGAACGTATTATCTAGTTATTCTAATTAGTATTTTAATATCCTAAGTTAGCTATACAACCTAATCTAACGCAAGGGGGTTCAGCCTGAGAGACTGGCACGGTTTGGTTATGATTAAATAGACAACTAAACTAATGAGCACGAATCAGCGATTAGCACACACGTACACAGATAGATACTTGAGACAATAAGAAGACCTGTCCTGATAATTAAGTAGCTTGTCACTTGTTTTATTACTAGTTTTATATGAAGTGTATATAATTAACCCTTTCTCGTTGGCTCTAATCTTATCGGCGAGTAAACCCTTAATGATCACTTATGTCTATCCCACTATCCTAGAATATTGAGCATTTGTGATGCCCACGTTTCGTATACGCTAGAATAGATAGGCGAGGAAGGGGCATGGCGACCCAAGCAATGCTCAGCTAGACACAGAGGTTATCAATGCACTAATAAAAGTCACCAAAGACATCAACATATAAACTTTAATTAATGGGAAAGCAATTTTAAGGGGTGCGCATGATATTCCGTAGTCACATGACATCAGCCCATCAATCCTGATGAATTAAAGTGCTAATACAATAAAACAAAACTACTTAATGAATTGAATACATGCAGGACCTTCTTATAGCTCTTGTATCTTCGTTCAGGGTGTGCCTTGTGCTGCTAATTCGTCTGAATTCGTCTCAGGTTTGGTACTCGTACGTATGGTATCTTGCACTTGCACTTTTGCACACAAAATTCGTCTGACTTTGGGGTATTTATAGTTTCTGTCTGAGGGTTAGATGCGGCGCATTGACTTAACTTCGCGTGGGGTCCAAGATTAATATATTCAGGAATATTTGTACACCGCCTTAAGATGCGGTGTAACTCCATTTCTCTATGTGGCGCATGACCTTTGCTGTCTTGGATTGTAACTTGTGAAATCTTGATAGTGATACGCCGTATGTAAGAAGTATGTTGCGGCGTATCTGGAGCAGAATGATCTTGATCTTGTACATTTCAGTAGACTCTTAACATCTTGCTTGTTTTGCTCCATAATTAGTCCAAAATCGCCAAGTTTCACATAATACTTGTTTTTACCTGAGAATTACAAAAGTAAACATTAACGTATCAATCCTCATATATAATATAATAAAACAAGTCAAATAAATAGGATAAATGATGATAATAAAATGTACTTATTTGAGTTCATCAAATATCCCCCCACTTGAACTTTACTTGTCCCCAAGTAAACCTTAGAATAAATCTTATGAAAATGTATCCTAAAAGATATTAGGATTTATTTTTATATTTAAGCATGTATTCGTTTTGTCATAATTGCACAACCAAACACTTAACGAATTAGAAATAAAATAAAATATTTCGATAAAAGCAAATCTAATCGTTTAACTGTCCAGTTGTGATGAATAATCTATCATAAGCTTGGCAAGTATACGCATCTCCCCCGCTAAAGCCAAGGAATAACAATTCTAAAGCGGTAAAAAGGGTTTGTTGGTTAAGGGTTGATCATTCTTCTTAATCTCTATCGATCTCACATTCCAGAAAAGGCGACAAAATCACAAATACATGATCGAATCCACGACCACGATACTTGCAATTGCTCAAATCCTTAACTCGAATGGGCTAAAGATAGGACCAAGTAATCTTTACCAATAATATTATATCAAAAAGGGCGACAAAATCATAAATACATAGCCAAATCCACGACTACGATACTTAAGATTGCTCAAATCCCTAATCTCAATAAATCAAAGGTTTGGATAAAGAATGATATAGGGTATGGATAATATTTGGGATACAAATTGGTGTAAAATGAAAAATAAACAAAACAGATAAATTAAAATCCTAAGTGTGGTAAATTACTTTCCCAACCATCCTATGAATAAGACTCATATCATTGAATAACTCACGCTTTAACACTTGAAACACACGCTTTAGGTAGACACGAATTATACTCAACAAGATCTCAATCAAATAATAACCTTAGTTGGCGTTCCCATAACGGCCAACTCCCATTCAATCCATAAATATAATATACAACAAATAGTGGTGATATCTCCCACTTAATACAAAACTTTACATAAGTTGGTTAAAACAAACTTCCAACTTTTCCTTTTTCTTTTTCTTTTCTATTTTTTTCGATTTTTTTTTTTTTTTTTTTTTTTTTTTTTTTTTTTTTAACCTCAACATATATGTGTAAAATTTCACAACTTTTCTATCACTATTTTTCAGGATAATTTTTTTCCATACTCTTCATACTTTCAGAAATAACTGTAATAGTGAAAGTAGTAAACACACGAAAAATAAACTCAAAGTTATACAATATTTACTTTCATACCAATTGCATTGTGCAATTTCCAAAACTAACCAAAGATAATGAATTACGCACGCGAACACAGGTAATGTAAGGAAACACACTTTGCCTAAAGCAATTAACCACGGATTTTAATCTACAGGGTAGGCTAAGGTGTAAGGGTGTATCGAAACATTATAACAAAGGTGTAAGAAACGAAAGGAATGGCTCTGAGGGTTTTTCTAGGGGTATCTTACTCTAAAAGTGAGAGTAACAAAAGGGTTTATACGGGGGTTAACTAACCAGTGTAATTAGTTAATATCACATAACATATAAAGGCTATTTGGGTGTAATCCTAGAAATTTACCAATTTAGACAATTCATTCCAATTATATAGATAATACTTATTATGGTGGTCTCGAATAGTATATAAGCCAAGTTCTAAAGTTTACAAGTCACCGGCACACTCATAGATTTGTGAATTTTGATAAGTTCACAATTTTTGGAAATAATGTTATGTGTGCAGCTATGTAATTTAGACTTTAAACAAAAACATGCTATAAAAATGTTAAAATTTAAGCATATTAAGTATATTTTAAGCATATTTTGAAAAAGTTTTGGACAAGTAAGTGTTCTAATTCTCCAATCCCCCCACTTAAGTTAAACAACGTCCTCGTTGTTTGTGTCAAAGGTTAAAAACTGGAAAATAAAAAGAATTAGAACAGAATAACTCCCCTGAGATTTGCTCGGTATGATCCTCCATTATTCGTATAAGAGCAAAAATCAACTATCTTGTGGATGAGAACGTTTAAGCTTCAAAAATGATGTATCCACAAGAATGCAGGAATCTATAATACCATTCAGACTTTAACACACCTGAGTTAAGAAGGTTCAAACTTGCATAATACATTAGTAGTTAGTAAAAATAAAACTAAAAAAATTAAAATGAAAATCATCAGGTCAGTCGATACGCCGTATCTTATGGAAGAAGATACGCCGTATCGAGCCTGGAATAAATACGAATCAGAATAGAAGATGCGTCGCATCCTTAACCAGGGATGCGCCGCATTAAATAAACTGACAGAAAGTTTTAAAGTCAAAAATAAAAATGCAGAAAATTAAATAAGATATGACCAGTGCAGGCGATGCGTCGCATCTTAGGATTGAGATGCGCCGTATCTTCTGCAGGTCTGACAGACTCGACACAGTACAGAATGTAAAAATTCTCCGGGTTGTCTCCCGGCCAGCACTTGTCTTTATTCCAGAGTCTTCAAGTTAGACTCACGTTCAGCTCCTTATTCCAATACTTCGGGTTCAAACTCTACCACCTCGTTCTCAGTATCCTCAATTTTATTATCAAAGTATTTTTTAACTCGTTGCCCGTTTACCTTGAATATATAACCATTTTTATCGCATATTTCAATAGTCCCATACGGATACACTTTCATGACAACGAACGGACCCGTCCATCTTGATTTAAGTTTACCTGGATACATCTTTAATCGAGAATTAAATAGCAGCACTTTTTCTCCAATTGTAAACATTTTATCCCCATGTAACCTCGAGTCATGCCATCTTTTAGTTCTTTCTTTGTAGATCTTAGTATTTCTGTAGGCCTCATCTCTTAGTTCGTAGAGTTCATTGAGTTCCATGAAACGGTTCTTCGTTGCAACTTCCATATCCATGTTACATTTCTTCAAAGCCCAATATGCACTTTGTTCTATTTCGACCGGTAGGTGGCATGCTTTTCCGTATACAAGACGAAATGGAGTGCATCCCGTCGGTGTCTTATAGGCTATACGAAATGTCCATAAAGCATCATTTAACTTGTCAGACCACCCTTTCGGATTATATCCAGTCGTTTTTTCTAGAATTCGTTTTATAGCCCTATTGGTTACTTCAGTTTGCCCATTGGATTGAGGATGGTATGCGGTGGAAACCCTATGATACACTCCATATTGTAGCAAAGCTCTTCCTAGGTGGTGATTACAAAAGTGTGTTCCCCTATCACTAATCTATGCTTTAGGAACTCCAAACCTAGCGAACAAACTTCGCAAAAATTTAAGTACTACCTTGCTATCGTTTGTTGGTGATGCTTGCGCTTTGACCCATTTTGATACGTAATCAACAGCAACCAAAATATATTTATTACCTTTAGATTCAGGAAACGGTCCCATGAAGTCCAATCCCCATATGTCGAAAACTTCACATACATGGATATAGTTTTGAGGCATTTCGTTTCTTGATGTAATATTTCCGGATCGTTGACACGCATCACATCCTTTTATAAAATCTTTTGCATCATCCAACATAGTGGGCCAATAGAATCCTGCATCAAGGATTTTTCTTCTTGTAATAACTGCACCGTGATGTCCCCCCGTCGGCCCCGAATGGCAATGTGCCAATATTGCTGGGATATCATCACCATCTACGCATCTTCGTATAATATTGTCAGGGCATAATTTAAAGGCATAAGGTTCATCCCAAATATACTCACTAGCGCGATTTAGAAACCTTCTTTTCTCGTCGGATGTTAGCCCTTTTGGAATTTCATTTGCAACAATAAAGTTTATATAGTCGGCATACCATGGTGTATTATCATTGCTCTTAATTCTTATCATCATGAGGTGTTCATCAAAAAAGTCATCAGCGATTTCCCTTTCATCAAGCACCTCCATATCAGAGTTTTCAAGTCTAGATAAGTGGTCAGCAGCTAGATTCTCTGCACCCTTTTTATCTATAATTTCAATATCGAATCCTTGGAGCAATAAAACCCACCTAATAAGCCTTGGCTTGGCATCCTGTTTATTGAACAAATACTTCAAAGCAGAATGGTCAGTGTAAACCATAGTTTTTGACAATATAAGATATGACCTAAATTTATCGAATGCAAAAACTACTGCTAAAAGTTCTTTTTCCGTGGTGGTGTAATGTTCTTGGGCATTATTTAATGTTTTGCTAGCATAATAAATTGGCTTAAATTTCTTTTCTATCTTTTGGCCAAGTACAGCTCCAACAGCATAATCACTAGCATCACACACTAGTTCAAAAGGCAGATTCCAATCTGGCGAAATTATAATAGGTGAAGAAGTTAGTTTTTCTTTAAGTATATTAAACGCCTTTTTGCAATCTTCAGAAAAATCAAACTTCGCATCTTTTAGCAATAGTTGGGTCATAGGCCTAGATATCATTGAAAAATCCTTTATGAACCTACGATAAAATCCAGCATGCCCTAAAAAACTTCTAACACCTTTTACATTAGTGGGGTAAGGTAGTTTGGCAATTACATCAATTTTAGCTTTGTCGACTTCTATACCTTTCCCAGAAATCTTATGTCCTAACACAATTCCCTCTCTAACCATAAAATGACATTTTTCCCAATTAAGAAAAGGTTAGTTTCTTCACACCTAGCAAGCATTTTATCAAGTTTAAAGAGACAATCACTAAATGAGTTACCGAACACCGAGAAATTGTCCATGAAGACTTCCATAAAGTCTTCTACCATATCATGGAAGATAGCCGTCATACAACGTTGGAAAGTAGCAGGGGCGTTGCATAGTCCGAACGGCATTCTCCTATAGGCGAAGGTTCCATAAGGGCAGGTGAAAGTCGTCTTCTCTTGATCCTCGGGGGCAATGGGTATTTGGAAGAAACCTAAAAAACCATCTAAAAAACAATAATAATCATGTCCTGATAGTCTTTCTAACATTTGATCAATAAATGGAAGAGGGAAGTGATCTTTTCGCGTAGCATCATTGAGTTTGCGGTAGTCGATACAAACTCTCCATCCAGTAACAGTTCTTGAAGGGATTAGCTCATTGTCGTCATTGAGTACTACCGTCATTCCTCCTTTTTTTGGTACAACGTGGATATGACTGACCTACGAGCTGTCGGAAATTGGGTAGATAAGTCCGGAGTCAAGTAATTTCACAATTTCATTTTTCACCATGCCTTGGACTTTTGGATTCAAACGCCTTTGGGGTTGGATAGTTGGTTTGAATTCATCTTCCATGAGGATTTTATGTGTACAGAATGACGGGCTAATTCCCTTAATATCAGACATACTCCACGCTAATGCTCCTCTTCGTTTATATAGTACCTGCAAAAGGGATTCTTTTTCTTTTGGCGTTAAGTCAGATGCAATAATAACGGGTGAATTAGTGTTCCCATTTAAATAGGCATATTCCAAAGTAGAAGGGAGATCCTTAAACACAGGTTTAACATCATCAATTTCATTAGCACTAGCGGAATAAACTTGTTCTTTTATTACGTCGCTGCTGTCATCAGATAAATGCACCGCATCGATATTTCCGATGCGCCGTATGGCGTTACAAACAGCGGAATCAACAGCGAAATAATTATCAATAGTATTTTCATCAACTTGATCTTCTATAGCAATTGTGTTTTCTAAATTTTTAAGCAGAAAAGAATCAAGCAAATTACATTTTAACAATTTCTGAGTAAATTGATTAATCGTGTCATCAGAAACATCGATATTATAGCATTCATCGTCTTCAGAATTAGTTTTACTCATAGATTGTTCCATATTAAATTCAACCTCATCTTTTCCTATGGTAAGAGTTATCTTTTTATTAAAAACATCAATCATGGCCCTAGCAGTGGCTAAAAATGGTCGTCCTAATATTATAGGAGTTCTAGAATTTTCGGGCATATCGAGGATAACAAAGTCAATAGGTAGTTCAAATTTATCAACTTTTATTAATATATTTTCAGCTATTCCTAATGGGTATTGTATGGACCTATCAGCTAGCTCTAAGCACATCCTAGTAGGTTTTGGTTCACCCAAGCCTAATTTTTCATACATAGAAGAGGGCATAAGACTTATACTAGCTCCTAGGTCGGCTAAAGCAGTTCCAATATGTAAATTTTTAATTTGACAAGGAATAGTGAAACTCCCTGGATCTTTTTCCTTAGATGGAAGTTTGTTGAGCAATGCTGCTGAGCTTCTTTCCCCCATTGTTACAGTGCAAGCCTCTTCAAGTTTGGACTTGTTTGTAAGCAAGCTCTTCAGATATTTAGCATATTTTGGCATTTGCACTAGAGCTTCCAATAATGGTATGCTTAGCTGTAGCTGCTTGAGATTTTCCAGGAACTTCCTTTGATAGGCATCTTCTTTCTCCTTTCTTACCTTATGTGGAAAAGGTAGTGTTGATCGTTTAAGTTCAACAGAAGGTTTTTCTCTAATCACAGGTTCTGGATTAGTCTCTTTTGGTTGCTCCTGCTCAGATGATATAGATTCGGGGGAAATCTTGTTTGTGTTGTTATCCTCGGGTGTCTCTCCGATTTGAAAGGTTGACTTTCCGCCTCTAGTTGTAATCCCTTTCAAATCGTGTTTTACCAAAAGAATCTTGTTAAGCACTGTTGACAATTGGTGCACTTCAATTTCCAATCCATTAATCATGTTGTTTTGTTCCTTTAGTAACAGCTCATGACTGCCTTTGAATTCATTAATAAAGTTTCTTGCTTCATGATGTTCTTTTTCATTTGCTTGAGTGATTAGTAGTGCAAACTCTTCCATGGTAGGGTTTCTTTGGGGTCTTCCGAACCAGTTGGGGAAAATATCGAACATTCTTCCTGAAAATTAAAACAGGTAGATTTCAAAGTAAAAACTTCCTAGTGTAAGGGTAAGTATATTTTCCGTCCGGAAATAAGAAAAATAAAAGTTGCTGATATCTGCAAACGATGCGCCGTATTCAGAAAGTTGGATACGCTGTATCTTATTTCGTTAAAATTTAATCAGACTTTTATTCAGAAAACAGATACGCCGCTTATGAATTAGAATGCGCCGTATCAGTTTTAAATTATCAAAAATCGTTTATATTTATTAAAATTAAATGCGTCGTATTAACAGAAGCTAATGCGCCGTATTTTCGTTACGTTTCAAAATACAAGATTTTTGATTCAGAAGATGCGCCGTATCGATAAAGATCGATGAGTCGCTTTTGTTTAATAATTCGAAAAAACTGATTTTAATTTAAATAGAAAATACGCCGTATCTGGTAAAACAGATGCGTCGTATGGCGTTATCGTTTAGAAAAATTTCTTATTAAAAACACAATACGCCGTATCTTGGGGAAAGATGCGTCGTACTCGAATTTATTAAACGCGTTGTATTTTATAAAAATTAAACGGAATACGCCGTATCTGTGAAAACAGATGCGCCGTATCGTTTGTATCAGCACAATACAACGATAGCAGAATGCAGATAAATACAGAAAATAAAAATAAAAATAAGAACAAACAAAAAGAAACAAAAATTACAGAAAATAAAAACACACAAAAACAGAAAATATGCAAATTATACAATGAATGCAATCTATCTAATATACAACGGGTTAGTGGTTAGAATCTAAAAAAAACTAAAAAGAAAAACCTAATTAAAATACTAATCAAATTAACAGATAATAACAATTCACTCCCCGGCAGCGGCGCCAAAAACTTGATGCGTGCGTTGTGTCGTTGCGGTTTAGCAGTATTAATGCCTACTCAAGTTTTAAATTTATATTTAGCCGACTTATCAATAACACACACACTTAACGAGCAGTGTACCCGGTCAGTATGAATATAATGGTAAGTAGAGTGTCGATCACTAAGAGTGGAACGTATTATCTAGTTATTCTAATCAGTATTTTAATATCCTAAGTTAGCTATACAACCTAATCTAACGCAAGGGGGTTCAGCCTGAGAGACTGGCACGGTTTGGTTATGATTAAATAGACAACTAAACTAATGAGCATGAATCAGCGATTAGCACACACGTACACAGATAGATACTTGAGACAATAAGAAGACCTGTCCTGATAATTAAGTAGCTTGTCACTTGTTTTATTGCTAGTTTTATATGAAGTGTATATAATTAACCCTTTCTCGTTGGCTCTAATCTTATCGGCGAGTAAACCCTTAATGATCACTTATGTCTATCCCACTATCCTAGAATATTGAGCATTTGTGATGCCCACGTTTCGTATACGCTAGAATAGATAGGCGAGGAAGGGGCATGGCGACCCAAGCAATGCTCAGCTAGACACAGAGGTTATCAATGCACTAATAAAAGTCACCAAAGACATCAACATATAAACTTTAATTAATGGGAAAGCAATTTTAAGGGGTGCGCATGATATTCCGTAGTCACATGACATCAGCCCATCAATCCTGATGAATTAAAGTGTACTAATACAATAAAACAAAACTACTTAATGAATTGAATACATGCAGGACCTTCTTACAGCTCTTGTATCTTCCTTCAGGGTGTGCCTTGTGCTGCTAATTCGTCTGAATTCGTCTCAGGTTTGGTACTCGTACGTATGGTATCTTGCACTTGCACTTTTGCACACAAAATTCGTCTGACTTTGGGGTATTTATAGTTTCTGTCTGAGGGTTAGATGCGGCGCATAGGACAAGTAGATGCGGCGCATTGACTTAACTTCGCGTGGGGTCCAAGATTAATATATTCAGGAATATTCGTACACCGCCTTAAGATGCGGCGTAACTCCATTTCTCTATGCGGCGCATGTCCTTTGCTGTCTTGGATTGTAACTTGTGAAATCTTGATAGTGATACGCCGTATGTAAGAAGTATGTTGCGGCGTATCTGGAGCAGAATGATCTTGATCTTGTACATTTCAGTAGACTCTTAACATCTTGCTTGTTTTGCTCCATAATTAGTCCAAAATCGCCAAGTTTCACATAATACTTGTTTTTACCAAAGAATTACAAAAGTAAACATTAACGTATCAATCCTCATATATAATATAATAAAACAAGTCAAATAAATAGGATAAATGATGATAATAAAATGTACTTATTTGAGTTCATCAAACACCACAACAGAATGGTGTAGCTGAAAGAAAGAATAGAACACTAATTGAAGCTGCTAGAACAATGTTAGCTGATTCTAAGCTACCAATAAATTTTTGGGCAGAGGCAGTCATCACTGCTTGCTATGTTCAAAATAGAGTTTTAGTTGTGCAGCCTCACAATAAGACATCATATAAACTTTTTAATGGTAGAACTCCTGCAATAGGATTTCTTAGACCTTTTGGATGTCATGTGACAATTCTTAATACCTTAGACCATTTAGGAAAATTCGATGGTAAGGCAGATGAAGGTTTCTTTGTTGGTTATTCTCTTAATAGCAAAGCTTTTAGAGTTTACAACACAAGAAAAGAAATAGTAGAAGAAAATCTACATGTGGAGTTTTTAGAAAACAAATCCAATGTAGAAGGTTAAGGACCAAAATTGCTATTTGATCTAGAGTATCTAACACATTCAATGAATTATGTGCCTTTTGTTGCAGAAACTAATGATTTTGCAGGTTCTTATACAACAAATGAGGAAGAGTTAGAGAAAGATCAAAATGATGTGATAATGCCAATATGGTCAAGTTCAATTGTGGAATCAACTTCGACAACTGATGAATCTACTTCTAGCAAAGCTAAAGAAGGTGTTGAAGATGAAAGCAAAGAATATGGAACTCAGGAACAACAAAATGTTTCTGCTGATGATTGTGCTGCTAAGCTTACTGATTCTGCTGTTCGGCCAACTGATTCTGCTGCTGGCCCTTCAGAAACAAAAGAAGCAGAATTCTCAGATAATGAGGTGGATTACAACAATCTTCCATCAAATTATCAAGTTCCTTCCACTCCACAAACAAGAATTCACAAAATTCACTCCCTGGAACATGTGATTGGAGATATACAGTCAGGAGTGAAGACAAGACAAAAATTGATGCCTTCAGACCAACAAGGGCTTCTTGATGCCCTTTATGCTTCAAAACAACATGAGCTTTCAAACTCTTGCTTATTTGTATGTTTTCTCTCACAAGCTGAACCAAAGAACATTCTTATCGCCCTAGATGATTCAAGCTGGTTAGAGGCTATGCAAGAAGAGCTTCTTCAGTTCAAGATTCAGAAGGTATGGGTGCTAGTTGATTTACCTACAGGTGTGAAGGTAATTGGCACTAGATGGGTTTTTAAGAACAAAAGGGATGAAAGAGGAATAGTGATCAAGAATAAGGCTAGATTAGTAGCCCAAGGGTACACACAAGAAGAAGGGATAGACTATGATGAGGTGTATGCTCCAGTAGCAAGAATTGAGGCAATTAGGCTGTTTCTAGCTTATGCTTCATTTTTAGGCTTCACAGTCTACCAAATGGATGTCAAGAGTGCATTTTTATATGGTAAAATTGAACCAGAGGTGTATGTTTCACAACCTCCAGGCTTCATTGACCCATTACATCCGAACAAAGTGTACAGAGTAGTGAAAGCTCTATATGGCCTTCATCAGGTACCAAGAGCTTGGTATGCAACACTAGCTTCCTACTTATTAGAAAATGGATTTCAAAGAGGAAAGATTGATCAGACACTGTTCATCAAACAGCACAAGAAGGATCTTCTGTTAGTGCAGGTGTATGTGGATGACATTATCTTTGGATCTACTAGGAAAGAGATGTGTTTAGAATTTGAGAAGCTTATGAAAGATAAGTTTTAGATGAGTTCTATGGGAGAACTTACATTCTTTTTGGGTTTGCAAGTTAAGCAATCATCTGAAGGCATATTTATTAGTCAAGACAAATATGTTGCAGAGATACTTAGAAAATTTTGATTTGCTGATTCAAAAATAGCAAGCACACCAATGGACTCTGAGAAGCACCTTCTGAAAGATGAAGATGGAGAGAGTGTAGATGTACACACTTACAGATCTATGATAGGCTCTTTGATGTACCTTACATCATCTAGACCTGATATCATGTTCCCTGTTTGTGTTTGTGCAAGATTTCAAGTTACTCCAAAGGTTTCTCATTTAACTGCAGTCAAGAGAATTTTTAGATATCTCAAAGGTCAACCAAGGTTGGGTATATGGTATTCTAGAGAATCTCCTTTTGACTTGGTAGCATATTCGGATAGTGATTATGCTGGTGCTAGCTTGGACAGAAAGTCAACAACTGGAGGATGTCAATTCCTTGGGTGTAGACTTGTCTCATGGCAGTGTAAGAAGCAAACAAGTGTGGCAAATTCAACAACTGAAGCTGAATATATAGCTGCTGTAAGTTGCTCTAGTCAAGTTCTATGGCTTCAAAAACCAACTCCTTGATTATGGGTACAATTTCTTAAACACTGTTATTCATATTGATAATAGTAGTACAATTTGTATTTTTAAAAATCCAGTGCAACATTCTAAAACAAAACACATTGAAATTAGACATCACTTTATAAGAGACTGCAATGAGAAAAGATTAATTCAAGTTCTTAAAATTGCTTCAGAACATAATTTTGCAGATCTGCTAACAAAAGCTTTTGATGTTTCAAGGTTTCAGTACTTGGTAGCAAGTATTGGAATGCTTAATCTTTAAATTTTCAATATGATGTGTTTTTGTAAATAAATTTTTGTTATTACTGCTGATTTATATGATACTGCTGTTATTACAAAAGTTTGTGCTAATAGTACAAATTTAAGTTGTGTTATTCATATAGTTGGTCTTATGATTATACTAATGCAAGACAAGTACTTTGTATTTTGTTCTTTTGGTTTTAGACTAACAATTTCACGTATGAATATGTAAACACAAAGGATGTTTCAAGTGAAATGGAAACAACAGAATTGAGATATTAGCTGCTGACCATAATAGGTTTATGATGGACTGAGTTTGGGAATTCAAAACTCCTTAAAACTACTTTCTTGAAATCTAGTTATGATATTTCACATTGAATTGATGACTTAGTTGATCAGATAGTAACTGATGCAACTCACTTTCTATCATTTTATACTTTTAAGTATAATGTGCAAGTTTGAGGACATCTGATAGAAAGAACAGATAGTAAAAGTGAATCTAACACTTGTGTTAGAGGCAACAATTACTATGAGCTGGAAACCCTGTCAAGAAAATCTTTTGAATAGATTTATCTTTACACAGGCAGTTATTTATAACTGAAAAATATTGGTTCTCACACAACCAGAGGTTGCTTTAAACCGAAATGTGGATTAAGTGTCTGTTATACACTTGATCCCTTCAAAATGGTTGAAAGTAGTATGATTTTTCAATTCTAAAATCATGAACATACTACTAAGTCAAATGATTTCTTAAAAAGATTTTCAAGGATTCACAAAAACCATCCATTGATGGATCATGAATCAAAATGTCCACTGATTCACCTCTCATAGGAGTTAACACACCTAGAAGTGATGAGGGCAGTAACTTAAACTCTTAAGGAATTGATGGCTTCATGTACAACATTGTCTGACAACAAGTTCTAAATGCTGGATCAGATGATAAAGAAAGATATATTTTGGTACATAGTGAGATCTTCCAAACAAGGGGAGGAAACAAAAGTTATTTGCTTCAGGGGAGGTAACAATCTCAGGGGAGGAAATAATGGCCCAGAAAAGGAAGATAATCCAATAAAAGGAAGGAGAAGACAAGAGCATACAAGATGATGAGGAGGTTGAAAATGACAAGAATAGAGCTTATTCTGGAGTATTATATATATTCAGAAGGGATGAAGCATTCCAAAGGAGAAAGTTCTATCTAATTCAAACGAAGAAAAGTTTCAATTTTACTTCAAAGACATGTTGGTTAGATGATTTCACTTGTTGAAACAAGCATCCAAGATACATAGCATCATTGCCTCTTATAATTCCTCAATCCAAGGAAATTGCACCATCTTTTAGTCCAAGATTGGTTCAATATGTTTTTGATATTGTTAAAGTCAAAGAAGAGCGAAGCAGATGAATTACTGAGAAGATATTCAATCTTGAAGAACATAAGTGTTTGAAAGATCTTCAATCCAAGATTTAATTCAGAAACATGTTTGAAAAGGATTCACATGTTTAGGGGAGGATTGTTGGGAATTAAATATTCAAGATGGCTAATATCGGGTTCTAATTCAAGAAATATTCTAAGTGTAATTCTGCTGCAAATGCATTATGGTTCCTGCTGTTAAATGTTGTTCCTGCTACTAGAACATTTCACTCTGCTGATAGTGATAAATGACTCTGCTGTTAGGCTTAGCATTCTGCTGTTGTTGATCCTGCTGCTAATGATACTTGTTCCTGCTGATAGCGATAACTCGTTGCTGCTGATAGTGAACATTCTGCTGCTGAGTGGATAAGATCGAAAAGATATTTATTGTATTTTGGTCAACAATATACGGTAGATAATATCTTACCCCATGTGCTTAGTTAACAAGTTGTATACATAGATACATGTTGTATCTTATGTACTGACACTCAAAAGGATAAGTTAACAAAGTAAGTCGGCTAAGACTTTAAGCAATATGTAAAGATCTCTTGGACTATAAAAGAGATCTTAGTCGTGATATTTGAGTAGTTGTCAAGTAAAAAGTGTCCATGCATATGTTATTGTAAGAACATATAACTGTTAGATAAGAACAAACACAAAAACATCACAAGTTAAAAAGATTCAAGGTTGTAACCCTAGTGATATTTCAAGATCACTCGTATTATTATCATTAATAATATTGAATCGTTTGGTGATAATCTTTATGTGTTCATTGCTAACTAACAAACATAACAATTCCATTTCCATAACATACACAACCTTCTAAGTTTGGTTGAGTGAATTCCGCGCACTTAATCATTTTAACACAACATATCATACACACAAAGTTACAAGGTTTAACCACCTTAATCGTGTGTCCAGGATCCTAGCAATAAAACATTCAATTTACATTATTCAAAAATAGTGCGGAAAATATAGGTCCATAAAAAGGTTTAAAGCGGTCCCAAATAGTTTTCAGAGTCATCTATGACCATGCCATGCCCTTCGCCAAGCTCCTACAAAAGTAAGATATGCAGCGGAAAAGATCTAACTCCTGAGATAAAACATGCTAAAAGTCAACACAAAGGTTGAGTGAATTCATAGGTTTAAAGCAAAGTAGTTGATCACAATATTTCAAGTTTAAGAGAAAGTGGGCTACATTGTTTTACACCCATCAGTTCAGATGTTACCACTGCACTAAGCTCATGACACGCAAAACGTTAACCGGCACCAATAACATTGGCGTAAGTCGACAGTAACCGCAGAATTTATAATAACAGTTTTCCTCAAGTAGGTATCTTGCCAAATACCTAGGTAACTCGAATATAGTACATCACATGTTGACCGGACTTAGTCAACATGGCGGGAGGGTCAATTCCTATAGGCCTATATCCTTATATTCGCGCTCACTCGCAAGTGATTAATGGTTCATGATCGAGGGACATGATTTTGGCAAGGACGATACTTAGTGCTTATCACATGTTCAGCAAAGTTTTCAGTTCAAAGAACAGTTTTAAAACAATTGTGATCATAGTAAAAATAGTAGCATGTATCTCACCCCAAGTAGTTTACAAAACATTTAAGATAAATAAGAGTGGAGCTATGAACTCACCTCAGTATGCAGCAATGCAAGATATCATAACAAGAATCAAGTAGTAATACACAACGGCATTCAGGAAGTATAAGCACAACAGTACTGAATCGGCACAACCTAATAAGTAACATGTTTCAGAAAGAAATCCTCAAAAGTGTTTCATAAAAGTGACGTTTATGGAATACTTGTATGTTGATTTAAAAGAGTTAGTTTCTGTAGGACCGAAAGTACAAGTGATTTATGTGATTCGGGTGGTCTTGGTTGGTCGAAGAAGATGAATATCTTCATCTCTTTAGAGAGAGAGAGAGTAGTGAGAGGGTGGAGAACCTAGAAGTTTATTATATTAAAGAAAATGAATGAATAATACACATAATTCCCGCACCCCTCATGAAGAGTCATGAGGGGCATTTATATGCCCTATTACATTACTATTTTGCCATTTAAACATAAGTAGTCCCTGCGTGTACTACTTAATATAAATCTAGTCCAATTCACGTTAAGTGACGATATCTTTATAAAAAGCGAGTCTAACAATCTCCCTCCAAGATGTCATCACAAGTGAATGGTTACAATGAGACCTATAAATAAAGTAAATTACAATAATAATAAACTTTTGTCGAAGCACAGAGTCTCTGTAGTCTAGATCCTGAGGCAGACTTGAAGTTCTCTTTTCCGACGATCTCGGCGTACGATCTTAGACACTTACGGCACTAGAACTTGTAGCTCTGAACTTCAACTGTAATGTACTAGTTAGGTTATTACTCCCTCCTAACTAGTGATCCATTTTTTCTTTTCACTGCTCCATCCTGAATCGACAACTCTCTTTAGTCTTCAAACACGCAACATAGACTGTAGATACTAAAGGAAGCACAACGGTTGTCTTTCGGGAGCATCATAACAACATATCTCACAAAGTATTGCATCCAAGTTGGTAATAAGCCGTACTTCTCCCTCCTGATGGTTGTGAGTCATCGAAATCATCATTCTTTAGTGTACATGCCTTTGATTACCTTTTACTTGATGCAATTGTAAAGCCATAACAGCTCGTCGAATCATAGTTTCGTGAGAATATGTCGAAAAACTACTCTCAATACTTCTCTCAAACCAACCTTTAAACAAACCTCCTTTAAATTCACCAGCTGTTAGTAAATGACCACATGTGGAGACAACCCGATATGACCAACTTGAAAAAGAAGTAAACACCCCTTAGATATGTGACTTAATCTTGTACGATAGTGTGACTAAGAACCTATACTGAGCACTACAATGTAACTCCTTAAAGCATAGGTCGTTTCATATATCCATCCAACCTTCCTTAACTGTATATGAACCTCTCTCGAATTATCCACATCTTTGTGTGACACTGAGTACTACAACGTATCTCCTTTAAGTGATAGTTAACTAGGTCTTCGTCCATCCATCCCTTGACCTATGAAAACTAGATAAACCAAGACTTAATCACTACACCCATGAGTGCCCAAACAAGTATCTCTGAAAGTCATGCATCCATCCAACCTCTAGACTTTGAGATAAATAAGTACACATGCCCGAGAAATGTCACTTCAAAATCAAATCAATAATACCATGCAAGAACCCCGTAGTCATTTTTCTTAACCATAATAATTTTAGCCGTGAACTATGTATCCCCGTGAAATTTTATTAACCCAAAATACAACTCGTTAACCAAATTTAAAAAATTGTATCCAATAATTTTGCAAGCACAATATTCGGATAACATTTTTTTATATTTACATCTCAGCCCAAATCTCAGCCCGTCATCAAATGATATTAACCAAAAACAAATAATGTTTGGATGCCAGCCCGTCTTGTCAATAGTTCGGCCTATAGTCCATCCAAAAACAGTCCAACCCAAACTAAATTAAATAACCCTAGAGATTAGGAGTATATAAATTACCACCACACTTCATAACCCTAATCTCTTCTTATCTAAAATCCGGCCCCTTTTGCTAATACACTCCCAACACAGATCTGCTCCATCCCTTGTCTATCCAAATAAATCTAATCACATATCACCAACCGAAATACATAACAAATAAAACTCAAACTAAACCACGAACACAACACAAATCTGCTTTGGCTTCAAGATCTTTAAAGGTCTCGGGTAGGTGTTAATTTTATTGTTTTGAATTTCGATTCCGAAATAAAGAACCGGGTATAACATACTTGTTATAACTCGATTTTTTAATTTTCGAATATTAATGAAGCAACGTCTTCAACAGCGGTCTGTGATGAATAAGGTTCATCAAAAAATTCTTTGAAAGATTAAAAATGAACCGATTCTGAGATGAATTTGTATTTTCGTATTGATTTTTATTATTATTTTTTTGTTGACGTGAGATGGGGAGAGACATGTGAGGGTGAAGGTTGTGTAATTAGGATAGCTGTTGGATTTGGTTTTAAGTTGGATGATATATTCATTCTTGCTTGACTGGGTGTTTAAGACTGACGTCAACAAGTCTTGGTATATGGTTATTTTGTGGTCGATTGACTGTTCTGCTTCATCTTCTATTCTTTTTTTTCCTTTTAATTGCGATAAATTTGACCGTTGACCTAATTGCGATAACCCAGATTCAACAATTGCGATAAACAATTGCGATAAAATCCCAGATTTGCGATAACCCCAGATTTGCGATAGGTTATCGAATTTCTTTACAAGAATTTCGATAGAAGAGGGTTTATCGCAATTTGCTTTACAAGCAATTGCGATAAAAAGGGGTTTTGACAATTTGACCAAAATTTCCGGCGAGATTCCGACCAAAAATTTCCGACCATCTTTTCCGACCACCTTTTTGCGACCCATATATGAACAGACCATCTATTCTGACCCATATATTCGACCAGAATACTCGACCACTTTTCACGGTTTGGAACAGAAACATTCACATGTGAATAGCATTAGACATATAGGACTATTATTTGGACAAAAAGAACACAAATAGAGCATATATGTTATACTGTTGACAGAAAGTGGATGAATGTTTTGACCATTAAAAGATACATAAAGAGTTGTTATAGATCTGTTTATCGAATGAAACGGAAAAAAAATTCCGACGACCGAAAAAAATATTTTCCGATGACCCAAAAAATAGTGATAAACAGCCTAAAATAGCCTGAACGAACCACAAAAATCAGTAAGATAAACAACCTAGCTCGTTATACCAATTGTAGGACCGAAAGTACAAGTGATTTATGTGATTCGGGTGGTCTTGGTTGGTGGAAGAAGATGAATATCTTCATCTCTTTAAAGAGAGAGAGTAGTGAGAGGGTGGAGAACCTGGAAGTTTATTACATTAAAGAAAATGAATGAATAATACACAGAATTCCCACACCCCTCATGGAGAGTCATGAGGGGTATTTATAGGCCCTATTACATTACTATTTTGCCATTTAAACATAAGTAGTCCCAAATAGTTTCAAGATTAAATCACGTTAAGACGATAAAAGTCGGCAGAACACAATCAAACATATAGAAAAGAATCAAGAAACGAAAAGGAAATAACGAAGAAACAAGAATACTAGACAAGAAAGGAAGAAAAAAGAAATAAGAAAGAAAACGTCAATAAGTTGTTTCGGTGTTTTACCCAGCAACCCAAATAGTTGATAAAACGTTATGGTTTAGAAAAGAAACGTACATTCGATAAAAGGTTTACAATGTTAATAACTAGAAAAGTTTATAACGTTTACGATTTGTGTTGGTTTAAGTTATAAAATAGCTTTCATAAAATGTGGACATGATGAATCTGTTTATATAATATTTTCAAGTCGTTACGACTTTTGAATATTAAGTTTAAAATATTACAATTTGTCAAATTGTTACAAAATTTATACAATTTAAATACAAATGAAAAGTTTTACAAATTAAATACAACTATTACAAATTTTACAGGTTTTATATAATTATCCGTCGTTATCATTCGCGTATATATTAGTGTCAGGTTTATCGACTATTTTGTGTCCAAAATCGTCCATAAGTCCTTTGGCTAATACCGTAAATCTAATAATGAGCATCCATATCATCCAAAGCTTAGGTTTATGTTACAATGTCCAAGTCCAAGTCCAAGTCCATATCATTTTCAAGTATCCCAATAAGCAACCGAAACATCATCATTGACCACAAATAACAAAAATAAAGATTAAGTTAGTAATGAGCTCAGTAGATTATAACACACACCAAAAATTAATACATCAAAATCATACAGCTTAAACTTAGTCCAAACACAACCAAACAGATCCACTCTAATGATACCTTGGGCTTTGGCCCAAATTTAACCAAACGTATCTTATGTGTTCATATGGGCTAGTGGCCCATTGTGAACCAAACCTAAACGCACCCTTTAATTACAATGGGCTTTGGCCCTTTGATTATACAACTCAACACACTCTTTAATTCGTTAGTCCCAAGACAACAAACACATCCTACGCACACCTCGCAGACGCAACACAACACAACCACATGCATTTTTAGTTTTCAAACATAATTT
This sequence comes from Artemisia tridentata subsp. tridentata, assembly GCA_021014915.2. Taxonomy (NCBI): domain Eukaryota; kingdom Viridiplantae; phylum Streptophyta; class Magnoliopsida; order Asterales; family Asteraceae; genus Artemisia; species Artemisia tridentata. Next base: position 158,259,652 of record CP139502.1, on the reverse strand, counting down.
CCAGGTTCAAAGGTTCAAATATTAACAAAACCATTCAACACCCTCTTCTGTTAAACATGTGGTATTTCGTTATAATTAATATTGTGAGACAATCTAACAATATTTAAGATAACCATTTATCTTTTGGCTTATCTATTTACCAACTAAGTCATTTTAATTATATAATATTGTGAGAAAATCTTTTGGCTTATCTATAACCATGTATCCAAGCCAATTGCATGCTTTATAACACAAGTACTTTTGACAAAGTCACTTCATGTCCATGTCTCTACAAGAAAACATAAACTGTTATAATTTCACTATACGTTATAAATCATTGATCAACTCAATGACTTCTTGTATATGTCTTAATTAAACAAATATAACAAGTTAACGTCTTACTTTATTATAAGTCTTGTAACAGTTAAAAGACTTCATGTTTATAAACATAAACATGTTTAACTAAAGTAATTATGAATGCCAATGTTTTCTTTTCATAAGAAATTGAAGAGTTGGGGATTAAAGTACAAGCACAACTGCCAAAAGGGGCCAGTTATTTGGACCCTCCCATAGGGAGGGTTTCCAATCATTGCTCGCATCGTCGGTTTGTACGATGTGCATCGCGGGCTGTACGGTTTGACCAAACCTCCTGATATGACAATACAGGAACACAACCCGTGCCAAAAATTCTCTATGATCTTGAAAAGGGATATATTATGTGTGTTTACTAATTTTAAATGGACATGCAATGTGTACAAAGCATGAGCTTTCGTAAAAGACATGTTTAACTTTTTCGAATGGCCAACATTATTGTAACATTATCCTCATATGATTAATCAAGCGTCGTTCTGAAAGATTTGCATCTTTGATACTTAAAACTCCTGGAACGGTCTTTTAGAACACATACATATGCAATTATGCATGTTTGTGTAATATGTAAGCATATTTTAAACTTTATTTTGATAGTCTTAATCAACGCTCGACAATCTCAATACACGGAAAAAGTTATATATAATGCTAACACTACTACAAAAATGGACATAGAGCCCCCTTAATAGAGCCCTCTTTTAGTAAAAAACGGGCTCTAAAAGAAATCCCTGTTGTAAAAAATAGTATAGAGCCATGTTTTCATTTATAAAACCGGGCTCTATGTATAAAAAGGTTAAAGCCCTGTTTTCTTCCAAAAGACCGGGCTCTATTCCTGCTAAAGAGCCATGTTTTTTCATACTAAACCGGGCTTTATTTTAAAAAGCATTAAAGCCCTTTTCTCTTTTACAAAACCGGGCATTATCAAATGTTTTTGTTTCTTCAAAATGAACGAAAATACTTAAAAATTTTTGGGCGCCTTTTTTCCCTCCCCAATTTTCATTACCTTCACAAACCCTAATCTTTTCCCCCTCTTCACTTTCACAACCCCAAACCCTCTAACCCTTTGTGCCGCTTAGTTACAAAATCTGTACCAGAGAGCTTCTTAGCGTTGAGCCATAAGAGCTTCATTTCCTTGTAATTTATTTCAATAATTTATTAATTATATATACAGATCTGTTGTGGGTTTGTTATAATCGAGCACTATTATTTTGTGATTAGTTGAATTGAATATGGAGGTCTCTTGTTCTGTGGTTTTGACCAATAAAACTAACAATCATGTTGCCTTCAAGGTATTCATTTTTTTACTTTTCATTTTATTACTTTTACATAACTGGATAAAGTAGTCGATTTAACTAAATATGTAAGGCAGTTGAAAAGTTGTTGTAACAATAGCTTTGGTCAAATTAAGAATGAAAAAGCTTTATGGATGTGAACATATAGGTTTATATAATTTAAGTCTAGTTCAAGTTTATGAGATTAAATTGGCTAAATTTTGGTATTAGGTGGACTTGGATCTTGGAAACTATGAGCGATTTCTAGATATAAAATTAACGCGTGATAACAACATCACCACCGGAAAGATATACCAGGTACTGAAAATAAAAATATGTTAGATCACAATTTTTTTAACACAGTTGATATATATATGGACTAATTGGTTATGTTTTTCGGGTGAAGTCCGTTATTGACAAGGAACGAAGGGGAGATTATCTAGGAAAAACGGTTCAGGTTGTGCCACATATTACAGATGCCATTCAAGATTGGATAGAACGCGTTGCAGCTATACCTGTGGACGGAAAAGAAGGTTCACCTGATGTTTGTGTTATTGAGTTGGGCGGTACCATAGGTATATCACTGTAATTACTTCACTGTCTAACTGTCTATATATTATTTTTGGGTTGTCTGGTATTTCCTGAAGTTATGCAATATGTCTTTCTTGCAGGGGATATCGAGTCTATGCCGTTTATTGAGGCTCTTGGACAATTCTCTTATCGTGTTGGTAAATACTTTGCATATGCTTTGACTTCTAACGGAATAAAGGATGAACAGAACTTAGCAAACTTTATAATCTTTTTTAGGTGCTGGAAACTTTTGCTTGATACGTGTCAGCTTAGTGCCAGTTTTAAATGTTGTTGGTGAACCGGTAAGCTTATATGAGAAGTTACTTTTTTGTGTTTCAGGATGCAGAAAATTTGTAATAGTATACCGTAATACTTTTCTTTTTGGCTTTTTGTGTAGAAAACAAAACCGACCCAACATAGTGTTCGGGGACTAAGAAGCTTGGGATTGATCCCAAATATATTAGCCTGCCGCAGCACAACGGTCTGACTCATCTCTCATATTTTATTTCCAGATTACATTTTGTATGTGTCCTCGTCTAAGAATTTGAATGGATATGCAGGAACTTGATATGGCTGTGAAAGAAAAACTATCAAGTTTTTGCCATGTTTCGGTAACGTGATGAGATACTCCTTTTTAAGTGACTTCACTTGTATGCCTTTTCTATGATTTCCATATTGACTCAACTCTTATGTCTATTGACAGTTAGAAAACATAGTTAATCTTTATGACGTCCCCAATATCTGGCATATTCCTTTGCTCTTACGAGTATGTACTCTCACCTCCTTTTGTTGTTCGTTCTTGTTATTAGATTGGTAACTTAAATTAAACTTTCCTCATTTTCTTTAGGACCAGAAGGCTCATGAAGCAATATTGAAAGCGCTGAATCTTTTTAGGTTTGTACTCCCTCTAAGAAAACAGAAATCACCTTGATATGTAAAGGCAGTATAGCTTGAAAAATGGCTGTATTACTTAGTGGGGTTAAGTAACGGGTCAAAATGGATACTTTTTGGCACCGTCAGGTTGCATTGACCCGAAACACTTTTGGTCCATAGTACTGGACATAGATAACATAACGTGAATCAATATAGTAACATATAAATGGATTGTAATTGCCACCTCTTGCAGTATTTACTGGAAAAATATTTTTGTTCTATGGCTTACCCATTGACACGTTTATCTTATATAGCGTGGTACGCAAACCGGCCTTGGGGGAATGGACAGCTATGGCTCAGCGTTGTGACATGTTAATCGAGCCGGTAAGACCTCAAAGTTTAACACCAGCATCTATTTCTCGACTTGTAATTTGCTGATACTCCTTGTAATCTAACGTTCACAGGTTAGAGTTGCCATGGTTGGAAAATATACAGGTCTATCAGATGCTTATCTATCTGTACTAAAGGTGATAACTTCTATATATTTTCCTTCAATTATTTTTAAAACAAAATTTGTGTGCCTCAACTTATAGCATATACAAAACATTACATGAAGCTTATAGCATATACAAATATAAGAGAACTGTCAGTGTCCAGTTCCACTCTTACTAGGAAGTACCATTATTCTTAATGGCGCATCTCAATCATTTCAGGCTTTATTGCATGCATCAGTTGCCTGCCGTAGGAAGCTAGTTATCAATTGGGTTGCCGCTAGCGATCTTGAGGATACATCTGCCACTGAAGTAATTATCTCCACCTTCTATCTATCTTAATAAACCAAGTTCGTTCTTAACAAACTAAACTAATGGACATTATTTTTACAGAACCCGGATGTCAATAGAGCAGCTTGGAACTCATTGAAGGTTTGTATGATCTATTTATCCTATATAAAAAATTTGATATATTATTTTGTTGTTAGCATTTCTCACAAAATAATATTCAGACACCCGTCCTTGTTACTTTTTTCCAACGGGCCCATTCGTATTTGATGAGGATGAACAGCAGCAACAAGCTCACATGTTGCAGCAGCAGCTGCGACAACAACAACAACAACATCAAATGATGATGACGAGCCCACCTATGACACAACAAGGTTCAAACCCATTTGAGGTTAGTCCGAGTCCTAATCCTCACACCTACAAGTCAGCTGTGCCGCTTCAACCTTCTAATCAATATAACGGTTTAGTCTGAATTTCTTGGCTACATTTTTAGGAGTGTTTGGACAAGCTGCACAGGAAGCTGAGCGGGCCAAGTTCATTGTAGAGAAGGCTGAGCAAGACAAACGACGTGCTATCATCAGGTCAGACTGCTACCAAGTTCATTGTAGATTCTCAACTCTGGTGTGATTCTCAACTCTAAAGACGGTTTTGGGACGTCATCTACATCATCAAATTCCATCTGTTTTGGCCACGTTATTTAAAGTCAATGTATAATGGTGTAATTTTCAATTTCATTTTCGTTAATCTCAATGTATTAAGACAAAGTAAGCTGTAACTCAATGAATCTTCTTGGTTTGAATAATGTTCATTTTGCAAGAGAAGTTTGATTTAATTGCCTGGTGTTACAGCATGAGAAGATTTTTACTATTTTTTTTTTAATTTTTAAAATTCACATAGAGCCATGTTAGTTGATTGAAAACAGGGCTTTATAAGTGGTAATAGAGCCCGTTTTTTAAACCGGGCTTTATTTGATTCTCCAATAGAGTCCCCCCCCTTTTGAGCCCTCATGCAAAACCGGGCACTATGACCATTTTTAACCGGGCTCTATGGCCTTTTTTGTAGTAGTGATATATAATGCTAACTATGTTTTCATGTTTTTATTCAAATTCTTGTAGAAAGTTCAAAACTATATATACGTGATACGTGAACATAATTTATATATTAGCTCAAGACATCCGTAACTAAAATATTTAAATCTCAATAAAATATCTTATATATTAATGGTTTTATGTCTGTTTTCAATGTAAATTTTCACAATTTAGGATACCATATCTTTTTATTCTTGAAATCATGTACAATTTACATGTTACGATGTTACACAGCAGGTTACCTCTTTTTTAGTGACCTGTTTTCCGCTAATATATTTTTCGTGCGTCCGCATGCCTTAATTATCGCCAAGCACACGTACTTTTCAATGAAACTTACTTTGACGCACGCCTTAATTATCGCCAAGCACACTTACTTTTCAATGAAACTTACTTTTTTTAAGGCGATTTATGTAGGATTATCAAAGTGTTTCGTTATCTCATTAATCATATAATCGGTTACATAAATAGAGATACGTGGACTATTCTAGAAGCCGGGCTTTAGCCCAATACAAAAATATAACCCAGGTACTCAAACTAACGTCTAACACTCCTCTACAGTTTGAGCGGGAAGACATCAGACACTCAAACCGGTACGAAACTCCTCAAATAAAACGGAAGGTAAGCCTTTGGTGAAAATATCCGCATACTGATAACGTGAGGGAACATAAAGAACTCTAACTTGACCAGCAGCAACCAAATCCCCAACAAAGTGAATATCAATATCTATATGCTTTGTATGTTGATGTTGAACCAGATTAGAAAATGAATAGACCGCACTAACATTATCACAGTAGACAAGTGTAGCGGAAGACAAAGGCGTATGCAGCTCACGTAGCAGATTCCTCAACCAACATGTCTCAGCAACAGCATTGGCAACACCACGATACTCTGCCTCTGCACTAGAACGAGAAAGCGTCGGTTGACGCTTAGAGGACCACGAGAGTAGGTTATTGCCAATAAAAACACAATAGCCAGAAGTCGATCTCCGAGTAGTAGGGCAACTAGCCCAATCAGCATCCGAATAAGCAACCAATGAAGAAGTGGAAGATGAAAACAACTGTAACCCATAGTCTAAAGTACCCCAAACATACCACAAAATCTGCTTAAGAGCCGAGAAATGAGGCTCCCGAGGACCATGCATATGAAGACAAACCTGTTGTACTGCATAAGAAATATCAGGTCTAGTAAAAGTAAGATGCTGGAGAGAACCTACAAGACTCTGATATAACGTAGGATCAAAAAACCGGATCACCATCGTCACCCAGTTTAGACTAAGTGTCAACAGGAGTCTTACTGGAGTTACAACCAACCATATGAGCCCGCTTTAGAATCTCAGTAGCATACTTACGTTGAGATAAGAACATCCCTATATAATCACGTGTAGCAGAGATCCCTAAAGAATAGTTAAGTGAACCCAGATCCGTCATAGAAAACTCCTGATGTAGAGAAGCAATAATCCGCTTTAACAAAGGCTCATACGAAGCAGTGAGAACAATATCATCAACATACAGTAACAAATAAGCAATTTCCGTCCCCTGTCTATAAATAAATAATGATGAGTCACAACGACTATGGTTAAACCTGATGCGAGGATTGCGAATTCTCGCAAAGAAGTTTTACAATCCTCTAGGCAGTGTATTTAATCGCTGTAGTATAGTATAGGTAAATCCGGGTGATTGATCGTTCTCTAGGGGAATAGTGTCGTTAGGTCAAGATGTATGATGAGATAGGTCTAGAGGTGAGGGCTGATTCTTTTTGTATTTTGTATGTTTTATAAAAGCAGTAAAAATCTCGGGTTTTATAAAGAGTGGGCGAAATTAGTTGCTAATCAACTAACCCAAAACTAATAATAACTGAATTAAACTAATTAAAAAGAAAAAAAAAAATACAATTGGTGACTTCTTATGATAGGGAAAAGTGTGTTCACTTAGATTTAATTACTCCCTAGTTATCTCCTACTGATCTATCGAATTGTCACATCCTTGTTTTAGTTGAAGCGCAGTATTCCTTAATATCGGTCGTGGGGAGGTGCCCAAGTCCCCAACTTTATTAATCTTAGTCTCCTCTTAAAACATTAAAGTCTATTAAGTTTTCTAGGATCTACAAGCCGCAATTCATGCAATAAATATAACGAGAGAAACCGATAGTGCACTCTACAGTTGCGTTTCTAAGACGTTCAAGCTAGTTACATATAAGAGGTCAGCCAATTTTCTTAGCCTAACGCGAAGCGATCAACTAAACAAGAGACGACAAATCAATTATCAACAACTAGGTTTCATTAGATCTAAGCAAACACAAATAAACTTAAGCTAGCATGTTAAAGATAAGAGAAGATAAAAAAGTAATCAAACAAAACATAGACATATTGAATGATTAAACGAATAACTTATCTTCAATGAAACATGTGTTTTGGGGGCTGAAGAACCCTTACAAAAGCTGCCAAATTCGTCCACAAAACCCTACTCCAAGATGTTACATGAATTATGAAAAACATACGAAAGTATATATAGGAATACAACTCTGACGGCGTCAGCTTATAGGCTCTGACCCCGTCAGCTCGCCGTGATTAAGGTTTCGTCTTGTGCAAGTGGCCGTTATGACGGCGTCACCTTTGTAAACTCTAACGTCGTCACGTTATGTTTGACGTCGTCCTCTTATTAAGTGTCTGGGTCGTCTCTTGTTATCTTAACACGTGACTCTCATCTTTAATTAACACCTGACGCCGTCAGGTTGTAGGTCTTCAGAATTTGTCAGAGGCGTCTTTTGTTAAACTTGAACCAAAAATCCTACTTTATCAACAAGTGACGGCGTCACGTTGTAGCGTGTGACGCTGTCAGAGCTCCATGTCTGACAGAATTTTCACGACTTCGTCGTTTTCATCACTTTTTCGTCCAAATACGTCCAAAAGGTGCCGATTTCCATATTTTCCGTCCTAAGTACCTAAAATGCAAAAAGAAACGATTTGAGGCGATATTTGATCATATTAATATGATTTTGGGATTAACTAACCCCTTAAAAAGGTACCAAATAAATCCTTATCAAATATCCCTACACTTGGGATTTGCTTGTCCTCAACCAAATATGCTTTTATCCTAATCAATTTACAAGTTAGGGGTCATTTAACAGTAATATAATTAATTAAAAACATAATCATTCCACGTTAGTCAAAATAAGCATGGAAATTACATACTAGCACCTCTCATAAAGTGTTTGGATTCTCACATCTCTAGGGAGTATAAAGTTATATAACAAATGGAAATGGAAAAATATAACACTCACTACCTGTCATAGCACATAGATTACCATAGGCTTGAGAACAGATCAAAACTCTACCACTTTGGCGTAAGCACCTAGGATAAACTATCAAAGAGTTCTTTTAAAGGGTTGTAACGTTAGGTGTAAGGGTATGAAAAAACACGGTTTTGTTGGATAAAGGGAAATTTACTGGTGGCAAGTCAATCATCTTAGTTAATTACATGTACAATGAGGCGTTGCTAATCCAAGACTCGACTCAACTCGACTTGCTAACTACTAACTCTTTTTGTATTTTTCAAGACACTATTTTGACTAAAACAAAAATGAAAGACGAGATGGTAGTCCGTATGTTTTTTCTTTTGTCTTTTTTCTATTTTTTTTCTTTTTATCATTTTTTTTCCTTTTTCTTCTTTTTCTCTTTTTTTTTTTTTTTTTTTTTTTTTTTTTTTTTTCAAACACTCTTGCCTAACCATCCAAAATAATACATCAAAGGGATTACTTGCAACCTCCCTACACTTGAACTTTTATATGAATAAAAACTAACTAACGACCTGAATCAAGAAAATCAAAACACGTGGAGTACCATAAATATTAACGTACATATGGGGGTAATGATTCTTCCCCATTACTCCATAACAACTAGTACTTTTACCCATGAGTCCCAATCATCCCAAAATTGTATTTACAAGATATGACTCGACTTAGCAACCATGTAATCAATTAGACAATTAACAAAGAGTTTAACACAAATGTTGTAACAATAATGCACTAAAGGTGAGTGCATACAAGGTAGGCTAAGACGATTTGGTTATACATTTGGGGTTGGATTGTAAACAATGTTCTTCATTAATATTTCAGAATCCACCGAAATATCATGAGAACCGCGAAAAAGGTAGGCTCTGAGGGGTGTACTGGTTACTCCAAAAATGTGTAACAATATGCATATAGTCACAAACGTTTTTTTTTTGTTTGTCACCAAAGGCCGCGCCAGCGTAGGTATCCTACGGTGACATTGTTGATTTCGTGGCCTTTTTCATTGAAAAAGAGTGACCAAAACCCGAATATGTGTGACAAATTAGGTACAAGTTTTGTTGGATTAATCAGTATTAGTGACCGTAAATACTTTATAGTCACACGAATGGTTTTTGAGAGTAACTATTGTTCGTCCTTTGACCACATAAATATATAATATATGTGACATTTGAGGTGTTTTATTCAAGTAAATGTGTATTTTGTGTGACTATTTCCCGTCCTGTGGCCACATGAATATATAATAAATGTGACGTTTGCGATGATTTAGTCACACAACGGGTGTTGTTTTTTTGGAGTTAGTCACATACAATTTAAAAAAAAAGTGGACAAAAGTGTTAATAAGTGTGATCATATGTTTTTTAAAATCAAGTAAATGTATATTTTATGTGACTATTGTTCATCAAATGGTCACATGAATTTTTAGTTAGGATAATTACAAAAATAGACCATGGATCGAAGTGATTTTCTTTTTCTACCTCGTACCCCGGGAAATTGGGCAACTCGCCCCATATGATGACACGTGTCCCCAGTTGCCCAAAAAAATACACAAGTTGCCCAAAAAATACACTTTCAGATTTCAGTTGCCCAAAAAAGTGTAGGTTGCCCTTGACAAAAAAATTTTTTTTCCGATTTCGGGGTAGATAAGAAAAATCACTTGGTTGCTTGGGCTATTTTTGTAATTATCCCTTTTTAGTTTGTGTGGCATTTTGTAATATTTAGTCACACAAAGCAATTTTTTTTTTTTTTTAAATTTAGTCACATACAAGTTAACCAAAAGTGGCCAAATGTGTTAATAAGTGTGACAATATGTTGATTAAAGTCAAGTGAATGTGTATTTTGTGTGACTATTATACATCCAATGGTCACATGAATTTTAAGTTTGTGTGGCGTTTTGTAATATTTAGGAACACAAAACATTTTTTTTTTTTTTTTTTTTTTTTAATTTAGTCAAATACAAGTTAACCAAAAGTGGCAAAAAGTGTTAATAAGAGTAACTATATGTTGTTTAAAGTCAAGTGAATGCGTATTTTGTGTGACTATTATTCATCAAATGGTCACATGAATTTTAATTTTGTGTGTCATTTTGTAATATTTCGTCACACAAAACATTTTTTTTTATTTAGTCACATACAAGTTAACCAAAAGTGGCCAAAAGTGTTAATAAGTGTGACGATATGTTGTTTAAAGTCAAGTGAATGTGTATTTTGTGTGACTATTGTTAATTCAATGGTCACATGAATTTTAAGTGTGTGGCATTTTGTAACATTTAGTCACACAAACCTTTTTTTTTTTTTTTTTTTTTTTTTTTTATTTTTTGTTATTTAGTCACATACAAGTTAACCAAAAGTGGCCAAAAGTGTTAATAAGTGTGAGCATATTTTGTTTAAAGTTAAGTGAATGTGTATTTTGTGTGACTATTGTTCATCCAATGGTCACATGAATTTTTAGTTTTTGTGGCATTTTGTAATATTTAGTCACACATAAATTAAACAAAGGGTGACCAATAATGTTGATAAGCGTAACCATATTATGTGAATGCATCTTTTAGTCACATATAACAAATCAATAATTTGTGTCATTATATATATATATATGTAATTATATATATATATATATATATATATATATATATATATATATATATATATATATATATTAGTGTAACTTTCAAACGAGAACCATTTTATCCGCAAGAACTGAGAGAACCACCAAAAACATACATGCACGCCTTCAATAATTGTATTTTTGCACATATGTTTTCAAAACAACACATATGTTTTAAAAAAAACATAGTTGTTCTAAAGAATTTGATAAGAAATTCGAAATACAAAAATTTTCTTTGAAGGTGTGCATGTATGTTCTTATAAAACGTCCAACGACAATATTGCGGCCGTGTGTAAGATTTTTGTGAAAAAAGAGGATGAGTTCATAATGATATTGAAGAACATAGGTGGATGTTTACGATTATTGATGATTTGCATGTATTTTTATTTTATTTTAAAAGGCGTGCATGTATGTTTTTGGTGGTTCTCTCAGTTCTTGCGGATAAAATGGTTCTCGTTTGAAAGTCCCCCTATATATATATATATATATATATATATATATATATATATATATATATATATATATGGGTGGCGTTATTGTGGTGTACAAGCTTAAAATAGATAAAATTGGTACACATGTGGACCGTTGGATCAATCTATATATATATGGGTGGCGTTATTGTGGTTTACAAGCTTAAAATAGATAAAATAGGTACACATGTGGACCGTTGGATCAATCTTCATAGATGAGATTAGATATTAAATAGATAAGTGGCACAATTGTAATTAAGTGAAAGACAAATGGCTTTTGTGTACCAATTTTTTATAGGAGCATATATATTGTGTTGATGATCATTAAGGTCTCAGTTACAATAAAAATTAGGTAGCCACAATTACGCACACCTCCCCCCCCCCCCAACAAGTCAACCGGATATCATTCAATTCGGAATAAACATCATAATCCCCAAAATCGATCAATCAATAAAAAATCCCCAAATCTTCGTTCTAAATTATTTCTTTAAATACAGGTAGCAAAGGTGTAGTTGCAATCATATGAAACAAGTATGGCGAATTTTGAACCTCAAGTGATCGACAATTGGAATGCACAAGAAATAATGTTTGGTAATCGATTCGTTGTTCTTCTTCTTTTCTTTTATTTATTCAGTCTATAAAGATTGTTTTTTTTTTTAATTTCATAAATACATTGTTGTGTTTTGGTTTCAGTCCGACGAAGTGGAAGGTTGTCAAATCTTAGACGACCAAACTATCGATCTAACTCTTGGCACCGACGAAGTGATAATGAGGAACCTGAAACTATCGATCTAACTCTTGATGGAGATACTGAAGACGATCAAGGTAATGTGTATTTCTTCTTATAAATATACGGTTTTAATTATTGGGTTGTAAGTGAGTTGATTTATGTGTATTAGTCACTTGTTACGTATGACTTGAATTGGTTGTGTAAGCTTCTTACCTAACTGATGTGTATGAGTTGAATTAGTTGTTAAAGGTACTTAACTAACTATTAGTTTCATATAGGTTTTGAAAATAAGCCATTGGATGAGCATGTGTGTTAGTTGTATATGGCTGGGTTTTGAAATAAGTTATTGGTTGATTAAGTGTATAAGTTGAAGTAGTAGATTGTGTATTGGTTATTAGCTGTTTTGAAATAAACAACGTATAGTTGCTGTGTGGTGTAGCTAGTTATATATAATGGTGTATTAGCGACATATAGGTGTTTTTATGTATTACCTACGTACTGATGTTTTTAAATATAAGCTATTAGGTGAGCATGTGTGCTAGTTAGTTGGAATAAACCATACATGTTTCATGTGCATCAGTCGCATACATCGTTGTTAGATGGAATAAACCATACATCATTGTTAGATGGACTAAACCAATGTGTGTGTAATGATTCATGTGCATCAGTCGCATACATGTTTAGTAATAGTTTGGACTGTTTGTTAGTTGATAGCAGCTTATGTGTATTACATGATATACATACCTAATGGTGAATAGGTCATATAAATAATGAACTACTGGTATAACTTTTGATCTGTTGCATTTCATAGATGAGCGAAAGGTATGTGCATCATTTAAGACTTGAGAGAGTGTGGCTATCTAAATCAGTCCACATAGATGTAAATTTAGATCTGCTATTTAACTTTTTTGTTAAATGTGTCTTATTTCTATAACTAAATAACAAAACAACTCAAATTTATACTCTCAAACTCGAAACCTGAGGGGTCACCATGCTTGTGAAGTACCTTCTTCCAAGTCTACATCTATCTATCATATTGCCAGCTCATCAAATTTCATAAATGACTACACCACAGGTTGAGGTAGTTTTTTTTTATATGTTTTATAGGCTTATGGATGAGTTGAAGTTGCAGAGGATGTTTTGGAAGTTTGAACCACAGGAAATAGGATTTAGTATCATTGTAACACACCCAATGATTTGGATGCATTTTCTTGAAAGTAGTGTGTATTTGTATTTAATCAGAACCCGTTTGACATTATAAGTATTAAAAAGGACATTATAGTCACTGATACAGATATGGGTATTGGTCACACCAAAAATGTGTGACGATATGCATATAGTCACACACGTTTTTTTTGGTGTGTGTCACCAAAGGTCGCGCCACCGTAGGTAGCATATGGTCACATTGTTTAGTTTGTGGCCGTTTTAATTGAAAAAGAGTGACCAAAACCCGAATATGTGTGACAAATTAGGCACAAGTTTTGTTGGATTAATCAGGTTTGTGTGACCGTAAACACTTTATAGTCACACAAATATTTTTTGACAGTAACTATTGTTCGTCCTTTGGCCACATAAATATATAATATATGTGACATTTGAGATGATTTATTCAAGTAAATGTGTATTTTGTGTGACTCTTTCCCGTCCTATGGCCACATGAATATATAATAAATGTGACGTTTGTGATGATTTAGTCACACAACGTGTGTTGTTATTTTGGAGTTAGTCACATACAATTTAAAAAACAGTGGCCAAAAGTGTTAATAATTATGACCATATGCTGTTTAAAGTGAAGAAATGTGTATTTTGTGTAACTATTGATCATCCAATGGCCACTAGAATTTTATGTTTGTGTGGCCTTTTGTAATATTTAGTCACACAAAGCATGTTTGTTTTGGGTATTTAGTCACATACAATTTAAAAAACAGTGGCCAAACGTGTTAATAAGTGTGACCATATGCTATTTAAAGTGAAGAAATGCGTATTGTGTGTGACTACTGATCATCCAATGGCCACTTGAATTTTATGTTTGTGTGGCCTTTTGTAATATTTAGTCACACAAAGCATGTTTGTTTTGGGTATTTAGTCCCATACAATTTAAAAAACAGTGGCCAAACGTGTTAATAAGTGTAACCATATGCTGTTTAAAGTGAAGAAATGTGTATTTTGTGTGACTATTGATCATCCAATGGCCACTTGAATTTTAATTTTGTGTGGCCTTTTGTTATATTTAGTCACACTAAGCATGTTAGTTTTGGGTATTTAATCACATACAATTTAAAAAACAGTGGCCAAAAGTGTTAATAAGTGTGACCATATGCTGTTTAAAGGGAAGGAATGTGTATTTTGCGTGGCTATTGTTCATCCAATGGTCACATGAATTTTTAGTTTTTGTGGCATTTTGTAATATTTAGTCACACATCGAATTAAAAAAAGAGTGACCAATAATGTTGATAAGCGTGACAATATTATGTGAGTTCATCTTTTAGCCACAAGGTTACTACAACTGTTACTAAGTTAGTACTGTTGGAGCAGAGTTGCTACTGCTTGTACTAAGTTAGTCCTGCTGAAGCAGAGTTACTACTGCTAGTACTATGCTAGTGCTGCTGGAATGAGTATATATATATAAAACAGAATTAAAAACAAATAGAAATTTCAAATTGAATTAAACTCGAATGTATATAACTGAACAGAATATACAATTGTAATGTCGTACATAATCAAATTCTCAAGTACCATAATTTAAAGACTTTTGTCTCTTCGCCGTCCTAGCTTGCTTTAGGAATTCAATAGAGACATAACTTTTGCGCTTCGATGGTGCTGTTTGTCCACATTTGTTGTCACTAATCTTTTGCATCGTAGTTGGTGGTGTAACCTGTAGTAACAAAAGACGCTTGTATCAAACATTGAATTATATATGAAGAATTATATATATGTAGGTTGAAAAAACACATGTATGTACCCAAAGCAACGATATTTGATTTCTTTAAGTGCCACAGTTTGCACTTAAATGGCTAAAAAAAAAAGGAATTTTTGCATTTATATATCAGAAATTATTTAAACAAAAGAATAACAAGAAATATGTTGAAATACATACTATTGGCTTAGGCTTTTCTTAGGTCCGACAGTTTTAGCAGGTTCATATTTGTGTCAATGCTGCTCAGCTGGAGTTAGTGCTGCTCATGAACTTCAATGAAAAATATGCGTAGTGTTTACTACTGTTAGTACACAGTTACTGCTGTTAGTACGCAGTTAATACTGCTGGTATACAAGTTACTACTGCTAGTACACAGTTAATGCTGCTGGTATATAAGCATAATAATAGAATTTGCAGTCAAACTTACAAGTTTATCTCCCACTGATCTAATCTCATCATCTGGAAATTCGCCGTCTTTGTTTACCCTTCCTTTCAACCACATTATACCATGCGGGGGTTCTTCATCTGCTTCAATCTCTTTATTTTCGATCTAATAAACATCAAATGCATACACATGTAAAGTTAAAACAAGATAAACGAAAATATGAGGATGCATACACATGTAATCTTACCATTTTCTCTTTCACATAAACATATCCACCTCGTCCCATTTTATGCTGATAAATATTTTTGGAATGCGACATTTTAGCTTTATCAGATATCTCCTAAAAATACAAAATCATAAGGCGTTTACATGCGGTAATGCTGCAAATTGAAAATTATGAAATGACATATAGACTTAAATAAAGATGACTAATTAAAACCTTGTATGCATCGGTGGTCGTGTGGTTTATAAACTCGACCCAGTCTTCTGATTTCACAAATGCACTATACCTAGCCGGGACTTCATTCAGTTTGGAAGGTGTATTTAGGTTGGGAAAAATGTATTTTTCTCTGAGCTTCGTTCTGAAATTCCTTAGCAGTTGACCAAGACGAGTCATTACTAATTTTCTGAATGTCACGTCAACATCAAAATATCGCTGCAAAGATTAACACAATGTTGTTATTAATTAGTTGCACATAATGTAACTGGATAGATAAACTTATGTAGTACTGGGTTAAAAAATAGTATATATGTACCGTGATTTCAGCCCATAGTTTATCTCTTGATTCTTTATTCACCTTCCTCCAGGAAAGAATCTTCAAACCTATGTGCTCACGAACCAGATCTCCTAAAAAACTCGAACACTGTGCTCTGTGTAACCCTGATACCCTATTCAATTCATTGAAGGTTACCTTGAGCTTTATTCCACCAGGGTTGCCATATTTTATGTGAAACTTAAATAGCCTTGTTATGCCTCTCTTAGCTAGTATCTGATCTGATTGGTTGGTTCCAGGTGCATCTAGATCTTCATCATCAGAATACTTTTCGGATTCATATTCTAAGTTGTTATCATCATGTTCATTATCAGCAGGAAGCAAAAGATGATTATCAACAATGGGTTGAATTTTCATGACTCTTGAGCAACAATGGGTAAAAGAAAATGATTCTGGCTTGGAGAGTAATGGTGTTAGAAGATTTGATTTTTGTGTTTTCTTTGCAGTCTTTTTTTTAGGAGAGAAAAGAGGGTATAGGAAGAATATGAATCGTACCTTATTCTTGGTAACTGCTTGTAATTAGGTGATTTCAAAATTTTGGATCAAAATTTTGGCTCCAAATTCTAATTTCAAAATAACAATTGAATTATTTAAAAATTTTGCCTTAATTTGATCCTCTTAAGTAAAGCATAAACTTGAAAAAATCAAAATTTTGGCTCCAAATGTTATATATCATTATCTTAATCGCAAATCATCAACCAAGATCTAGAACCAAGATCATGAACACAAACTGCATATCGAATCAAGAACTCAAATTTACACAATTACACCAAGATCATGAACACAAACTGATACTATTTAACACAAACTGCTACCATTAAATCATAATTAAACCAACATGAAATCAAGAACACAAACTGCTACCATTAAATAAATATGTGCAATCATCAAATCAACAACAGAAACTGCTACCATTAAATCTAACTGTGCAATCATCACATCAAGAACACAAATTGCTACCATTTAACAAACCAAAATACTATCATTACAGTTTTAAAATAGATACAGTTACTAATTACCAGTTATTGTACCATTAATAATTACATTTATCCAAATTAAATGTCAGCACTACTACCACCATATTAAAGTACCAAATACCATTTACAAAACATAATAGTCGAGATCACCATCTTTACATAATTCTCAACACACTTAATGTACGAGAAGTCTTCTTCACGGCCATCGGTTGATACATCATCTTCTTACACGGCAGTCCCAAGACAATATACTGAGTAAATTTCTTTTTGTGTGCCTTTTCAACTGGTATTTGAGATGATTGAGTTTTGGGAGTAGCTTGAGAGGATTCAGCTTTGTCATTTACCTACAAGTTGAACGAGTATAATGGATTAAGTCTGGAGAATGTCATAAAAGTAGCGAAACAACACTTATTAAATGGACCATACCTCATCACCAGATTCTTCATCGCTAGAGAAATAGAAAGGGCTCTTTCTCTTCCAATATGCGTTTTCCCATACCTCCTAATAGTTCAACATACCATGTGTTTCAAAAAATTTAATTAATGGTATAAAGGTATACAACTTTAGCCACAAACACATAACAACTTTAGTATACCTTGTTGGAAATGATTTTGAATTTGGACCTAGGGATTTTTGCCTTTGAACCTGTTAAAGCATAAACTTGAATAAATTAAAAATTCACACAGCTTTACATTCAACAATAAATTCACACAGCTTTACATTAGAATCGGTAACAACCCCAAACATCACCATTTATAGATCAAAAGCCTATTACTAATTATTGTACAATGAATCATCAACTGATATGTGAAAACATTGAAAAACATACCTTTGTTGTTATTTGGATTCATTGTTTGCATGTTTGTGTTTGCCAGAAGAATGTGTGTTTTGATTAGGGTTTATTGATTATTATGTGTTTACAATTGATCGGGTAAAGGGATTAATTGCCGGTTGAATATTGAAGTGGTGGTTTGGTTTAATTATGACGTGGCAAGAGGTGTAAAAAAAAAAAAAAAAAAAAAAAAAAAAGCTAATGGTGCTGACGTGGCGGTGAAAACCGGCTATAGCCGGTAACTAGGGATGGCAACGGTTCGGGTTCGGGGCGGGTTTTAGTGTACCCGTACCCGAACCCGTACCCGCCCCATATCCCACCGGATACCCGATTAATATTATCCATCGGTTTTTCAGGTTTCCCCGCGGGTATCGGTTATCCGTAATTAATAGTTAAAGAAAATGAATATCGTATCAAACGATTTAACGCAACGTACTCGGCACGAAATTCACCAAAAAAATCAAATGCGCAAGAGGTTTCAAAAGTTAATCATTCTCATTTCCAAAAATAATCTCGTTTTAGCCTTTTAAAATGGTTTGGTATCATCATTCATGTAACGGTAGAGAACACGGACTCACGAGTAGTCACTCCAAAAAAATGAATAACCGAATAGTCGAGAAGAGTATTGACGATAACTCGAGTTGAGACGAGATGACGAAAACAAGTCAAAGAGATCACTAACAACAAACATATCAAATAAGATGAGTCGATTGGTAATCGTCGGTATTTTCCCATAATCCCATTTATTAGTACAAGGTATACTCGTTTTATGATTTAAAACAAGTTTGGACTTACGACAAAATTAATCTTTGGAAATAACAAAATTTCGCCATGACCCTTTCATTTATCGAACATTTCCAAGTCAAAAGACTTTATTGAAAATCAATTTCCCGAGTAACTTATAATATAATGAGTATTTATATAAACCCTAAACCTTAAACCCTAAACCTTAAACTCTAAACCCTAAGCGCTAAACCAATCCGTAACTCAAACTATAACCAAACGAATAGTCTAATAAATCCAAATATGTTAGTGTACGGGTAGCATGTCTCGAATAGTCCAATAGCCCTCGTGTGTTCCGTTTTTATCCCAAACGTCACACGCAAGGTTTTCAAAATCGGGATCCTACTTAAGATCATATGGTAAAGATCGGGATCCTATAACATCTTAAGCTTTTAAAGATCCTTTGTAAGATCCTGATCATTTTTGCTTTGCAGTATCTTAAAATCGTAAGTTCCTAAGATCAGGATCAGGATCCTGACAACCATGGTCTCACGTACACTTCTAATTTCCTTACTTCGTTATTTACCAAATTTAATAACAAATATCTCTACAACTTTTAATTTAACAATTGTTTTTATTTCTTTCTTTTATTTTGTCCAAGTCGAGTCAATATCAAGTCGCAACAAATGAGTTACTATTTCCTTTCGAGTCACGGTCAAACATTTATTCCCTTGGTTCAATAATAATGAACCTATCCCAAATCATCCCAAACATCACAAACAACAAGTTGGAAATATTGAGTTTGGAAGTTTATTATTCACAAAGCATGAGATACAACTAGTTGTTGCATCAACTCATTGTACATGGAAAGTCAATACTTGGTAAAAGGAAATTGGAGACTTTTTCGTACAACTTCAATTCACATTTTACTTTTGGCGCGCGCCTTTGGTCCGTTTTCCCGCCTAAAGTCTTAGGAACCATTCATCTACCTCTCCAGCCTATTTATACCTATCGATTGTATACCAAAGAACACACACAAACACATATATCCCTTTCAATTCAAAGAAAACTTCAACAATGACAGCAACTAATGGTAACTTTCAAAATGATGCAGAAGAGTACGAGTTCGTGTTAAACAACTATTTGCTGTTTGATGCAGTGTTTGATGCTTTCGGGTATGAACCCATTGCAGAATATGGGTCGTATAAGCAGGTAGATACGTGGATGAGGAGTATAATTTTGAATTGGTTGCATGCGCAAGACTTTTACTGGGATGCGGTTTTGGGAGTGAATGAGGTGGAGGAGGAGGAACAAGATGAAGAGGAGGAAGAGGAGCAACAGGCTGTGGAGGTGGCTCAAAGTGAGGTGGTGCAGCAAAATGAAGAGGATCAACAGCAAAATGTGGTGGAGCAGCAAAATGTGGTGGTGCATCAAAACCAGGGGGAGCAGCAAGATGGGTTTGAAGACCCTTATAATCTAGAAAAGAGGATTTGCGATCTTGAAATTCTGTTTAAACGGCTCGAGGAAAAGAAGAAGTGGAAGGAAAGCAGGGTAGAGAGCTCTGGTTCTAACAAGTTGGTGTGAATTGGAGTGAAGCAGTTTATGATGATGGTGTTTTTATGTTTATAGTATGTTTAGTATTTAGGTTGGATAATTAGATGTATGGTTGTAGCTTGTAAAAAAATATCAATGAAATATTTGATATTTAATTAATTGTTTATGGTTGCTTGTGAATGTTTGATTTAAGGAAGTCAATAAACCAAAATTTGCATAAGGGTAAGTGGTGAAAAGAATGCCGAGGGTTTATGGGCAAATTGAGTTCATACTGCTGAGAAAAAGTTTTTACACAAAGTTTGTACTGCTAGGAAAACGTTTGTACTGCTAGCGTAAAACTTTGTACTGCTGGGTAGCCGTTAGTACTGTCTGGGTTTTAACCGTGGTTTATTTATAGCCGTTGGGGTAATTTTTGTCAATTACTTCGCTTAAGGGTTCATAAATTGGATAATTCTCTTTCTTTATATAATTTATACGATTTCTTCAAACTAAAGAAACAATTTATTGAAGTCGGTCATAACCCAGCACTCTAATCAAGCATTTAATCAATTTTCATGGAAAATTTAGAGTTTTGTGATACACATAACCAGGTTGCATTCTTGGAGAAACCAGAAGGGAGTCAAGACTTCCACCAGATAGTAGATTTTCTAAACACTACCCACATCAGGTATGCTCTTACAGTCAATCCTACTATCTATGTCTCTCAAATCAAACAGTTTTGGCAGACTGTTACTACCAATACATTTGAGAATGGAGACAAAGAGTTAATTGCAACAGTTGATGGCAAAACAATAACTATTACTGAGGCATCTGTTAGGAGGCATCTCCATTTAGCAGATGAAAATGGTATTAGTTCTTTGCCTAATACTGAAATTTTTCATCACCTTTCCAGAATGGGGTATGACACATCTTCTCAAATTCTGACTTTTCAAAAAAGATGTTTTGCCCCACAATGGAGATTCTTCATACATACCATCCTTCAGTAGCAATATTGCAACTGCTCTCATTTGTTTAGCAACAAACAGGACTTTTAACTTTTCAAAATTAATTTTTGATGGTATGGTGAAAAATGTGGATAACAAATACAAGTTTTTAATGTATCCAAGGTTTATACAAACGGTTTTGAATATACGGAAAAGTTTGCTTCTATCTCATAAAATTGTTTATCCAACTCCTTGCCTTACTCAAAAACTTTTCAGTAACATGAGCATGGCTTCTAGGGGGTTTAATGGGATAGTAGTTCCACTTTTTGAAACAATGTTGGTTCAAAATCAAAACATTCAGGGTGAAGGATCAACAAGCCCAGTTGAGTCCCATCACACACCCACAGGTTCATCTGGTTCTCAATCAGCCTCACAACTAACTTCAACACACCTGGAAATGCCCCATGATTTACCTCTCCCAGGAGGTAACACACCTGGAAGTGATGAGGGCAGAGTGTCACTAAAGGAATTGATGGGTATTTGTACCAAATTGACTCAAAGGGTGACTGGCTTAGAGAAAGAACTCAAGGAGACAAAGTAGTTGTATGGTACTGCTTACACGAAGCTCATTGAAAAAGTGAAAAAATTGCAGTCTAAAGTCAAGTCACTTAAAGCAAAGAGAAAGGCAAATATTGTGGAGTCTACAAGCTCAGATGATGATGATTCAGATGATAACATGGATGATTCTTCCAAACAGGGGAGGAAGACAGCTGATATTGATCAAGACCCCAATATTTCTTTGGTTGAAGAGAATGTTGAGTTTTAGGGGAGGCAAGATATGGGTGAAGAAATTTTGGATGCTGAAAATATTGGTACTGCTCATCAACAAGGTTTAACTTTATATAGAAGATATTTGGGTTTTGTAACAATTTTCTTTAATAAAACAGATAGTCTATAAGACGAATACAAAAGAAGGTATAATCGAAAAAGACCCAAGGGCGGAGATGGTTGAGTTGTTAGTGTTGTGAAGGGGAGGTCACATGTTTGATACCTGTGGCTTCCTTTTTGGTATTTCCCTCCCCAAAAATTTTAAAAAGCCCCCCATTTTTTTCCAGCAAATTTCAAAATTAAAGCACCCCACATTTTTTTAAAAAGCCCCCCATATATATTTTTTTCAGCAAATTTCAAAATTAAAGCCCCCCATATTTTTTCAGCAAATTTCAAATTTCGCACATTTCTTACCAATCACAGCCACCACACACCAATCACAACCACCAGTCACCATTCACCAGTAACGTCACAGCCACCAGTCACCATCCACCATTCACCAGTAACCAATCACAGCCACCACTTACCATCCACCACTCGCCGGTCCGGCCATCAACAGTGGAGGGAGGTTCATTTAGATCTAAATTAGGTACTTTTTTTAATTTGAAAATCATTATTTTTTTTGATGCAATGGTGAAATTATATTATTCTCGAAATTGTTTTTTTACAATTATAAAGATAGCAAATTCTGCCCAGACAGATTCCAATTAGTATGTGCTTGATGTTTATGATCAAAGGGAATTTTGAGTACCACTACAATACCCACTGTCCATTGTAATTATACACAAATGACTTGATGCTTATATTGGTTTAATTTGTGACTTGTAGGATATATACGTTACCATTTGACCTCAACAATAGCATATTTCATTGCATACAAAAAGCATACATATATATAGATGCATATTTTCATTAAATAGAAGTTGTTAAAGTACCATCAAAAGATAAAGACATACATATTAAACTTAAGACATTAGAAATGGTTGAAGCAACATAAAAAGCTAGCCCATGCTCATTTTCTCTTTCCCTTTCCCTTTCCCTTTGGCTGTGATCTTTGCATAAGTCTCCTTAGTTGGAAGGCCTAGCACTTAAATCCTTTTGCCAGTGATTGAAAAACCTTGGGTAGTAACAGGAGGATTGACAGAGGTTGAAACCTTTTTGCAACATCTAAGAGCTGTACTCTTTTTTGAGACAGCAAATGAGCTTGAATACCAATTAGGAAAATAGCTAAACTATGGTGAAGAAATTTCATCAGAAGAGGTTGAATCATCTGAAATAATTTGAATGATTCCTGACTTTGAACTCATTTTTTAGAATTTTGGGAAGATTTAAGATTTTTAGTGGAAGTAATTTGTGTATTAATGGGTGTAGTGATGTAAATATAAAGCAAATCTTACCCATGTATTGAAGTAAAAGTTAATGCCATTAATTGGTAGGTTGGTGTACTCATTTATGTGCATGAAATAAGAGTTTGACTTTTACAAATTGATGAAAAAAAGTACACAATTCAGACCCAAAATGAATGTACCAAGACAAGGAAAACTGCATAAGTAGAGTGGCCTCCTACATATTAAAATGTTACTTTTTGTGTTCACAGTTTCTACATGAATAGCGTAGATGGATGAGATGAATACATGTCATGCAAAAGAATTTGACTTTTAAATATTGACCAAAAGTGTATAAGCAACAACAAATGAAATAAGTCTTAATCTTTGAGCAGTCTTAACTTTATACTAGCAGTACTAACTTTCACTAGCAGCAGTAACTTTTGTACTAGTAGTGGTAAATACTTGGTTTACTTATGCACAAATGATTTGATGCTTATTTTGGTTTAATTTGTGACTTGTAGGATATATACGTTACCATTTGACCTCAACAATAGCATGGACAAGTCTTAGATGAGAACTAGTAGGACCAAGAAACAATATATTGCTGGAGTAGAAGCGTTTATTAAGTATGCAGAACACAACTTGCAGAAGATGAGGAACATCGACCCACGAGGTAATAAACAACAGCTTAAGATGCCATGTCCATGTATCTCATGGTTAAACCGCATAGAGCAGAAAGTGGAGGATGTGCAGTTCCATTTATTCTACCACGGGATTGATCAAAGCTACACAAAATGGGATAAACATGGAGAAAATGATGAGCAAGCAACAACTTCCCAAATACCTGTTAATGCTACAACAGAGGAGTTTGTTGAAGACACAGATTTCGACATGGATTTTGGTCCAGAAATTCCAACAGATGGCCCAACAACAGTAGAAATGGTTAATGCTACAAAAGAAGGTTTTGATGAGGATGACCTTGCCAAGTTTCAACAACTATTATTAGACGCGGAGAAGCCACTTTACGAAGGATGTCCTGACTTCGCAAAGTTGTCTGCAATAGTTAAACTACTCAACTTGAAGGGTAAGTATGGAGCTTCTGATAAGTTCTTTACTGAATTACTATGATTGTTAAAAAAGATGCTACCTGCTGGTAACGAAATGGTTGAAACAATTTATCAAGCAAAAAAACTAGTGAGAATGATGGGATCAGGATACATAAAGATACATGTATGTAGCAACAACTGCATTCTTTACTGGAAGGTTAACAAGGAGTTGACTGTTTGTCCAACTTGTGGGATATCAAGATGGAAGGTGGATAATATGACACATAAAGTGTATGAAAACATTCCGGCAAAGGTAATGTGGTACTTTCCAATTATACCAAGACTGCAATGACTCTTTAAGTTAGAAAGTATTTTAGAAGATCTAACATGGCACGCAACAAGGAGGATAACACATGGTGTTTTACGTCACCCCGCAGATTCACAGGCATGGCGTACCATAGATGAAAAATTCCCCGAAATTGCTAAAGATCCGAGAAATCTACGGCTAGGAATATCGGCTGTTGGGGTTGACGTCAACTCAGGAAATAGGCATCACAGTGTATGGCCAGTTTTAACTGTCATATACAACCTTCCTCCATGGTTGTGTATGAAAAGAAAGTTTATCATGCTTTCGGTATTAATATCGGGATACCCGGGAAATGATATCGATGTATTTTTAGATCCGTTGGTTGATGATCTGCATACCTTATTCGAGAAAGGGTTTGATACATATGATGCTTCCACAAAAGAAAACTTTAATCTGCGTGTCGTTGTGTTATGAATGATAAATGATTACCCTGCACTTGGTACATTATGTGGCTGCCCATACAGTGGATTCAAAGGTTGTGTAGTATGTGGGAAAGATACACACTGTGTTAGACTTTCTGCCTCATCCAAGCAAAGTTATGCTGGACACAGACGATATCTACCATACAACCATCCGTTCATAAGGCAAATGAAGGCGTTTAATGGACAAGAAGAACCACGTCATGCTCCAAATCCATTGACCGGGGAACAAATATACAACGAGGTACAACATATTGAAAATAAGTGGGGAAAAGGAAAAACCACGAAAAACCAAGAAGATACCAGAGGCAGAGGTGGGAAGATTAAAAAGCAGAAAAGGAAAACAACAGAAGAAGAGGGTAGTTCAAGCCAAGTAAATGAAGCATATTAGAAGAAATTCAACATTTGTTATCGAAAGCTAAGGTATTGGAGGCATAATTCTGTTCCGCATTGTATTGACTTCATGCATGTAGAAAAGAATGTTGGTGAGAGTCTAGTCGGAACTTTGCTGAATGTTCCTGGAAAGACAAAAGATGGAATGAATGCTCGATTGGATCTGGAAGAGTTGGGGATAAAAAATGAGTTGTTTGCTAGGCAAGAAGCAGACAAAACAACACTACCTCCAGCAGGTTACTCATTAACGAATGCTGAAAAAGACATCTTTTATGAAACGTTATACAACATCAGGGTACCACAAGGCTATTGTTCAAATTTCTCTAGTTTGGTCAGCCTAAATGATAGGAAGCTCATTGGCCTTAAATCGCATGACTATCGCATGTTAATGCAAGAGTTTTTGCCCATTGCTATACGCTCAATCATGCACCTACCCACATGATATGCTATTATCAAGTTTTGCTTTTTCTTTAAATCTATATGTAGGAAAGAAATCAGCTTGCAAGAACTAGATAAGATGCAAGAAGAACTTGTTGTGACACTGTGCCTACTCGAGAAGTTCTTTCCTCCGTCATTTTTTGATATTATGATACACTTGACTGTGCACCTAACTAGGGAGGTAAAATTATGTGGTCCCATATGCTTTCGGTGGATGTATCCCTTCGAAAGATGTATGAAGGTTATTAAAGGACATGTGCAAAACAGAAATAGACCAGAGGGATGCATTGCTGAGGAGTCTATCGCGGAAGAAACAATAGAGTTTTTTTAGCGAATATCATAAAACTATTAAAACTATTGGTATCCCACCTGATAAACATGTAACCAATGAAAATGAGGACGGAAAGCCATTGTCGGCCGGCAAATCAAGTGAAGTTTCCGGAGAATTCTTTCAGAAAGAACATTTGTATGTAATACAAAATACAGATGAAATTCAACCGTATATCGAGTAAGTATTACTAACACATGTCGATTTCGTTGCTTAAAATGTTCTATCAAATATAATAATCAAAGACATTTATTTGTTTCAAGCGACATAAGGAAGTTTTGAAAACAAAAAACCCGGGTAAAAAAATGGCATTGCTGGAGAATGAGCACAGTAAATCTTTTGGTAAGTGGTTAGGCGAAGAGGTAATTACTCGTATGTTGTTTATAATTATTTGTTTGTTTCTAAAAAGAAGTGAGTTGAGATAAAATGTGAAGTGTGTTTTATTGATAAGTCCTTAACTGGTGTTTGTGATAAGCTGTATAAACCATTAATTAGGTGTACCATTCACCCAGAAAAACTCATAGCTACAAGCTCCAAAACCAATAGTAGTAGTCTATAATAAATAAGCACTTACCAATGATCTGTCCATCAACCTTTTCAGTCATACAACCTATCATCATAATTGTCCCTCCTGTATATGACATTAGATAGAGGTCCACCAACACACCATTTCATTATCCCAAACACTCCTATTCTTTAGTTGTTTGTTTGTTGTTCCTGCAATTTAAAGGTAATATATACTTGTAATGAAATTCAGGTTGAGAGAGAGTTAGCGATATCCAAAGATAGTGTATCAGAAACTGTGTGGTGGATATCATTTGGACTACGCGCCAGCATAGTGAAATACGAGGCATATAACATCAATGGGTATACATTTCGTATGAAAAGTAATGATGGCATAGTTTACCAGAACAGTGGGGTTAGTGTTGAGGCAGTAGATCTTCACATATCCAAAGAAGTTGCAATCACAAGAAAAGCATTTTATTATGGGGTTTTACAAGAGATATGGGTACTAGATTACCGTTTCAGGCAAATTCCTCTTTTTAAATGTGATTGGGTTAATCACAAAACTGGTGGGGTCAAACACGATACTCTTGGTTATACGTTGGTAGACCTGAATAGTTTTGGCCACAAGGATGATCCGTTCATATTAGCCTCATAAGCAACACAAGTGTTTTATGTGAAAGACCAGGTACATAAAAATTTGTCTATTGTCTTTAAAACACCTACCAAGAATTACAAAGATACATATGACGAAGTCGATGAGGAGTTTAGTACAGTCATTCACGAGCACAATGAAAGCATATTGCCACGTGTAAGTAAACAAGACTTGAGTAAGGAATCATGAAGTGACTACTATCGAACCGAGTGTGAAGGTATTGTTATACGAAAATCCAAGTGAAGCATGTCATGCTGCAAGTTAAGACTGCTAGTGTAACAGTTAAGACTGCTGGTTGAAGTTAAGACTGCTGCTCAAGGCTAAGTGCAAGGTTACTACTGGTATTGTTAAGTTAGTACTGTTAGACGATTAGCAGTTTTAGTATTAAATAGTTGTTTCTGTAATTTATCCTGTTGTAATGGATTTTGACTCCAAAAAGTCAAGCTTTTCAATGGCAATGAAAAAATTTGCAGTTTTCACTATTATATATCCACTTGCAGTCAAGCTTTATTGTATTTGCAGTTTCTATTTATCATGTATATGCACTTGCAGGCACTTTAGTAACATGTTACTTCATTAAAGTTGAAAATTGACTTTAGAAAGTCAAGTAACCTAGTTCCTAGGGGCAAGTAACATACTTACATACTACTGCATTAAACTAGATAGACTATAAAATCCCAGCATTGTAATGGGGGGAATGAAGAGTTATGACTAATAGTCTGAACCCAATTTAGTTAATATCAAATTAGACTCAAACTAGATAGACTATAAAAAAAAAACATATCTAACCCCTCAAAATTACATAAGTTATCAGAAATGTGTGACCATATGTATCGAATTGTGACTACACTTAAATAATGTGTGACAAAATATGACTCTATGATTTAGACACCTAAATAAATACTTCATGTGATGACCATATGTAACATCTCGAATTTAGTCACACAAACACTCAATGTGACTAATATGAAGGTTAATGGTAACTGAGTTCACATTTTGCTATAAATAATAGTCACATGAATATTTCACAGTGTGACTATTTTGAATGTATTGGTCACATATAATACCCTTATAATGTGGCCATAAACATAATTTAGATACACATTTGTGATATGGTGTGACTATTGTATAGCCTATAGTCACATAATTGTGCTACAATTAAATGTGACCATACACATTAGGATTTGGTAGGCAAACACACACTAAACTTTAGACACACATATTAACTTACGTGACCATATGTATCGAATTTTGGTTACACTTAATCATGTATGCCTATGGTTTAGTGTGACCATATATGACATTTGGTCACACTGTTCAAGTGTGTGACATATATTTGTCACTTTTAAATGCATATCGTGACTAATGCTTCAAACTTACATTTCAGTTGTCACACATTTCAAATTCATATGTGGCTAAATTTTCAACAAAAACTAGCAGTCACATTTAAATAATGTGTGACAAACTTGAGTATATGATTTAGCCACATACACAATTACTTCATGTGACCATATATGGATTTTTGTCACACTGTTCAATTGTGTGACATATATTTGTCACATATGTATATATATAGTGTGACTAATGTTTCAAACTTATTTGTATCTGTCACACGTCCCAAATTATAAGTGACTAAATAATCAAAACAAGTTTTACCAGATACCTCTAGTCATGAAAATATTCAAATGTGTGGCTGTAGCCTCAGATGTAATTCCGAAATGGTCACACAAGTCGGATCAAGTGTGGCTGTTAATTTTATTCTGGTACATTTAGTCACATAAAAAAGTTACTGTGTGGTCGTTCAAAAAACAGCATGTGTGACGAAATCCCAGTTTTGTACTAGTGAGTGTTAGCACGTTAAACCCATTTGAACCCGTTTGACATGTAGTAAAAGTGAATCACTGGTTACCTAACCTGTCAATTTTTGTGATTCTTGTTTAAGATTTTGTGATTTGCATTCCAACATGTTTAGCTATAATTGTTATCTGACCAGTTTAGTAGTTTGACCTATTTGAGATATGTAACCGGCAACCCATGTTGGTTCTTAGTAAATTGAATGAGTTTAATTCTTACCACTAAATTAGAACTAGATGTCTGTACTTTGTAACTGCATTTCCAAAGTGTATCAAGTTTTTTTTGTTTTGTTTTTTTTTTTTTTTTTTTTTTTTTTTTTTTTTTTTTTCAGGTCATTTGTCCTAAATGCCCATCATAACTTATAGTATACCAGATGTGTTGGTTGAGTACATATTTGTTGGTCCTATATAAACCTTCATGTGTATTTGTACATTTTTAATGGGTAGGCACTGCTCTTCGTCGCAAAGTTACTCTTAAAGATCAAGGGTGAATTTGTATGACCACATTCGGACACTCTAGAGTTTGTGATTGTGGTTTACAACTCACATTCGAACAAAGTTAAAACATTGTTTGGTGGTTCTAAAAAAAGGAGATTCACTTTGTTTACTTTTTATGTAATGTATGCTGTAACTTTATAATTACATATGTGTGTGTAATGATTCATGTGCATCAGTCGCATACATGTTTAGTAATAGTTTGGACTGTGTGTTAGTTGATAGCAGCTTATGCGTATTACATGATATCGTACCACTCATAAAAGAGTTTTAAATAGACTAATCTGTATTAGTGGATGACTTATGTGTATTAGGTTGTATGGTTAATGTTGTATATAAGAGTGTAATTTTTGTTGTTGTTGTATGTGGTCAATCAGATATTGGTGTGCCACTTGAAGGAGAAAATGTGGATAATGGTGTGGAGAATCCCGTAGCAATAGAAGAAATGGAGGTGAATCCGGATAAGAGGATGGAAAACCTGGGACCTAGAAGATCGGCGAATGGAAAAGGTAATATATGTGTAAAGGGTGAATTTTTGTAAACTTATGTGTGATAGCTTTTTATATACGAGTGTTAAGTGTATTAGCTACTTCATATGTTTCATGTTGTCTATAGGGGGAATATGGATAATGACCTTGTAGCGGATAAAGAAACTGAACAGGGTGCTAGTTTGAAGAATGACGAGGCACATAAAAAAAGGAGGTGAAAAAGGACAAGGGCACGAAAAAAATTGAGCATGAAAGAAAGGGAACTGGAAAAGGTAATTTATAGCTAAGAGATATTATTTATGTGTGTCGTATTTTATTTATGATTGAGTGGTATAATTTATGGAAACTTGTGGTGTCAACAGGAAAACGTGCAGCGGGTAAACGGAAAATGGAACCAGAAGCCGGAAAAGGGGAAAAAACATTTGATAAAGGTAATTGGATTTTGTATTACAGTTTTATTGAATGGAGCAAGTGATAATTGTGTACGTGTTTAAATATATTGATGTAATTGTCTCATTTTATTTGGTGTGTCAGTAGATGAAGATGCTGCAGCTGTAGATGGACAATCAACGAACGATGATTTTGTTTCTCAGCAGAAAAAAAAGATACCTAAAGTAGGATCAGAAACTAAAAAAGGAAAAAATAGAGCGGTTCCTAGTGTTGGTAGAATTGTGAATAGAGTACGTTTAAGAAATCCGCCAGGCAATTTGTTTCGCGTGATAACACAGATGTCGGATATTCAAAAAGAGGATGTAAGAAGCATGGGTTTTGGTGAATTGCTCGAGTTTAAGATAAAGGATATACCGACCCGTCTAGCTTACTGGCTGTTAGACAGGTTTGATGAAAACACATGTAGCTTGGATGTAAATGGTAGTAGAATAAATATTACACCAGACATAGTTAAAAATATGTTAGGTGTACCAAGGGGGGATGTACACATTCAGACTCATGATAATGCAGATTATAGGAACCCGTTAGTTAGGCAGTGGAAGGAAAAATTTGGGGAGGGTGTTAAAAAGTATTACAATACTCATGTGGCAAGTGAAATATTGAAAACAAAACGAGGTGGGTGGATGTTTAAGTTGAATTTTTTGGTATTTTTTTTTCAACAATTGGTGAGCTAAATTTGAGCAATACCATCAATATTCATTTCCTACCGTGCATTAAAAACGAAGACGATATACTGAAGTTAGACTGGTGCACATATATAATCGAGTGTTTGGTCAGAACGAAAAGATCATGGAATCGGAATGCACATTTCAATGGTTCTGTAATACTACTACAGGTATGATATTTGTTATGTATTCGGCGTGTAGTTTATTTTTATTAAATCCATTTTTTTTACTTTGATAGTTAATTATTAATTATTAATTTAAATCACAAGTTGTGTATGCCACGTTAGATACACCTATCAAACACTGTTCTTCAGAGTTGTTGCATAAACTCGAAGGAGACATGTTCCCAAAGGAACCTGTTGATGATGCAGTTGCTGATGATAGAGCTGTCAATGAAGAAATAGATGATGAGGGTAATCGTTGATTAATTTAATTCCATTAATATGAAATATACTAGTGTGGTAACGTGTATGTTAGTTACAAAGTAAAATTGTTTTTTGTGCAGACCGTGATGAAGATATAGGTTGTGAAGATTGTGTGTTTGACGACAATGGCGGTGAGAGTGTACCAGAAGATGCGGAGGTACATTTTAGTGACTAATATAATGTTGTATTGGTTGTATCGTAAATTTGGATCGTTAGAACATATCGTAATACATAATTTATTTGTTCCGATAGGTGATGAAAAAGAATGTTATCTTAAAAGGGCTGGCGAACTTATTGATATGGCAGACCAATTGATAGTTAAAGGACTTGAGGATAATCCTGATGATCATGGGTTTATAGAGTTGAAGTAAATTAGAGATCATTTGTTTGTCCCTCATGAATACTCTCATAAGCCAGAAGACAATGAAGATCCATCTGATGAAGCATATGAGAGTTGTTTTACACCAAAAAAAGGAGTGAATCAAAAGGATAGTGGCGCACCAAATGAATATGTATTCCCGTTTACACAGGTATATGGGACGCCTACCGAACTAATTGCCATATCAGATGAAGTGTGCAGAGAATGGGAGAGAAAACATCAATAGAAACCGACGCGGCTTGATTTTGAAGATGATACAGAGTTCGATTTAAATGTTACACAGCCACCAGCAACGCAAGGAAAATGCATTGTAGATGACCTGGAAGAATACCAAGTGTTGCTGGATAGCCTAAGAGGTTATGTATCACAGGAACCAGCAGATGGTGGTGGTTTTAAGATGCCTGATCATCCCATTTCAGGGCTCGCTCATGAAAGGAATACATCAAACAGGTTATCAAGGTTTGGTAGAGAGAGCATGGAAAATAAAAGCAAGGAGATAGTACCTGTATATCCAGATCCTGTGCCTTTAAGTGTGTTGGCACCGAAGCTTGAACGTGCAAGGGCGCAACATCAAAGACTCTTACCTGAAGTGCTAAGGTCACCGTATATGACCAGGGAAGTGTCACTGTTATATGGCATCTCTAAACTCGAACAGAGAGTTGCTGAATGCTTCTTCAATGCTATTACAAGAAATGTAAGTCACAATGTATCATAAAACAGTTAATAATAAGTAAGAACATATATATTATTTAGTGTTTAACTCATGTGTATATGACAGTGACGTTGTGTTCAAGACACCATATGTTGATGGAGAACGGGTCGTGTTGGAAAGTCTGTTTCCAGGCATAGATATAGCCAGTGGAGCGATTGACATATTCACGCATGTACTTAACAATGCAGAGAAGTACAGAAGCAAGCTTCCGGTGTCAAGGCTTTTCTGCCACACAGCTATGCTGGTAAGTTGCGACTGATATCGAATACGTATCAGTTTAATAATTTGGTTTGATAAATTTTAGGAGAACATCTTACAAGCACAATTTCATGTGAATGCAGACTAGTGACATGATAAGCTGGGAGTACGAAAAGGCATTAGACAAGTTGTTCGAAAACATGGATAATGTAGTGAATAGAAGCGAGTATAAAACCCTTGATGGTGTTCAATTGGTATGTATCACATATCCAATCCTATAACACGTATCAATTCAAAAAAATTTAGGTATTTATAGATTGTTGTTTAAATGTTTGGCAGGTTTTCTTCCCTTTTATTCAAGGACGTCATTTCTTTGTAGTATGCATGAACATGAAGAAGGGTGAAGTCCAAATTTTGGATAACCTCCTTCTGCCAAATACGAATGAGGATGAAAGATACAATTGGTTTACCATGCAACTGGTACGTTGTGTTTAATCATATTCTTTCTTAGTAAGCTAAAGAGTGACAGGTTATTAGATTCGATGCATTTATGTCTGGTAGTCTATAACTTGTGTCTTGGTAGTCTGCAACTGTTTGCTGCAAGTATAGGTTTGGTTGTCTGCGAAATTTTGTGTGTTTGGTAGTCTGCAACTGTGTATGAGTTGGTTTATGTGTGTAGCCTACTTTGTAAATTTTGTAGGTTAGTTGAATATGATTGATATGCATCCTATAACCATCAGTTTGATATGTGTTTTGAAAATAATCTGTTAGTTGATTATGTGTAGTAGTTTCATGTGTTGTTTTCAATTTAGGTATATGTTGGTTATGTGCATATTTGTCTCATATGGTTGTTTAGGATCTATTTCTCATCTACCCTTTATAAGAGTAGTATTTCAATTTCAACCAACATAGGATCTGTTCGGTATGGTAGAAAGTAGAAAATCTACTTTTAGTGGCAACTCAGTCAACATAGTATGGCGTAGATGCAGGTGCAAGTTATAGTCACGAATTAATGAATCATTCGTATCTTGTAATGTATACATATACCCCTTAAAGACATATATGATGATTTAAAAAGTTAATCACTGTGTTCATTCATAGGTTTATCAGTGCTCACTATGTATAAGGCTATAAGCTATGCACTGGTTGCCAACGATGCATATATAAACTCGCTATAAGTTTCTATTATGTCTTCACGTTTTCCAAATAAATAGATACCAGCACAGCTACATGGTATAAAAAATGTCATAAACAACCCAAAAGCAACTTAATCTTTGTGTTGTTTTCTCATAAACCTGCACATTAATCTATTTTGACCCAATGACCGCTTGACAAGAATTGATCACATCTATTTCGACCTCATCCATTCTACCAATCCGTCCATGATGGACGGCCAAGCATGTTCTGAATCATAATTGATAAAATCTGGGAAGCTAATCTGTAAAAAAGGAAATTGCAAATGTGTTACCAATCGTCACTTAGGATAAGATGTTAGTTGTTTGTGTGCACCGTTAGGTATGGGTAAGGCCAGACGTGGGTTCGTGATTTTTGTGTAAAAGCTGTTTGCGAGCAGAGGTTCAATAGGTGAGTTTGTGTATTATGTGATTAGGTGTATTAGTTGAAATAAATTTATGTGTATTAGTTGATAATGATTCGTGTGCGTCAGTTGATAATGTATACAAGCTATTATGTGAGCATGTGTGCTAGTTAGATGGAATAAACCATACATGTTTCATGTGCATCAGTCGTATACATCGTTGTTAGATGAAATAAACCATACATCATTGTTAAATGGAATAAACCAATGTGTGTGTAATGATTCATGTGCATCAGTCGCATACATGTTTAGTAATAGTTGGGACTGTTTGTTAGTTGATAGTAGCTTATGTGTATTACATGATATATATACCTAATGGTAAATGGGTCATATAAATAATGAACTACTGGTATAACTTTTGATCTGTTGCATTTCATAGATGAACGAAAGGTATGTGCATCCTTTGAGACTTGAGAGAGTGTGGCTATCTAAATCAGTCCAAATAGATGTAACTTTAGATCTGCTGTTTAACTTTTTTGTTAAATGTGTCTTATTTCTATAACTAAATAACAAAACAACTCAAATTTATACTCTCAAACTCGAAACCTGAGGGGTCACCATGCTTGTGAAGTACCTTCTTCCAAGTCTACATCTATCTATCATATTTCCAGCTCATCAAATTTCATAAATGACTACACCACAGGTTGAGGTAGTTTTTTTATATGTTTTATAGGCTTATGGATGAGTTGAAGTTGTAGAGGATGTTTTGGAAGTTTGAACCACACGAAATAGGCTTTAGTATCATTGTAACACACCCAATGATTTGGATGCATTTACTTGAAAGTAGTGTGTATTTGTGTTTAATCTGAACCCGTTTGACATTATAAGTATTGAAAAGGACATTATAGTGTTAGCATGTTAAACCCATTTGAACCCGTTTGACATGTAGTAAAAGTGACTCATTGGTTACCTAACCTGTCAATTTTTTTGATTCTTGTTTAAGATTTGGTGACTTGCATTCCAACATGTTTAGCTATAATTGTTATGTGACCAGTTTAGTAGTTTGACCTATTTGAGATATGCAACCGGCAACCCATGTTGGTTCTTAGTAAATTGAATGAGTTTAATTCTTACCACTAAATTAGAACTAGATGTCTGTACTCTGTGGCTGCATTTCCAAATTGTATCAAGTTTTTTTTGTTTTTTTGTTTTTTGTTTTTTTTTCCAGGTCATTTGTCCTAAATGCCCATCATAACTTATAGTACACCAGATGTGTTGGTTGAGTACATATTTGTTGGTCCTATATAAACCTGCATGTGTATTTGTACATTTTTAATGGGTAGGTACTAGAGTTAGTGATTGTAGTTTACAACTCACATTCGAAAAAGTTAAAACATTGTTTGGTGGTTCTAAAAAAAGGAGATTCACTTTGTTTACTTTTTATGTAATGTATGATGTAACTTTATAATTACATATGTGTGTGTAATGATTCATGTGCATCAGTCGCATACATGTTTAGTAATAGTTTGGACTGTGTGTTAGTTGATAGCAGCTTATGTGTATTAGTTGATAATGATTCGTGTGCGTCAGTTGATAATGTGTACCAGCTGTTTGCGCCCAGAAGTTGAGTATGTGTGTTAGTTGGTAATCATGCATGTACTCAGTTGCATTCATGTGTAGAATGCCAGTTGTATGTTTCGTAGCCTGCAAAATACGTGTTTGCTGCATATTTTCTGTTTGGTATTCTTCAAAATGAGGTTTTGAAGTCTGCAAATTGATTGGTAGTATACAATGTTTGCAACTTGTGTGTTTGGTAAAGGTAAGGTATGTATTACGGTTGTCAAATTGTGAATTGCTGACAAGTTTTACAACTTAGGTGTGTGGTACGTATGTTTATTTATACTGAGATTACATATGTAACTTCCCTTTTTTTTATATCAGATGTCTATGTTTGAGGATTATCTGTTGCACAAGAACAATCCAAATTATGAAAGAATGACTAATGCGCCAAGAAAGGTGTTGCAATTGGGATGCAGGACAACCAACAATTTTGTAGACTGTGGTGTATTTACAATGCGCCACATGGAAACCTACAAAGGTGATGGATTGTGTTTTGGTGAGATTATAGTGAATCAGGAGGTTGGGGATGATGGAAGAACATCATCTCCATTGTTAGAGAGAGAGAGTAGAGAGAGAAATAGAAAGCCTGGATTTATTAATCAAAGTGAAAGGTGAAATACAACACACACAAGGCTCACCCCTCCATGGAAGTATGTAGGGGTATATATAGTCACTCAAACATAACTTTACAATAATTACGCTTCTAGTCCATGTGTTTGACGCTTACATAATAACTAATGTAATCCCGAATATGTTGTCACATTTTCGTGCTAGGAGCATTCCCAACAATCTTCCCCCAATGTGGCAACATATGGGATTACTTACAACATTTCCTATAAGTACAAATATAAATAAAGAAAGGTCTTCATAGGCTCTTCAAATTCTGAGGATGACTGCAATTTACGCTCTTTGTCTTCATCTTGTGCCTCGGCTTGAGAACTTTTCTTCACTTGTAGGCAAATGATGTAATATGCATGAACTAGTTTAACTTCCCCCCAATTCATGCTGCATGTATTTAACAGGTTCTTCGTACACTTCTTTTTAGCGAAGTTTC
Source organism: Artemisia tridentata subsp. tridentata (assembly GCA_021014915.2). Classification (NCBI taxonomy): domain Eukaryota; kingdom Viridiplantae; phylum Streptophyta; class Magnoliopsida; order Asterales; family Asteraceae; genus Artemisia; species Artemisia tridentata. The sequence continues at coordinate 158,222,365 of CP139502.1, read as the reverse complement.
TAAATCAGCTTCCCCCCAAACTGACAACCGTCTTCAGCAGATTCGAAACTTTGATGTAGTTAACATGTCTTCTAACTTTTGAAGTTTTAAGTACGCAGCGGAATTTGTAGATAACATCGTAAACCACACCAAGAAAATCTGACTAGTCACTCAGTAACGATTATACTCAATGTGGAAACTCCGTTCAAGGGTAACATGCAAGAAATGAGCAAGATCTTCTCACATAAGTAGGCTACTTCGCACATCACAACCTGCGAAGGTCGAAATGATTACACCAAAATTACAAAATTGAACCACTGATCATCTCTGCGGACGTCTCTCCGGTTGTACTAAAATTGTAAGCTCGATCACGTGAATCTGTTATGCGTCCCCGATGTGCACATTTCTTCCCCCTGATTGCAAATACTTGTGGAAAAAGAGTGTTTTCGCAAAGAACTCAAGAAAATTCAAAGAACATCCACTCTCTCTTCCCCCACGATGTCTTCGCAGAATCGAAAGCATACACACTATGTTTACGATGGAAACGGAGGCAGCGTAAACCTTTATGTCCAATTAGTCGAAGATGTGTGAAGTACCATAAATAGCCCGTGAGAATCAATTGCTGATAAAAATCTCTACTCTTTTATACTCTTCTCATCTAACTCTTTACCGACCCCATTATCATTCTGACGGCCTTTTGTAGTGACTACTGATGGAGAAAACCCAGTATTACGAACTTGAGACTGAAGTAAAATAACCCAAACTTGTGACTTAAACTTGCACTATTGTCTGACTAAGAACCAATACTGAGAATTTCAATAAAGGTAGAGTCATATACCCATCCAACCATCCTTAACTGTATATGAACTTCTCTCGAATTATCCACAGCTTTTTGTGACACTTGAGCACTACAACGTAACTTCTTTAAAGTGATAGCTATACACTGTGAGCACAACAACGTAACTCCTTACATCAGGTATAACTAGATAACTCAAGTCTTAATCATTCTGTAGGTTAAAAGCTCGAACAAGGATCTCGAAGAATCATGCATCCAACCAACCCCGATATCTTCAAGATACTAAGTACACGCACCCGTGAAATTCCACTTCAACCTCAAATAAATAATAATGAATTAACGCCGTAGTCACATCTTGCGGTTATATGCCTAAAACTAGCCTTTGTTAATTGGTTAGAATGAACTTTGATAATGGTTTTATCCGATCTTGTCAAAAACGTCACCCCGTGAAAATTTGTAACAACCAAAATATCACTCTTACTACCAAATCTTTTTCCAAAAAGAATTTGCAATGTATTAGCATATAATGGATATCAAAATTTTAGTTCAACGCATTGAAAATTTTTTGATCCAATAAAATTAAGCCCAATCCATATTGAATGACAATAGCCAAATCCAATGTTATCCAAGTAGAATTTCGGCCCAACAAAAATCCGGATCTAAGCCATAACCCGATCCACTCTTCACGCAACCCTAATAATACGGGTATTAAAGGGATAATTACCAAAATAGACCGGGCAACCAAGTGGTTGGCGGTTTTCGCCCCGAAATCAAAAACTTCTGATATTAGACCAGGCAACTGGGCATCTCGACCCATACGATGACAAGTGTCCTCCAGTTGCCCAAAAAATACACACGTTGCCCAAAAAAATACACAAGTTGCCCAAAAAATAGTCAGAAAAGTGACACTTGTCACTTGCAGATTTCAGTTGCCCAAAAAGTACAGGTTGCCCTGGTCTAATATCAGAAGTTTCTGATTTCGGGGTGGAAACCGCCAACCACTTGGTTGCCCGATCTATTTTGGTAATTATCCCGGTATTAAATGGATGTTATATTCACATGACACTTACTTAACCCTAATAACCTTATAATCCGCCCCCCCTCCTCTTTCATTTCAATACCAGATAACCACACTCAACCAAACCCTAATCAAAACCATCCGCCCCCATCACTATCCACTCTCACAAATCTGCTACAGCCAACCTTGTCTCCCCTTTTATCTTCGAATCAAACATAGCAAAGTCATCATGATTGTTGAAAGGTTTAAGGTATGTTCGATTATCTATTTTGTATTCAACGAACGAAAGACAAATGAAAACCAATTGGTTTTTGTTTGATCTTTAACTGTTCAGATATTGAAGGAAGATTGTTTTCCAAAATAGATCGATGATGGATCAGGGGTTCAATCGTTAGAAAATCTATAAAGATTTGTATACACGATGAGCTATATCTGAGATCTTGGGTAACTTATACATTTATGTTCAAACCGAAAGAAAAGAGAGATGAAACAAGGTTGTATTTGTCTCTTCATTATAAGATTTCGGATATAAATGAAGTATAAGCTTCAAATATGGATCGATGATGAATGTTGTCTCGTGTGTTTGACCGTTGATGTCTACCAATCTATTGTACCACGAAAAACAAATCTGAGATCATTGTATATACTGTTTATGTTTTGAGTTTTTATGTTTAGAGATGGGATAATGATTGATAGTCAGTTGGGTCAATGATGGTTCTTTCTTTCGTGCAAAGAATTTTTGAAGGTTCTTTGGGCATTTGTTCCTCACGAAAGGAAAGAATACTGAGACTATATGATTCTTTAAATTTCAGTTCGAGTCTACTTATGAGAGTTTGGTATATTTGGTTGTATGTTATGCGTCCTCTGCTCTTCATCTTAATATCTTCTTTTTTGTTTTGCAATTTCGATAAGTTGTTATAAAGACCAATTCCGATAAGTGGTTTGACAATTTCGATAAGTGGTTTAAAAAACCAATTTCGATAACGTTGGCCTGTTGACCTGAGCAATTGCGATGAATATCCAATTTCGACAGGTTAATATCGACGGGTCTGACAAAATTGCTTTACAAGCAATTCCGATAAACAAGGGTTTGTCGAAATTGCTTTACAAACAATTCCGATGAACAAGGGTTTGTCGAAATTGCTCTATAATCAATTTCGATAAAAGTGGGTTTTGACTTTTTGACCATTTATTCCGACCACTTTTCCGACCGTAAATTCCGACCACCATTGTTTTTTACCAGTATTCCGACAACATTTTTATTGTTACCACAAATATTCCACAGGTACAAAACAGTCTTTAAAGGATGAGTAGTAAAAAAAATGCAACGTTGGACAATAAAGACCAAGAAGCAGATTAGTACTACTTTTAATGAAAGTTTAAAACATATTGACCATTTGATACACCAAAAGCTGTTTACCACCATAAAACACATAAGATATATAAAAATTTGACCAGTGCAAACTAATGGTAAAACCAGCTTCAAAACAGTTTCAGATCCACAAAAAAGGTACAATTTTGACAAGATAACATCACACAAATCAACCAATACTAAAACCATGGCTCTTGATACCAATTGATGGATCATGTTTTGGTGAGATTATAGTGAATCGGGAGGTCGGGGATGATGGAAGAACATCATCTCCATTGTTAGAGAGAGAGTAGAGAGAGAAATAGAAAGCCTTGATTTATTAATCAAAGTGAAAGGTGAAATACAACACACACAAGGCTCACCCCTCCATGGAAGTATGGAGGGGGTATATATAGTCACTCAAACACATAACTTTACAATAATTACGCTTCTAGTCCATGTGTTTGAGGCTTACATAATAACTAATGTAATCACGAATATGTTGTCACATTTTCGTGTTAAGAGCATTCCCAACAATTCACGTCAGGTTCACCAAGAGAGTGGATGTTCTTTGAATTTTCTTGAGTTCTTTGAACTTTTGTTATCTCTTATTCTTGGTGAGAACTTTAATATGTTGTCACATTTTCGTTGCACTTTTTCTTTTATTTATTTATTTTTTTATTATTATTATTATTTTTTTTTAAGTGATGGAAGATTTCATTCACACATAATACTAGCAAAGCTTCGGCAAAATAGAGAATAAAACCAACAAATAAAATGAACACATGACCCTTCTATTTATAGGCAATAGATTAGGGCAACATGTGCTTAGATGTTCTAGAAAGAATTAACACAACCACACGGCCCATGGACTCCTTATGAGTCGTGGGCTTTAAACCTAACATAGAGTCCATTAACTTAAAGCAACCTATTTTACATTAATATGACCAAGACTTGGAATTTATATAAGACATGTTCCCAACAAAAGGTGATGGTGCTGATTTTTGTTGCTTGAGCAAAGAAGGGAAGAAACAAATGAAAGAACTGAGGGAACTGCGTATTATGTATGCAGCAAAGATTCTTCTGTCAGATTGCAACTTGGTGAAGAGTGATTTTGATAAGGAAGTGCATGGATTCAGGAACGTACCAGGGGAAGAAAAGAAGCGGTTAGTGATGGCTGCGTTTGAAACCATCAAGTTGCGTGTCTCGACCAAGTTTGAAGGGAAATGAACTGATTTCTGTAGTTTGGATTTAATAAGTAGCACTAATACTGCAATTTTATTATGTTTGTTTGTTTTCAGTTTAGTGTCAAAAAAAACTCGCGTATGCTTACCGAGTAACCTTTAATCTAGTTGTGGTGTCTTTGATTTTAAAACATGGAATTATGCATAATGGTTAGCCCAGTTATGGTATATGTTTAAATGGAATTGTGCATTATGTTTAATTATATATGTTTAATCTATGTTTTTATATTTTGGTTGGATTTCCAGTGAGGGTTCATTGTGTTTTTGCAACAATGGTAAAACTTTTTTGCACAGGTCATTTACCAGATACACACTCAACCTGGATTTACCCACTTTGACCCGCACTTTTTGCACAGGTCTATTCTCAAACTCCTTTAACCTTATTGTTCCTGTCTAGTGAAGAGTACAAGCTCTCTACCAAACAACCCCTACTGCTGCACTAAACTCTCTACCAAACAGCCCTACTGATGCAAATATTGGTGTGTTTAATAATTTTGGTGGTGAATGTGCACATGAATAGGTCTCAGAGAGCAAAGCCTGTTATTGTTGATCTCGGGTTGTATATGAGTAAAAAATCTGATGTTTTTTGGATCACACAGCGAAGAAGTGTACCTACAGCGTTTAAATTATTTACAGGTATGTAAATATTATATTACCTCATAGCTCTTTTAGTTTTATCGTGTGTGCTATGAGGTATTACTAGTATAGTTTGCTATCTGATGCTTTACTTCTGAATGTGGGTTAGCTTAACATGATTAACATTTTTCAATGTTCTTTATAATGGGCATTTTTGCTTTATCCAGATCTGAATATAAAGACACGGCATTGTCTTTGCTGAGATGTCGTAGTGTCTGTGTTTTGCACTCGATTTGTCTAGTACTACGGGACAGTTTACATTTGGAACTATTAATAAACCTAGGTGATACTTAATTGCCTTATATGGCCATAATATTTTTGTATTTTTAGAAGAAGGTAAAATATAATCCTTTTACTTAACAAGAAAATTTAAATGACTAATATTTGATCGTTGTTTCCTCATTCTTCACGTGTTTTCAAAAAATGATAAAAAAAAGGGACAACTTTGATGTAGTGAGGCATTAAATTGAGAAAAAGCTACTGCCACATATTGTTATTGAGCTGAGCGGGACGTGAGGCCAGTCAGCGTTGCCCGTTATCAACAAATAACAAGGAACAACAAGTTACGACCAACGTTGTATTTGGATATATAACATGTTCATAATATATATACCACCCCATCTCACCTACTCATATTTTTCTCCTCCTTTTTTAACAAACATACACACATGTATAATGATTCATGCTATACAGAAATACATTGGTTTAGTTATATATTCCTGGATTTTAGATTCATGTTCTGATGTTCAATCAGAAATGGTGTCAAATTCTTATGCTATTGTTTTTTTTTTATATAAGTTTCTCTAGCAAGCCTTTCTGTGTGTATTTGTGTAAGTTTGAGCCTTTGCACTTGATGTTTGGTACAGAGTTTAGGGCAGCAGTAGGGGCTGTTTGGTACAGATGTTAGTGCAGCAATAGGAGTTGTTTGGTAGAGAGTTTAGTGCAGCAGTAGGGCTGTTTGGTAGAGAGTTTAGTGCTTCAGTAGGGGCTATTTGGTAGAGAGCTTGTACTCATCAGTAGACATGAACAATAAGATTAACGAAATTTGAGAATAGACCAGTAGGAACATTCACAAGTTTAGATGATACACATCAAGTGCAAAAATATTACCTTGGTCGAAATCATTTGAATGTTATAATGGCTAATAAAGTGAAGTGTTTTTTAGGATGTCAAAATGGGTATGCAAGTCTGTATGTTTAAATGTGCTGTCAAAATGTGTATGCAGGTCTGATATGTAGCTACCTGTATATGCAGATTAAGACTTTTACCTATTGAACTACTAAAAACATCTAATATTGCAAGCAAACACATCCAATTTACATGCCAATACAAGTAGCTCATGTGATAGAATAATGAACTCTTTTTATTAAACAAACTACGATTGAAACAACTGTTTGAAACAAAGAAAGGATTTGTTATTAAGTCTAACATAACAAGAAGTCTTAAATAGTTAAAAGTGAGTGGAAATAGGCAACATCGAATACATAAACTAGTCACTATCCATGTAATCATCATTGAACTGGTCCACGTCCTCATCTTGAAGGCGCTTCTTCTTATTGGGACAATTCCTAGAATCATGCCTAGCCAACGTGCCACAACTTTTGCACATTCTCTTTGGTTTGTCGCCTAGTTCCATTGCAATTTCGCACTTTGATTTGTGCCTTGTGCGTTTCACCTGGACCTTATTATTAATATATGTAGCGGTCAAAATAGTCAACTCTTCAAGTTCAGTTATGCCAAGCGTTCTTGCGTAAGCCTCATTCGTGTTCAGTTTTGGAGGGTTAGGAACGTCAAGTTTGGCTTGTTTCATCATTGTTGCTTGGTCGTCCCTATATATTTGAAGTTTTTGAATGTCACCAACCAAATGGCTAATAGATTCTTCAACGTTGCTGTAAATTTCTCTTACTGTATCATCAACTACAGAATCTGAGATTCGAAAAGCCTTTGTATTGTCCACAGGGTTGTGACGCATAGCATGCTTTGACCATCTATTATCCATGTATTGTTTTGGGAAGTGGTGTACCTTGGACATACGGAGCACGTAAAAAATGTGATGACACAATAAACCATAACATTCGTACCTTAAACAAGTGAACTGAACAGAACATTCAGAAGGTACGTACGTAACCTGCATATGAGATTAAAAAGACCGTTAACACAACATCAGCAAATATGCAGTTACACAATTAGATAAAGTAACAAAATACACAGTGTTGGATGTTTATTGTTACCTCATACTTTACTTGCACGAATGAATCCTTTATTCTGTAGTCGGCTTCTGTGTCATGAATCAAAAACGTAGAACACGTATCAGACTCTTGTACACTCAGTGAACAACAATGCATCAGCGATGAGAAAATCTCATCTTGAACATCATAAAAAATTGTGTGTGTGTAGAATTCAGAGGCTTCCTTTTCAACTTGCAGATGAGTTTTAAAATCAGGCGTCGTGTAGTTCGAATTATGTGTATTCTTGCCATATATGAATCTTTGTGAATCAATTGCAGTATCATAATGGCTAAGAAATGCAACCAGACTCAAGTGATTCATTAAGTTAGAAATTAAAACAGTCATGTAAATGTTTAACAGCATAATTAAAGTGATTCATTATTATATTTGGATTGTAATAATACCTTTTTAGTGAGTTTTTGCATTATGTGCCACATACACAGGCGATGCCTTGATTCAGGAAATATTTTCTCTATGGCAATCTTCATGGCGGGGTCTTGGTCAGTTACGACTACCTTTGGCGCAGTACCAAAGTTTTTTTTAAACCTTTTCAATAACCAAGTATACCGTTTGGCTGCTTCACTTGCTAGTAATGCAGCTCCAAAAAGTGTGCATCGATTGTGATTATCTATCCCCGTAAAAAGGAACCAACACCATTTTGTACCTACATGCACGCAAGCTAATTACAGCATGTAACACAAAGATATATACACTTGTGTACCGATATTGTTTGTAATTACTTAAGTAGCATAAATAAAAAAGTAAATTGAATTGCATGTCACTGATGTTAAGAACTTTAAATCTAAAATTGAATTACAGGTCACTGATGTTAATAACTTTAGTTAAGGAGTAAAAATAAAAAATTAAATTGAATTGAAGGTCACTGATGTCAATAACCAAGTATACCTGATTAGGTGCTTAATTAACAGAAGCATACATCTTTAACATGGGTATGTTTAGAATGTGGAATTATCTGAATACATTAAATAAAATAACGTTGTGGAAGCCTATAGTATGTTTAGATGTATCAATATACGTGTTTGAATAGAAGGTTGCATCAAACGATACCACATCACCTAAAGAAGCATAGTTAAACTTTGCTTGTGCATCTGCCAAAACAACCCTATCAAGGTTTTATCATTCTTGTCTTGCTTGTATTCAACAAAAAAGTCAAATAAAAATTCTTGTCTACTCAACAGCTTCTCGATAACCATCTGCGCGTCCCGATTTCCAATGAAATTATCCAAACCCCGCCTATAGTTCCTGCACTCCACATCTGTAACCCTGATGTTTTCAAACCCACCATACATTTCTTTCATTACTTTCCAAGCTCTTGTGGGACCAATATTAGCATTGGAAAGCTGACGCAACAACTACTGTTTTGAAAAAGTAAGTTTCCTCGCAGCCCGAAGATACTTGTAATCATTTTCATGAACCAAACTGTGGTTATGTTTTTGAAAAAAGTTATACACAATATACTTATTTTCAGGGGTCTTCCTAAGACGAAGTAGAGCTTTGCATCCACAACGTTCGGATGCTCGTTTCCTTCTTTTAATCACCTTTACTACTTCTGCGATATCAGATGATGATGTATCCGTCTTTGACTTATCTGTATTTGATGGTTTCGAGCCTTCTCTAGAACAATAAAAGTATTTCAAATCAGGATTTTCTTTTTTTTTCCTGTTAGACTGCCCACCCCTCCTAACTTCAAAACTACCTTCCCTCCCATACTCTTTATAAAACTGGAAAGCTTGTTCAATTTTATAAAACAAGGTTCCTTCCACGGGTTTTTTCTTGGCTTCGGGAATCCAAAACTTACTACATGGCGGGGTTGGTTGGTAACTCCCAACTTGTGGAACACTTTCAGCATCAACAACATTGTCTTGCACATTATGAGTTGATCGTTGAGTTGATGGCTCACCTGCTATCAAATAAACATTATGTATTACTATGAAGCGAAAAAATAAAATAAAATGATCCAACTGCTAATTCATTGTAGCTTAATATGTTATAGCTAAATATATACACAGCTGGCGCACATTAATCCTAATCAACCAATACACAATAGTTTATTTCAAGAAACACACGTAAACAACGAATACCTTATTCGAAAATATTATTTCGACTAATACACATAACCAACATATACCTAAATTGAAAACAACACATGAAACTAATACACATAATCAACTAAAAGATTATTTTCAAAACATATATCAAACTGAAATAAGTTATGATGGGCATTTAGGACAAATGACCTGGATAAAAAAAAAAAAAAAAAAAAAAAAAAAAAAAAAAAAAAAAAAAAACAAAACAAAAAACTAAAAACAAACAAACTTGATACACTTTGGAAATGCAGTCACAAAGTACAGACATCTAGTTCTAATTTAGTGGTAAGAATTAAACTCATTCAATTTACTAAGAACCAACATGGTTTTCCGGTTGCATATCTCAAATAGGTCAAACTACTAAACTGGTCAGATAACAATTATAGCTAAACATGTTGGAATGCAAGTTACCAAATCTTAAAAAAGAATCAAAAAAATTGACAAGTTAGGTAACCAATGAGTCACTTTTACTACATTTCAAACGGGTTCAAATGGGTTTAACATGCTAACACTATAATGTCCTTTTCAATACTTATAATGTCAAACAGGTTCAGATTAAACACAAATACACACTACTTTCAAGCAAATGCATCCAAATCATTGGGTGTTATAATGATACTCAAGCCTATTTCGTGTGGTTCAAACTTACAAAACATCCTCTGCAACGTCAACTCATCCATAAGCCTATAAAACATATTAAAAAAACTACCTCAACCTGTGGTGTAGTCATTTATGAAATTTGATGAGATGGCAATATGATAGATAGATGTAGACTTGGAATAAGGTACTTCTCAAGCATGGTGACCACTCAGGTTTCGAGTTTGAGAGTATAAATTTGAGTTGTTTTGTTATTTAGTTATAGAAATAAGACACATTTAACAAAAAAGTTAAATAGCAGATCTAAAGTTACATCTATGTGGACTGATTTAGATTGCCACACTCTCTCAAGTCTCAAAGGATGCACATACCTTTCGCTCATCTATGAAATGCAACAGATCAAAAGTTATACCATTAGTTCATTATTTATATGACCCATTCACCATTAGGTATGTATATCATGTAATACACATAAGATGCTATCAACTAACAAACAGTCCAAACTATTACTAAACATGTATGCGACTGATGCACATGAATCATTACACACACATTGTTTTATTCCATCTAACAACGATGTATGGTTTATTCCATCTAACAACGATGTATCCGACTGATGCACATGAAGCATGTGTGGTTTATTCCTTCTAACTAGCACACATGCTCACCTAATAGCTTATATTTAAAAACATCAGTACGTAGCTAATACATAAAAACACCTATATGTAGCTAATACACCATTATATATAACTAGCTACACCATACAACAACTATACGTTGTTTATTTCAAAACAACTAATAACCAATACACAATCTACTACTTCAACTTATACACTTAATCAACCAATAACTTATTTCAAAACCCAGCCATATACAACAGGAATACAATTCGAATAAGCTAATGCACAATTCCATTTACAAATGGTTAAAAAATGTAACAAAAAGGATAACAAGAATAAATAACAGGAATACAACTTGATCTCATCTATCAAAAAATAATACCGATTGAAAAAAGAAGAACGATTTGTAAATGGAAAAAGGAATACCGACTGAAAAAAGAATACCTTGAATGGAATCGTTATCGGTTGAATTCGACATAGTGGTAAATTCGACCCTGGTTTTTTTGAGATGAAGATGTCGCCTGGTTCCATGATTTTATTGAGAATGAAAAAAAAAATAACGTATGAAATAATAATTTGTAAGGATTGTGGGGCATTTAAGAAGGGATTACATTGGCAAAAATCAGATAATTGGACATGACAAAGATTACTATAATACCCTTAAACTAAATATCTAATTAATTAATATTATTATCTAATTAATTAGTATTATTTATTTTGATCTCATCTATCAAGATTGATCCAACGGTCCACATGTGTACATATTTTATCTATTTTAAGCTTATACACCACATGAACGCACTTCATATATATATATATATATATCAGGATGTATATGACGTCATTAATGCCACATAATGCCACCTAAACGCCAACTATTATATATATATATATATATATATATATATATATATATATATATATATATATATATATATATACACATATAATAACATATATATATCAGGATGTATATGATGTCATTAATGCCACATAATGCCACCTAAATGCCACCTAAGCAAAGCATGCCACCTAAGCAGTGTTTTACAACTCAGAAAATTTGGAATTTTTTTTGTTTCAAAAAATGCATTCTGCTGGATTCCAACATGGGTTGTGAGTAACACTGCCATATAACTTAACCACTGCACCAACACAATTTTTGGGATTTAATTTGCAGCTTATTATTGATAAAGGTATCCTACCATTTAGTTGGATAAATTTTAGTCAACTGCTATATTTTTGGAGATTATGTTGCAATATTTACAGTATTTGAAAACGCATTTGATTACGGCTTTTTATTCATTGATCACTAAAAAACCGTAATATCATTCATATCAGACCTTTTTCTCATAACCCCAATGATTTAAGATCTAATATTTTAATTATCCTTTCATGAAACAGTAGGTTTCCGAAAAATGGAGGTATGATGATTTTGGCTTCATGGTTGTGTCAAGCTGCAATCGAGGAGCAAACTACTGTTCTTCAAGGCATTCTGCGGATAATTATCTGAGTGGGTTTTTGTTGCATGTGTGCTGCTTATTATATATTCATCTACTGAATGAAAACCTATTCTTATAGAGTTTGCCAAAGAATGTGTGATTACAGTACAATTTATTGTGTTAAATATTTTGCAGGAAACTTTGAATAGGCTTTTCCAATTCACGGTAAGTTTTAGTCTCATTTAAATTGAATTCCATTTTTTCTTCAACAATCACCATTGTCATCATCTTTTTTCCTTAAAAACATATATTGGTTGTAATCTATATGTATATTTAGCTTGAAATTTTATTCTTTATGGCATAGCAATTTGTTTATAATGGTGATTTGTTTTCCTTTATGCAGCAGTGGTCCACACGGTTTAGAGTATACGCCTCGATCATAGGCTGTTGAGGTTCGTCAAGGTATGTAAATTAATCATTTTCGAGTTATTGGTGTTTAGTTGCTACATAACAGTACATAAAAGAATATGCATGTATCTTTGTTACATTTGTTTGTACGTTGTAGCAGGTATGTATATCTGCAAAACTGACCACCCATAAATTCACTGTGAAATAGCATAAGATGAAAATCATACTATTTGGCGTAAAGCGACTCTTTGATGCTGTTAATGTTATTCTATCTTTACAGGTAATTGTATTATATTTTATTTAATTGTTATTCATGTGTTTTTTTTTATTCATTAATTATATTGTTCTTAGGTTTTCATCCTATATATTAGGTAAGCACCAAATTCTGAACCAATGCCCCCAACATACACTCTAGGGCTGTTATGAACATGGCGATCGTGAAGCACTGCTTGCCGAGGTCGTAGCGTTGCATAAGTAGGTACACAGCTATGCATGCTAATATATTGTTTAAAGGGTTTAAAGAAGCAATGAATGATTTTATTATTATTATTATTATTTTTTTAGAACGACACCACACTTGAAATCCGACCCGCGAGTTAAACCATCCAAACGGGCAGGCCCCGGGACCCGAACCACTAGCAATGAATGATTTTTTTGAAACATAGCATGCATAATTTATGGAATGAACATCATTGTTTGAAAAGAGTTTACCGAATAATCCCATTGCGTGTTAGTTAAGAGAATATGGGGTTTATAAAAATTATATAATTCTAGCTGTGATTCCCCACACTGAAGCAATCGATTCTGTTGAGGTCATTTTTTCTTGCATCTTATATGTATTGTTTTTAGAATAATTTGGTTACAGACATGAAGGGAGTTCAGGGGCCAAATGTGGACAAGGTTTTGGAAGTTTCAAGCCTATATTAACAAATCGTATATCATTCATTATGCATTCTTTTGGTGTGGTTTTTCAGCCGACGCAAGGAAAAAGAAAAAGAAGCAGATTGACAACGCAGACCGAAATGAGGTAATGGTTTAACATATATCAGCATGTGTAAAGAAGGTTTCGAGTTGATTAATATGAACAACACTGGCCTACCCACAATTTCTGCCAATTTGATAGAACTATTACTCAACTCTTTAAATATTAGTGTTGTCATTAGAGATGGTAATAAACTCAAGGGATTGCGGAATGGAATTTTATCCATGAAAACAATATGTCGAATTTGGAAGAAGATAAGCCAGATGTTGTGGTGGCTCATGATGGCTCAGGAGATTTTATAACGATTCAAGAAGTCGTAGATTCCTACTGGAGCAGGAGACAAGAAGGCAAGAGGTTTGTGATTTACATCAAGGCTGGGGTTTATGAATAATACTTTATGATTAAGAAGTGTGGGATATTACTATTTTTGGCGACGAAATAAATCAGACGATCATCACTGGTGATGGTCATTTAGGTGGCAACGTTATAAATACTATAATTGCGGGATACTTAAGCGCAATATCAACTTTTCATGAGTTTTAAGTATAATAGTTCTTTTAACGATAACAATTTGAAAGTAGTATGTTTCATTAACTGAAGTTTTTTTTTATTTGTTTGGATTGCAGAAGTTTAGGGTTCTGGATTTATTACTCGAGACATCACATTTCGGAACACAGGTGGAGCAGAGTTAGAACAAGCAGTGGTGTTTCTTTCCGGCTTTGACAAATCAGCTTTTTACCATTGCAGATTTGAGGGCTACCAAGACACACTTTTTACTCCTATGCATAAACAATTTTTCAAAGAATGCTAACTCTATGGAACTGTCGATTTTATATCTGGTAACTCTCTTGCAGTTTTTCAAGATTGTGAAATCTTTTTTAGAATACCTAGGACCTACGGAGGATTAGTGGCAACGGCTCAAAGACGATAGTATGATGACGAAGCTAATGGATATTCGTTCCAAGGGTGTAAAATAATGGCTGGAGAAGATCGTAAGCCCATTATTGATCAATACCCTAAAGCCTACTTAGGAAGTCCATGGAATACATATGTTGTAACCGTGTTTATGCAATCTTTTCTTGATGACCTGGTGGATCCAGAAGGGTGGCTTGATTATGATGGTAACAGTGCAACTGCTTATTATGGTGAGTACAAGAATTATGGACCGGGTTCGTCTACTGATCATAGAGTGACTTGGCCCAGTTGCCATGTAATAAAAGATGAGACCGCAAAGAGATACACTGTTGAGAAATTCATTATTGGCAATGACTGGCTTCCTAATACCGGTGTGCCTTTTACACCTGGTTGTATAATCTCTAAAAGGAGGTAAAAAGAGGAATGAACGTAAAAGGAGATATATTTGCAAAACCTGGAGTGTCACTTCTTATGCAGTAAATGCACCAACGAATAAGTGGGTTGATGGAAACACGAAATCAGAAGTGGACGAGTAAGAAAGAGGAAGTTGAAGGAACGATGGTTACTTGACTGATTTCCTAGCGTCTGATGTTTCACTTTCGTTAAAGGTTTCTTCGTTGTCTACATCTTAGAATGTTATGTTAAACGAATAGTAGAGTTATATATTTATTGTGGTATTTCTGATATGCAGTTGGGAGCATAATTTGTGGGAACACTTATATTAATATTTTCAACAATAGTAGGATCCATAGTGAACCAAATATTCAAATTTGGAGACTTTGATTGGAAATGTAGCATGTACAGGAAGTTCTATTCGAACACTCAAAACTGCTTATTTGCTTTGGAGGTAAGTAGATAAGCTTATAAGCACTTAAATGAGTTGATAAAGATGCTGAATTATGGTAATTTGTAGGAGATCCTGATGTGAAATATTTCGAAGGGAGTCATTTGGTTTTTGTGCCTGCTGGACAGACCCTTTTGATGTTACCACCAACGCTGTCAAGTATGCACATTTGCTCATTATAATTAGCTATAACTATAATTAGAACTATGAGTTGATGAGTTTAAATTACAGGAGCGTGGAGAGACATCTTCATACATTTTCTCATCGCGAAAGAAAGAAGGTAACTTGACCGAGTCTCTAAATTCGACTATTTTCTATGCAATTAATTGATGGATATTTAGTTACTAATCTTTTATGTATCATAACTGGTTTAGATGCCCGACATGTTAAATTGGTTTGGCTGGTGCACGTGGGATGTTTTTTACACTTAGGTTACTTTTGAAGGTGTCAAATAAGGCCTTGAGAGGTAAAATCTGTATCTTTTGCTGTTTAAATACTTCTTTTTTATAAACTGATAGTAACTCGTGATTATCTGATAAATCAGTTTCTAGAAAGGAGGGGTTTCACAAAAATTTGTTATAAATTTATAATCGATGATGGATGGTGTTAGGATTCGGCATACGGTTAAGGTGGTTAAACCTTTTGTACTTTGTGTGTATGATATATTGAGTTAATATGATTAAGTATGCGGAATCTACTTAATCACACTTAGAAGGTTATTATGGTTATGGAAATGGAACAGTTGTGTTTGTTATATGTCAATGAACAACGAAAGATTAACACCAAACGATTCAATATTATTAAGACAATAATAGGAGTGATCTTGAGATATCACTAGGGTTACAACCTTGAATCTTAAGTTTTTTATGTTCTTGAGAGATATATTTTGCACTGTATATTTAACACACACACTTAGACACACATATCTCTAAGTCTAAGATCTTTCTTTTATATCACAAGAAAGATCTTTTACAATATTGTTAAGTCTAGTCAAAACTACTTGCTAACTTATCTTGAGTGTGTTAGTACATAAGATACAACATGTATCTTAGTACACAACTTGATATTGATCACTTTGCTAAAAGATATTATCTACCGTATATCCTTGACTTTAGTACACAAATATCTTTTCAATACTTATCCAACCAGCAGTTGTATATGTGACAATAATCCACTCAGCAGTCTCAACTAGCAGTCCCTTCTTTGTACTACCAGTACCAACATCAGTTAGTACGGTTAGTTATAACTTGAACAGTCCTAAGATATACACCAGCAGTTGGAACTGTTAGAGTATTCTTCACAGCAGTTGGAACTGTTAATACTTGAAATTCTTGATACTTAATCTTCAGAACATTTAATTCCCAACAATCCTCCCCTAAACATGTGAATCCATTTCAACATGTTTCTGAATTAAATTATGGATTGTGAAGATCTTTCAAACACTTCATAGTCAGACCCTTGATCTGAACTTTCTTCTGTTCTGAGAGATTGAATATCTTTCTCAGTAGCTCATCTGCTTTCTGATCTTTGACTTTAACAATATCAATACACTAATCTTTAGTCTTCAAACATTGACCTAAAGATGGTGCAATTTCCTTGGATGGAGGAATTATAAGAGGCAATGATGCTGTGTATCTTGGATGCTTGTTTCAACAAGTGAAATCATCTATCAGCATGCCTTTGCAAGTGATAAACAAACGTGGTAAACTGAAATTGAAACTTTTCTTCGTTTGACCTAGATAGAACTTTCTCCTTTGGAATGCTTCATCCCTTCTAAATATATATAATACTCCAGAATAAGCTCTATTCTTGTCATTTTCAACTTCCTCATCATCTTGTATGCTCTTGTCTTTTCCTCCCTTACATTGGGTTTTTCTTCCTTTCTTGGGCTTTTATTTCCTCCCCTGAGATGTTTCCTCCCCTAAAGCAAATAAATTTTTTATCCTCCCCTGTTTGGAAGATCTCTCACTATGTACCAAAATATTTCTTTCTCCATTATCTGATCTATCAATGAGAACTTGTTATCAGACAGTGTTGTACATGTAGCCATCAATTCCTTAAGAGTTTAAGTTGCTGCCCTCATCACTTCTAGGTGTGTTAACTCCTATGAGAGGTGATTCATGGGGCATTTGACTCATGGTCCATCAAGGGATGGTTTTTGTGAGTCTCTTTGAAAATCCTTTTAAGAAACTTTTGCCTTAGCAGTATGCATATGATTTTGTTATGAAAAATCATACTGCTTTCAACCATTTTGAAGGGATTAAGTGTGTAACAGACACTTAATCAAAATTTCGGTTTAAAGCAACCTCTGGTTGTGTGAGAACCAATGTTTTCAGTTATAAATAACTGCCTGTGTGCAGATAAACTCATTCAAAGAGTTTTCCTGACAGGGTTTCCAGCTCATAGTAATTGTTACCTCTAACACAAGTGTTAGATTCACTTTTACTAGTTGTTCTTTCTATCAGATGTCCTTAGACTTGCTCATTATACTTTGAAAGTATAAAATGATAGAAAGTGAGTTGAGTCAGTTACTATCTGACCAACTAAGTCATCAATTCAATGTGAAATATGATAACCAGGTTTCAAGAAAGAAGTTTTAAAGAATTAATTAACTTAGGTGTAAACCTTTGTTAATGAGTTCCCAAACTCAGTCCATCATAAACCTGTTATGAAAGCAACTGGAATCACTTTTCTTCTGCTTCCATTTCACTTGAAATTTCCGTATTGCTCAAAGTTCATATCTGAAATTGTTAGTCCAAAACCAAGAAACAAAATGCACAGCATTTGTCTTATAGCAGTATCAATATATGACCAACAGTATGAACTGTTTAAACAAAATATGAACTAGCAGTACAAACTGTTCTATTTAACAGTATCAGCTTACATAGATATCAGTACAACCTTAACATATATAAAAACCAAACAGATTAGAAATTTTAAGAATTAAGCATTCCAATACTTGCTACCAAGTACTGAAACCTTCCAACATCAAAAGCTTTTGTTAGTAGATCTGCAAAGTTAAATTCTGAAGCAATTTTAAGAACTTGAATTAATCTTTTCTCATTGCAGTCTCTTATAAAGTGATGTCTAATTTCAATGTGTTTTGTTTTAGAATGTTGTGCTGGATTTTTAATAATGCAAATTGTACTACTATTATCAATATGAATAACAGTTTTTAAGAAATTATACCCATAGTCAAGAAGTTGGTTTTGAAGCCATAGAACTTGACCACATCAACTTGCAGCAGCCACATATTCAGCTTCAGTTGTTGAATTAGCCACAATTGTTTGCTTCTTACACTGCCATGAAATAAGTTTACACCCAAGGAATTGACATCCTCCGGTTGTTGACTTCCTGTCCAAGCTAGCACCAGCATAATCACTATCCGAAAATGCTACCAAGTCAAAAGGTGATTCCCTTGAATACCATAGACCCAACCTAGGTTGACCCTTGAGATATCTAAAAATTATCTTGACTGCTGTTAAATGAGAAACCTTTGGAGTTACTTGAAATCTTGCACAAGCACAAACAGAGAACATGATATCAGGTCTAGATGATGTAAGATACATCAAGGAGCCTATCATAGATCTGTATGTGTGTACATCTACATTTTCTCCATCTAAATCTTTAAGAAGATGCTTCTCAGAATCCATTGGTGTGCTTGCTACTTTTGAATCAGCAAACTAAAATTTTCTAAGTATCTCTGCAACATACTTGTCCTGAGAGATAAAGATTCCTTCATTTGATTGCTTAACTTGCAGACCCAAAAAAATTATGAGTTCTCCCATAGAACTCATCTGAAACTTATCATGCATAAGCTTCTCAAACTCTAAACACATCTCCTTCCTAGTAGATCCAAAGATAATGTCATCCACATACACCTGCACTAACAGAAGATCCTTCTTGTGCTGTTTGATGAAAAGTGTCTGATCAATCTTTCCTCTTTGAAATCCATTTGCTTTTAAATAGGAAGCAAGTGTTTCATACCAAGCTCTTGGTGCCTGATGAAGGCCATATAGAGATTTAACTACTCTGTACACTCTATCTGGATGTTCTGGATCAATGAGACCAGGAGGTTGTGAGACATAAACCTCTTTTTCAATTGTACCATATAGAAAAGCACTCTTGACATCCATTTGGTAAACTGTGAAGCCTAAAAATGAAGCATAAGCTAAGAAAAGCCTAATTGCCTCAATTCTTGCTACTGGAGCAAAAACTTCATCATAGTCTATTCCTTCTTGTTGTGTGTACCCTTGGGCTACTAATCTAGCCTTATTCCTAATCACTATACCCCTTTCATCCCTTTTATTCTTGAAAACCCATCTAGTGCCAATTACCTTTACATTCTTAGGTGAATCAACTAGCACCCATACTTTCTGAATATTGAACTGAAGAAGCTCCTCTTGCATAGCTTCTACCCAGCTTGAATCATCTAAGGCTTTCAGAATGTTCTTTGGTTCATCTTGTGAGAGAAAACATACAAACAAGCAAGAGTTTGAAAACTCATGCTGCTTTGAAGCATAAAGGGCATCAAGAAGCCCTTGTTGGTCTGAAGACATCAGTTGTTGTCTTGTCTTCACACCTGATTGTACATCTCCAATCACATTATCTAGGGAGTGGACTTTGTGAATTCTTGTTTGTGGAGTAGAAGGAACTTGATAATTTGAGGGAAGATTGTTGAAATCCTCCTCACTGTCTGAGAAAACTGCTGCGGTTGAGTCTGAAGGGCCAGCAGTTGAAGGCTCTGTCTCAGCAGTACAAACTGCTTTTGAACTGCTAACTTGACTGTCTTGTTTCTCAGTTCCATCTTTCTTGCTTTCATCCTCAACACCTTCTTTAGCTTTGCCAGAAGAAGATTCATCAGTTGTTGAAGATGATTCCACACTTGTAATTATTGGTATCCATACATGATCTTGGTTTGTCTCCTTTTCTAACCTTGCCTCATCTGTTGCTTGTGAACCTGAAAAATCAACAGTTTTTGCAACAACAGGCACATAATTCATTGAATTGGTTAGTGATTCAAGATCAAATAGCCATTTTGGTCCTTGACCTTCTACATTGGATTTATCTTCCAAAAACTCCACATGTAGATTTTCTTCTACAATCATAGTTCTTGTGTTGTATACTCTAAATGCTTTGCTATTAAGAGAATATCCAACAAAGAATCCTTCATCTGCTTTACCATCGAATTTTCCTAAATGGTCTAAGGTATTGAGAATTGTCACATGACATCCAAAAGGTCTAAGAAATCCTATTGCAGGAGTTCTACCTCTAAAAAGTTCATATGATGTCTTATTGTGAGGCTGTACAACTAAAACTCTATTTTGAACATAGCAAGCAGTGCTAACTGCTTCAGCCCAAAAAGTTATAGGTAGCTTAAAATCAGCTAACATAGTTCTAGCAGCTTCAATTAGTGTTCTATTCTTCCTCTCAACAACACCATTCTGTTGTGGTGTTCTAGCAACACTAAATTCTCTCCGAATACCTTTTTGTTTGCAGAAATCATCCATAACTCTATTCTTAAACTCTGTCCCATTATCACATCTAATGACTTTCACTTTCTTGTCTACTTGGTTTTCTATCTGTGTAATGAATGTCTTAAGGATGCTTGTAGTCTCATCCTTAGAAGATAGAAAGAAAACCCATGTAAATCTGGTATAGTCATCAATTATAACAAGACAATATCTCTTATGCATTATACTACTTACTGAAACAGGTCCAAATAAGTCCATATGCAGCATAAACAATGATTGATTGATAGAGTTAAAAATCTTGGGCTTACAAGTGGCTTTGTGTTGTTTGCCTTTAAGACAAGCAATGTATGTTTGATCATTTTCAAATCGTTTTTGAGGTAAACCTCTTACCAAACCATTCTTAACAATTTTATTTATGGTTTTGAAATTAATATGACCAAGCCTTCTATGCCATGAAGCTCCAATCAAAACCTAAGCCATCAATAGCTACCATAGCTTTTGGCTCAATAACCTCCTCTGTTTTGGATTTGCTTCCAAAACCTCTATTCTTGCTATCTTGCTGCCTTGGTCTTCTGCACTCTCTTGAGAAATGACCCATCATGTGGCAGTTATAGCACTCTATCTTTGACTTATCAAAACCAGCAGCATCAGTGTTGCTGATTATGAGCTTCTTCCCCGTCTTGTGATAGAACTTCTTGGCTCTCATGCTAAGAAGAGAAATTTGCCATTTTAGATCCATTTCCTCCAGATCATCTTCATGGATCTCTTGGAGGTCTTCATAGGTGAGCATGGACCCATTATTTTGACTTGTAAGAAAGGCACAACAAGTCTTTTCATCCAAAATACCCATGGTACTACTTGATGAACTAGCAGCACCAACATCATCAACAACTTTCACCTCTTCACTTGATTTTGAGGTACTAGGAGTTGACATAAATGCCTTGTTCCCAGTATTAGAACTAGTACCTCCATTCTTCTTCAAATCCTTCTCCACAATCTTGAAGTTGCTATACAAGTCCATCAGTTCCATGGTGTCTAGGTCTGGCTTGTTCTTCCAGACAACAACATGCATAGCCCACTCTTTTGGTAAGCTTCTCAGAAATTTTGAGTTCAAATCTTCTTGAGGCATTTCAATCCCAAGAATAGCAAGTTTGCTCACAATATTCTGAAGCCTATTAAATATATGGTCAAGAGATTCATTGTATGTAGAGGAGAAGTTTTCAAACTGCTGCTTGAGCAGTGTCTTGTGGGTTTTCTTGGTGGCTTCATTTCCACCATACCTGGCAATAATAGCTTCAAATAATGACTTGGCATCTTTGAACTTGCTGAAGTTTAGAAGTTGATCATTGGGAATGGTCATCATCAGCATGCTTCTTGCCTTCAAGTCATTTTTCTTCTTTATTCTATCTTCTGCAGATGTTGGCTTTGTCTGCAGAGTTGACACCACTTTGCCGTCCGCTGTTGATGTAGTGGTGGTAGGCTGGTAAGAGTCTCTGATGCGTGGTTTTGCGACCTTACAACAGGTTTTACCTCTCGATGGATCTCAAAAGGCTTGCAATCCCCACCAGGCAGTGTACCTGACCGATGTAGTATAGTGTAGTGGCAAGTACCGGGGGATTGATCGTTCTCTAGGGGAATAGTGTCGTTAGGATTGAAAAACTACTCTAATAGGTCTAAGGGTGAGGGAAGATTCTTTTTGTATTTTTATATTTTTTTATAAAAGCAAGTAAAATCTCGGGTTTGAAGGAGTGGGCGGAATTAGTTGCTAGTCAACTAACCCAAATAACTACAATTGCAAATAAAATAAAATAACTGAAAATGAAAAGGTTGTGGAACTTATATGGAGAGAAATGTGTTTACTTAGATTTCCTTACTCCCTAACTATCTTTTACCGGTTGATTAGTGTGTATTAATTGCATGGATGACGGGTGTATTCCTTAATACCAATCGTGGGGTGGCGTACGTACTTCCCCAACTCTACAAGCTCCTACTTCACTCCTATGTCGAGCCGGCTAAGAAGCTCCTAACATGGGATCACTAGAATTCGCTCATGCATTAAATACAACCATAAAAACCTTAGTACGCATTGGTTCATGTTTCTTAAGACGTTCAAGCAAGTTACCGTATAGGAGGTTAGCCAGTTTTCTTAAGCCTAACATCGATAAACAATCATCCAATACAATTAATGTAACACCCCAACCCGACAAGGGTAAAGATATCACAATAATGGATTCATATCAGATCAAAACAGAGCATACATCTACAGTAATACAAAAATCTCAAAGGATTACAAATGAAATACTGAATCCACAAGGTTACAATGAAAGCTTTCAAAACTAATTCTAAAACATAATATCTTCTATCCAATTCTAATCCAGAATAGCTACCAAGCCTTCTAAGTCCAGAGGTACACTCTCACTCATTCCCAGCTTCCTACTAAAACCTGCCGCAGGAAAAGAAATGCAGCTGAGCTTCAAAAGCTCAGTGAACAGATATATAGATAACAGAAACGATAACGGATAGCAGTACAAAGGAAATCAGAAAATACAGATCATACAGAAACAAAGTCAAATGAAAGAATACGAATAAGAAATGGAATAAGTGAAACGAAATAAGAATAAGAAATAAATAAGGTGTAAGAATAAAGGGAACATAAATCTATCACGAGCCCAGATAACAGATAATATCATAACAGTGTAGTCACATAAGTAATCTAGATGGGATACCTCTCAAGTAACCAGATAATATGAGGGGTGACCTCATGTATCAAATCGGAGTGATCAACTCCCAGATATATGTGAAAGACGTGTATCGCACACACCATCAGTCACCAGAGATATATATAACAGATAACATAATAACAGATAACAGAAATTAGATCAGATCTAGGATGCATCCATACGCCCCAGTAGGCCAGAATCTTCTCCTACATAACAGATAAAATCAGGGACGGGACAGGTCATCACTCTCCTGCCCTAGAGTCATGCCATCGGTGCATCAATGACACGGACATGAAACCCTCATGCCTAGTGATTGGCTCGGATATCAGACTGTGGTCAAGGTCAGATGTCATATAATAAACAGAGTCATATCTAAGGGTTCATGGCAGAAGGGTCATGTCAACAATTCAGAATAAGATAATAAGGTTCGAATCAGAGTTTATCAGATTAAGTTTAATATCAAAGCTTAAGTTCAGATTAAAAGGTTTATTTCCAATAGTCCAAAAGAGTACATCAAAGGTTAATAATTACAAGTTTATAGCAATAACCCATTTCAGAAGTTCCTGTCACAATTCATTTAAATCAATCCTTTAATAATGGTTTTCATTGAAATGATCTTACAAAATAGTTTTCATAAAAATGGTCTTCCAAAACTTTTAGTAACTTCCATTTCAAGTGGTATCGCTTCTTTTTAAAATAGCTTTTCTTAAACAGTTTCATATGTAGTTTAATAAAGGTTCAAAATCAATTAGGTTCAGATAAGGATTTAACAGGTTAAGGTTTATACCAAAAATCAAATCAAAGTTTACAACAGATATATCAGGTTAAGGTTCAGAACAAGGTTCACAGATCAGATTCAATCAAGATTCACAAATTCAGGGTTCAGAACAAGAGATCAAAACACAAAGGTTCAAGAAAGGTTCAGAACAGAAGAAACACATCAAAGGTTCACAAACAAGTTTACAATCAGAGTTCAGGAAAAAGGTTCAGAATAAAAGAATCATAGCAGAGGTTCAAGACAAACAGATTACAACAAAGATTCACAACAGAAGGGAACATAGCAGTGGTATCGGAGATCCTAATAAAGAAAATGAAAAACTGAAAGAAAAGGGGATGAAAAACCCTTACTGAAAAAGGGCAGAATATCTGTACCTTATTAGCAAAGCAGAATAAGCAAAACAGACACAGAACAGAAATCAGGACTTCTCCTTCTTCACACCTAAAGAAGTAGAAGACGGAATTACTACGGATTCTAATTCAGATTATTACTTTTAGTTTACCTTTCCATTTTAAGTAACTTTCTATTTTTAGTAACTTTCCAGATTTAGCAAGTTTCCAGAATTAACAGATATTATCATTTCAGATTAGATTAAGTCCTTACTCAGAGATTATAATGGAATCAAGGTATATTTTAACAAGTTACAGAAGTCTAAGGTTAATTATGACAAGTTCACAAAGTTCAGGGTTTTAATTGTAATTTCATCAATTTCAAGGGTATTAAGGGAAAATACTTCAAGTTACTGATTTAATACACATTTTATTCAGAATAACATCATAATCCCTTTAGTTTCATAATTTTACAGTTTATACCCCTCTAGTTACAATATTTACAAAACAAACCTTATAATTACATAATTCATGCTTTAATCCATTTAATATCCATATTTACCAACCAAGCATGTTATTTTACCAAAATTCAGAATGTCACATCAGAATATTCATATAGTACTATTCATCCCCTCCGATTTCAGAATTTACACAACTAGTCCCTTAAGTTTACAAAACTTATAAATTAAGTCATAATTCCATAATAATTACACATTAGGCCCATAAATACTCAAAATTACACAAAACACTCTTAATATTATTATTTACTCAAAATGACTTCAAGTTTCCAGAATTTACATTTTTAGTCCCTCTAGTTAAATTAATTACAATTCGAATAAACAATTATTTAATTAACGAAAATAAATCTCTTAAATACCAAATTTACACATGACACCCTTATGTTATATTTTTTACACTTTAGTACTGATCTTAATAACATTCTAAAAATACCCCACAAGTTTCAAAAATTACAAAACAGCCCCTATACTTTTTATTGTTAATTACTAAAACCAAACAAAACCCTAGAATTAATTTCCAATCATTACACCATCATTTCCAACAACCTTAAACAATCATTAATGACCAGAATCTCACACCAAAACCCTAACCCTAACTCCTCTCTTTTTTTTATTTTATTTCTTTTCTTTATTTTCTAAATTAACGATTAGAACAAAAATTCACAAAACATGATCCAAGCCTCAAAAATTCGAATTTACATTTTTCTGAGATCTTATATATTATATAGAGTCCACATAAAATAGTGCTCATGCCCAGAAAATTCGTATATAATTATTTAGAGTTTTATTACGTTTTTAAGGTTTAATTCACAAATAAATTATAGATCATGCATGGTTCATGTTTATCATTTTATTTGGGACTTATATGATGTAAGAACCACGAGAAAAATACCAGACCAAGTATTGGACAAGTAGAAAGAGCGTGACGAATTTGGTCCTCAAATGAGCACTACGACACCAAAATAATCCCCACGAGCACACGAATGATCCCACGACCTTGTAATCATTTTTCACAGATCATATATGATATAAGAGACTCAGAAAAAATGGAAAAAGAATTTATAAAAGGTCGTATGAATTATGGATGAATTATACCTTATGTATGAACAAAATTCGACAACAAAGAATCCAGGCCCCTATAATTCAAAGCACTATTTTTCTTGGCTTCCTAGTAATATAATGAACTCATAAAAATTTCTCTTAGCTCTCCAGAAAATCGCAGGAACAAGAGATGAATTATTGGGTGGTTTTGTGATTTACGGTATGTGAAAATAGGAAGGAATAAGTGATATAATTATATAGAATGAAACTATACCGGTTCTATGGGAGGGCTTGCTTAATTCTCGGTCCAAAATAGTTAACAAAATCATATTTTTAATTTAGTTGATCATTATCCTTAATTATTAGTAATTATCTTCACCTTTTTAATTAATTTAAATATACCGAATTTAAATAAAATGTGTATAATCGGTTTCAAAAATATTTTTATGGTGCATGATAATTATTTTGGGCATGCTAAATTATTATAAGACTTGTCTTAATTTTATTTTGCTTTATATGTAATTTATTTAGTATAATTCGGATTTATTTAGCTTAATATAGCTTTTAATTAAGTTTTAGAAGTTGTGAGGGCATTTAGGTCATTTGACACGTTATCTGAATTTCAGGTATTACAACTTCTTCCCCACTAACAAAGAAAATTTCGTCCTCGAAATTTGCAGAAAGCAGAACGAATAGAGAGCAGAAAACAAAACAAAGACATAACAGACTAAGACGAGAATTGAGGTGAAACGAAACAGAAACACAACTGACGGTGAACAGACATATGAAAGATTTGTTTCTCATGACTCGAACTTGTAGATTCCAAAATTGTTTCAGATCCTCAGAACAGACATAACATACTGAATCCAGATCGAAGGAATAATATACCAAACATAATAGATGGTAATCAGATTCTCTCGGAAAAGACAAGGAAATACATAGGATTTTGACGGATATGCCATTCACAGACATTGATTAGACAAATCAGATTAGAACGTGCAGGAAATAGATTATCGATAACATCAATTGGAAGAAGTTTTATAACAAAACTTAAGATTATTATCAGAAGTTCAGAGGTCAGCAGAATGCGTGACTAGAACCCAGATGTATTAATTCGCATAACGGTGAAAGCAGATTACGCGTACAATCAGAAATGAACTTACAGTCTCACTAAGGCAGATAATCTCAAACAGTTATCAGAATTTCTACAGCTCTAAGGCACTTCTCGAAATATCCTATGCCCACAACAAGTGCACGTTATATGATGTAAGTATTATCACGTTGGCCAGACGTCATAATACTGGCATCATATAAATATGCCCTCATGATGGTCATACTTTATCTCAAGTCGTGAACAGAACAAACTTATCCTAATCCACCTAGTCTTCCTATGGTCTCAGGGGTCATCAAAATCAAATACCCTAACTAAGAGAAGAACGAATCACTCGAAAGAGTTAACGGAAGTCCCAGAATTTTTATCAGAATTTGGTACATCAGATCATCCATCATTTGTCAAATTTCACATAACAAACCATCGTCCAACATGCGCAGAATGAACACAGAGCGGAATTACTACAGAGAACCTAAATCATTCAAAGGATTTTATCATCAGGTAACAAAATTTAAATAGGTCAAGAGGAAATCAATTACGTCATCCATAGCTTCATCCATCACAGAATTAATTCTTCCAAACCAAACGTTCGCTTCAGTATTTTCTTCCATTCAAAATCATGATCTCAATTTCCATTCTCAAGTCTGCTTCTGCTCCCAATTCATCTTGGTACAACTAAAATGAATAGAGAAGCAAGACTGCGAGTCTTGGACAAGTCTGCTAGCACAGTTCGGAATTCGCAAACTCAGATTGCTGTCATCATCGGATGCTTGGTAGTGGTGTCTGCTACAATCTCTGAACGCCAATTACATCTACTCTTCCAGAACAAAGGTCATTCCATTTAATACGAAGATGGTCTACATGTTTCCTCGTTCGTCTCAGGGCACAACATGCTGTCATACTATGACAATTGTCCAGATACTCGTGAAAACATGATTCTTATTAGCCAATACTAGTGGCATTATTTAAGACTCATAATGGTCACAATGAGTACGAAAACAGTTTTCATGAATCTTTTCAGGGATAACTTCATATAAAACTGAAATACGTTACGGAAGCTTTTCTCAGTCAGTCATCTCCCATCTT
Organism: Artemisia tridentata subsp. tridentata; assembly: GCA_021014915.2. Lineage (NCBI taxonomy): Eukaryota > Viridiplantae > Streptophyta > Magnoliopsida > Asterales > Asteraceae > Artemisia > Artemisia tridentata. Next base: position 158,194,143 of record CP139502.1, on the reverse strand, counting down.
AGGAGTTCTTGTGGTTGCTTCATCAGTCCTTCAAACATTTAATGAGGTTGTCTGATACAGAATTTCAAGGTAGAACAATTTAATCATTGATACGCAGAAATGAAAAGTGATTACAGTTAGGTTTACGATAGTTGTTATGCTGAAGCAAAAATTTTTTTTTTCTCTTTCTACTTCATAGTTTAATAGGGTATTCAAGGGAAACACTGAGGTGAAACAAAAATCATATCTCATCGGTTTCTTCAATCTCTCAACTTCTATAGCATCATGGCTCGTCAACCGAGATCGGTTCAGAATCAATTCTACTTCTTAAACGGGAGGAAAACCCAGGAGTTTCATCAGAAAATGCCAGAAAATTTGTACAACAAAACTTTCTAGGGGTGGATACTAATAGGTGTCAGGAGAATTTGACAATCAAATGAGATCAGGGTAAATATTTCCATAACAGTGATAAGCTTAACAGATTTAAGCGGTTAAAGGTTATTATAACAAAATAGGGTGGGTCAGATTGTTACATTTCAGATGCGGTAGTTTATGATAGCTGAAGAACCAGCCAATCAATAATCACAAGATCTCCAAAATCAAGTATATCAATAGTAAACAGATCCGCAGAACGAATATGGTCATTAACCCAGACGGATAGTTCATATGTCAGAGTCAAGTACGTGGTTCAGTATAGTGTTGGGGATAGATAAGCGAACAGTTCAAGGTGTTGGGGTTTCATTTAGCTATATATCACAAGCGGCAGGTAGGGTGTGAGTCATCGGTAATACGAACATCGAATACTGTCAAAGTGAGGCTTATGAAATATCGGTTATTAGCATCATCATGCTCAGTTAACAGTTTCATACAGAGATAGTATTTGCATCAAATCCTTCCAAAGGAAAACTGATGGGCAAATAAGATTCATCATTCAAGGGAGGGAACAAACTTCTATACCCAAGATTAAAATCACCAGAGTTCTCATAGGAGTGGTATGGATTTTGCAAGACAGAATAGTATCAGATGATACATTTATATCCAGCACGGGTAATGAATTATAGAAGGTGTCAACCACATTAGGGTTAAACGGCCTTCGGGATGGTCGGAAAGATATCAGACTGTTTATCAAACAGATCGGAAGTGAAGGTCAAAATCAGGTAATGGCAGCAAAAGTTTAACAATTGGTAATCATGTCGGGGTTCCAACATTGTTTCAAACGCCAAAGGTGAGACATAGGAGGATAGTCATCAATATTTTAAATGATCATTCAGTTTATCCTTATAAGAATAAAATCAAGGTTACTACCAAGGAAAGACGGATCAACAAAGCAGATTTTACCATTCAGAATGAGAGGGAAAACATCTGTGTACTCGTGGTTAAAACACCACAAGGCTTCTCATGGGAACAGAGATGGTTAAGTCGAAATTAAATAGTATCAGAAGATTCATAGGTGATTATTAGAAACGAGAACAACTAACAGAATGTATCAAGTGTATCATCGTCATGGGGATTCTCAGATTGCCCAAAGAGGCATCAGAATGATTAACAGAAGTTTCAGAGGTCGGAGTGGAAATCGGAAGGCAAGGATCAAATAATGTCAGATAATTACTACACAATTTTCAATGCTTCAGATTTTATTTAGGTTTCAATTCTTAGGTGGTGCAAGGCATAAACTCTAAATTTCCAAATGTGATTTTTAACCAAAAGCAAGACACGAATCAGAGAGGTGCGGAAGCAAGATACTTAAGCAAATGACTTATAGTCTACCCATTCCTCACTGGTCAGAATTTAAGTTCCTATAGGAAAATCCTAAAGCAAATTCTCAAAGGTTGTCCTACGAGCGCCTACAGTGGAAACTTAGTGATCCCGACTTCACAGGTCAAGGGTAAATGTATTACGAGTCGCAGCCTGTGAGCTCTGATACCATAAATTGTAACACCCCAACCCGAAAAGGGTAAAGATATCACAATAATGGATTCATATCAGATCAAAACAGAGCATACATCTACAGTAATACAAAAATCTCAAAGGATTACAAATGAAATACTGAATCCACAAGGTTACAATGAAAGCTTTCAAAACTAATTCTAAAACATAATATCTTCTATCCAATTCTAATCCAGAATAGCTACCAAGCCTTCTAAGTCCAGAGGTACACTCTCACTCATTCCCAGCTTCCTACTAAAACCTGCCGCAGGAAAAGAAATGCGGCTGAGCTTCAAAAGCTCAGTGAACAGATATATAGATAACAGAAACGATAACGGATAGCAGTACAAAGGAAATCAGAAAATACAGATCATACAGAAACAAAGTCAAATGAAAGAATACGAATAAGAAATGGAATAAGTGAAACGAAATAAGAATAAGAAATAAATAAGGTGTAAGAATAAAGGGAACATAAATCTATCACGAGCCCAGATAACAAATAATATCATAACAGTGTAGTCACATAAGTAATCTAGAGGGGATACCTCTCAAGTAACCAGATAATATGAGGGGTGACCTCATGTATCAAATCAGAGTGATCAGCTCCCAGATATATGTGAAAGACGTGTATCGCACACACCATCAGTCACCAGAGATATATATAACAGATAACATAATAACAGATAACAGAAATCAGATCAGATCTAGGATGCATCCATACGCCCCAGTAGGCCAGAATCTTCTCCTACATAACAGATAAAATCAGGGACGGGACAGGTCATCACTCTCCTGCCCTAGAGTCATGCCATCGGTGCATCAATGACACGGACATGAAACCCTCATGCCTAGTGATTGGCTCGGATATCAGACTGTGGTCAAGGTCAGATGTCATATAATAAACATAGTCATATCTAAGGGTTCATGGCAGAAGGGTCATGTCAACAATTCAGAATAAGATAATAAGGTTCGAATAAGAGTTTATCAGATTAAGTTTAATATCAAAGCTTAAGTTCAGATTAAAAGGTTTATTTCCAATAGTCCAAAAGAGTACATCAAAGGTTAATAATTACAAGTTTATAGCAATAACCCATTTCAGAAGTTCCTGTCACAAATTCATTTAAATCAATCCTTTAATAATGGTTTTCATTGAAATGATCTTACAAAATAGTTTTCATAAAAATGGTCTTCCAAAACTTTTAGTAACTTCCATTTCAAGTGGTATCGCTTCTTTTTAAAATAGCTTTTCTTAAACAGTTTCATATGTAGTTTAATAAAGGTTCAAAATCAATTAGGTTCAGATAAGGATTTAACAGGTTAAGGTTTATACCAAAAATCAAATCAAAGTTTACAACAGATATATCAGGTTAAGGTTCAGAACAAGGTTCACAGATCAGATTCAATCAAGATTCACAAATTCAGGGTTCAGAACAAGAGATCAAAACACAAAGGTTCAAGAAAGGTTCAGAACAGAAGAAACACATCAAAGGTTCACAAACAAGTTTACAATCAGAGTTCAGGAAAAAGGTTCAGAATAAAAGAATCATAGCAGAGGTTCAAACAAAAGGTTCAAGACAAACAGATTACAACAAAGATTCACAACAGAAGGGAACATAGCAGTGGTATCGGAAATCCTAATAAAGAAAATGAAAAACTGAAAGAAAAGGGGATGAAAAACCTTACTGAAAAAGGGCAGAATATCTGTACCTTATTAGCAAAGCAGAATAAGCAAAACAGACACAGAACAGAAATCAGGACTTCTCCTTCTTCACACCTAAAGAAGTAGAAGACGGAATTACTACGGATTCTAATTCAGATTATTACTTTTAGTTTACCTTTCCATTTTAAGTAACTTCCTATTTTTAGTAACTTTCCAGATTTAGCAAGTTTCCAGAATTAACAGATATTATCATTTCAGATTAGATTAAGTCCTTACTCAGAGATTATAATGGAATCAAGGTATATTTTAACAAGTTACAGAAGTCTAAGGTTAATTATGACAAGTTCACAAAGTTCAGGGTTTTAATTGTAATTTCATCAATTTCAAGGGTATCAAGTGAAAATACTTCAAGTTACTGATTTAATACACATTTTATTCAGAATGACATCATAATCCCTTTAGTTTCATAATTTTACAGTTTATACCCCTCTAGTTACAATATTTACAAAACAAACCTTATAATTACATAATTCATGCTTTAATCCCTTTAATATCCATATTTACCAACCAAGCATGTTATTTTACCAAAATTCAGAATGTCACATCAGAATATTCATATAGTACTATTCAGCCCCTCCGATTTCAGAATTTACACAACTAGTCCCTTAAGTTTACAAAACTTATAAATTAAGTCATAATTCCATAATAATTACACATTAGGCCCATAAATACTCAAAATTACACAAAACACTCTTAATATTATTATTTACTCAAAATGACTTCAAGTTTCCAGAATTTACATTTTTAGTCCCTCTAGTTAAATTAATTACAATTCGAATAAACAATTATTTAATTAACGAAAATAAATCTCTTAAATACCAAATTTACACATGAAACCCTTATGTTATATTTTTTACACTTTAGTACTGATCTTAATAACATTCTAAAAATACCCCACAAGTTTCAGAAATTACAAAACAGCCCCTATACTTTTTATTGTTAATTACTAAAACCAAACAAAACCCTAGAATTAATTTCCAATCATTACACCATCATTTCCAACAACCTTAAACAATCATTAATGACCAAAATCTCACACCAAAACCCTAACCCTAACTCCTCTCTTTTTTTTATTTTATTTCTTTTCTTTATTTTCTAAATTAACGATTAGAACAAAAATTCACAAAACATGATCCAAGCCTCAACAATTTTGAATTTACATTTTTCTGAGATCTTATATATTATATAGAGTCCACATAAAATAGTGCTCATGCCTAGAAAATTCGTATATAATTATTTAGAGTTTTATTACGTTTTTAAGGTTTAATTCACAAATAAATTATAGATCATGCATGGTTCATGTTTATCATTTTATTTGGGACTTATATGATGTAAGAACCACGAGAAAAATACCAGACCAAGTATTGGACAAGTAGAAAGAGCGTGACGAATTTGGTCCTCAAATGAGCACTACGACACCAAAATAATCCCCACGAGCACACGAATGATCCCACGACCTTGTAATCATTTTTCACAGATCATATATGATATAAGAGACTCAGAAAAAATGGAAAAAGAATTTATAAAAGGTCGTATGAATTATGGATGAATTATACCTTATGTATGAACAAAATTCGACAACAAAGAATCCAGGCCCCTATAACTCGAAGCACTATTTTTCTTGGCTTCCTAGCCATATAATGAACTCAGAAAAATTGCTCTTAGCTCTCCATAAAATCGCAGGAACAAGAGATGAATTATTGGGTGGTTTTGTGATTTACGGTATGTGAAAATAGGAAGGAATAAGTGATATAATTATATAGAATGAAACTATACCGGTTCTATGGGAGGTCTTGCTTAATTCTCGGTCCAAAATAGTTAACAAAATCAGATTTTTAATTTAGTTGATCATTATCCTTAATTATTAGTAATTATCTTCACCTTTTTAATTAATTTAAATATACCGAATTTAAATAAAATGTGTATACTCGGTTTCAAAAATATTTTTATGGTGCATGATAATTATTTTGGGCAAGCTAAATTATTATAAGACTTGTCTTAATTTTATTTTGCTTTATATGTAATTTATTTAGTATAATTCAGATTTATTTAGCTTAATATAGCTTTTAATTAAGTTTTAGAAGTTGTGAGGGCATTTAGGTCATTTGACATGTTATCTGAATTTCAGGTATTACAATTAATAACACACCAACAACCAATAATCAATAGTTAGGTTTCATTAGATCTAAGCAAACACAAGATAAATCTAGCCTAGCATGTTAATTAAAAGACAAGAACAAGATATAATCAAACAACACATAGACATATTGAATGATTAATTGATTACTTATCTTCAATTAAACATGGGAGATCCAAGGGTATAAAACCCTTAAAAATGGCAGAAAATTCGTCTTAGGGTTTCTCCTCACAAAGTTGCACACTAATGACTAAAAATTGCAAAACTATATATAGAATTTAGGGGTTGACGGCGTCACGTTGTAGGAGGTGACGCCGTCACCTCGCCGCGGCTAGGGTTCCCGGATGGTCTTCCTGACGCCGTCCCTCTTTAATCCTCCAAAATCCACTCTGGCGCGTCAAGGGTTGACGCCGTCAGAATTGTGCTTGACGTCGTCTCTCTTTAACTTAAACCATGACGTCCTTGATCACCTTAAAGGGTGACGCCATCAGATTTCCATTGTAAAACTTTCTGGCGCGTCACGTGTATTTTTCATATCCACCTCTTTTGCCAAGCCGTGACGCCGTCAGGAGCAATCCTTGACGCCGTCTCGTGTACTTTTCCAGCAGCTTTGGAGACTTTGTCGTTTTCTTCACTTTTATGCTCCAAAAAGGTCCAAAATGCTTCCTTTTCCAGATTTCTTCTCCAAAGTACCTAAAATGACAAAAGGAACGATTTAGGGCAATATTTGATCAAATAAATACGATTTAGGGCTTAAATGACCCCCTAAAAGCGGTACACTTTTCGCTTCATCAAATACCCTTACACTTGAGATTTGCTTGTCCTCAAGCAAATGCGCTTTTATTCTAATCAAAATACAAGTTGGGGGTCATTTAACGCTAATATAAAAGTAATTACAACAAATAGTCGTTCCACTTTAATCATAATAAGCACGGAGATTACAGACTAGCACCTCACAAGTAGTGTTTAGATACTCACATCTCTCAGGTGTCATAAAAGTATATCTCATAAATGAAAATGAATAATATCTCTCACTACCTATCATAGCAAATAGATTACCATAGGCTTGGGAAAGGATAAAAAACCTCCTCCACTAGGCGTAAGCACCTAAGATAAACTATCAAAGAGGGCTTTTAAACGGGTTATAACGTTAGGTGTAGGGATATGATAAACACGGTTTTGTTAGATAAGGGATATTTTACTGGTGGCGAGTTAAAGATCTTGGTTAATTACATGTACAATATGGCGTTGCTAAGCCAAGACTAGACTCGACTTAAGCTAAAAACAAAATAACAAAAACATAAAATAAACATAAAATGAAACGGGATGGTAGTCCGTATGTTTTTTTCTACTTTTCTTTTTCTCATTTTTTTTTGTATTTTTCTTTATTTTTTTCGGTTTTTTTTTTTTTTTTTTTTTTTTTTTTTTTTTTTTTCATACACTCTTGCCCTACCATCCAAAATAATACATCATAGGGGCGTTGCATTCCCCTTACACTTGAACTTTTACATAACTTTACAAATAACTATTCTAATGACTCGAATTAAGATAATCGAAACACTTGGAGTACTTTTAAAATATTTAGCACATATGGGGGTAATAATGTTGTTCTTCCCCATTACTCCATTACCCATGAGTCCCAATCGTCCCAAAACAATATGTACAAGGATATGACTCAACTTAGCAACCATGTAATCAATTAGATAATTAACTTGGGGTTTAAACAAATGTTGTCACAATAATGCACTAAAAATGAGTGCATACAAGGTAGGCTAAGGCGATTTGGGTGTACATTTAAGTGGGGTGTAACAAATTCTTCCTTTAAGTAAAATGCTTAAAGGTAGAAACGAAAAGATAGGCTCTGAGGGGTGTACTAGGGGTATCGTGTACTAAAAATGAGTACAACGCAAAGGGTGTGGGAGAATTACTTGACCAATGTAGCCAATGTAATTATAACAAAAACACAGGTGTAAAACAATGGGTTAATCCTAATGCTTCTTATCATGTAGTAAGTCTAACTACACGAATGTAGTCTCACTTGTGGCCTCGGAATGGTCCTAACGCAAGTTCTAGAATCTAAGTGCTACCGGTACACACATCATAGCATAAATGCTTTTCCTACCAATTCTAGGGGCGAACCTCACATATTTGGGGGTGGAAAATTTTTTAGTGGTACGGTTTTGTGCTAGTCATATAACTCCTATCCGTGAGACGCTCATTAAGACCAAAGTTTCACTCCTATATGTTGTAAAAAATTTTAAATTTGGCACTAAAATTGCCCTAACAAGTATTTCTCAGTTTTATTACACATCTACCATCAAACAAACAAAAATCAAGTGCAATTGTATTCTCTAAGGTATCATCATTTACCCTCCCCTTACACTTAAGATGAACATTGTCCCAAATGTTCAAATAACAAGATGTAAAAGTAAATAAGGTAAAAGAATGAAATCAAATACTCCCCTGATTCGCTCGGTGGATAAAGAGGTAACATGGTTAGATCTTCTTCCAAGGTAATGTTGAAGCTCCAAGACTAATGCATCGCCAAAAGCTTGATTCCACATTCATCTCCTTGTCCAAAATAACCTGTTAAACCTGAGAAAACAAACACGAAAACCTGCATAACATCGGCGGGATAAATCTATATAAGGATATAATGCTTGTGGAATGATTATTTTGCAGATTCCTGGAGTTTATAAGTTAGAGATTTAATAAAAACTTTTTATGATTCCGGTAGAAAAACAAAACTTTCAAAAATTTCAGAAAATTAAAACCTGACGCCGTCAGGTTGTAAGGCCTGACGCCGTCAGAAATGATCTGACAGAATTCTCATGTTAAGTTTTCAGAAAATTTCTGGAAAAACCTATACCTTACTTCCTGGAATTCCTGCAAAACATCATTATGACTCGATACAAGCATTTGACTCAAACAATTACTAATATGTATGTTAATTTAATATTGTTATGATTCATGTTCATCTGTTCTAATAAACCGATTTGGATTTCCTTACACTTATCTTTTGCAAAATACCTTTATATGTAGTTAAGACGAAGTTAAAAACAAGATAAAGCATTTTCACAATTTAGTTTCGAACATGAATCAATAATAATAATAATTAAACATACATACGGAAGCAAATAAAATCAAACAAACAAATAAATAAACACACAAAGCAAATAAAGCTTGGGTTGCCTCCCAAGAAGCGCTTGTTTTTGTTCGAGTCACGAGCCTGACTCTACCCTTATTTAACGGATAAAGGAGAGGTTTTTCCTACACTTAGGATTAAGTGCGGGTGATAGTAGCGATACACACCATCTTGGTGGAAGTATGCCGCGTGAGGAAAGAGTGGTGGATGAATTATATACTCAAAGGGGTGCGCTCCTTTCATCATAACATTACCTAGTTCACTTTGGTCAATGGGTGAATTAAAGTTTTCTCCTAAAAAGGGATCATCTTCTATCAACTTCTAGAGATTCCTAGTTGGGAATCCATCTTGACCTAATAAACCCGGTTTAAACCCATAATGTTTCTTGTGATCAATCATGAATGGGTGATGTAGACATGTAAGTTCATTTTTCACTCCTATATTGTCTTCCTCACTACAAGGCTTAATGTCTATTACCTTAAACTTAAGACTACCCGGACTATATGTTTTGATGGGTGGATCAGGACCTAATTCAATTCCTAAATTTTCATCCAAGGATGGAAGATTAGGTAACGGTTTTGGTTGAGGCTCCGGCTCATCAAAACTAGGAACTTCCATAGGACTAAAAGAAAGGTTGTGATCACTAAAAGCATTCAAACTTATTTCTTCTAGTTGTGTTTGGTCCAAGGGCTCTACCTCTATTGGGGTTCCTATAGTCTCCTCAACTTCTTCCGGGTAAGTCACGGGCGGTGTGTGTGTGCCTCAAATGATGGTAGGACTTGTGGGGTACTTGGTGGGCTTATGTTACTTACCTCATCATTCCTTGTGTCAAGATCACCTATATCCTCATCATGTGTTTTAGTAGAATCTAACCCTAACATTTTCCTAGTATCTCAAGTGCTTCTCTAGGCATCTCAACTTCTATATCCGAATCATAAGGATCATCCTCAATATTCTGACTGCTATATTCAAATTGCCTAAAAGATTCATCATGTGTTTCTTGAGATTCATCGTCATCGATCATAAAACCTAGGTCTTTTTGATCAATGTGATCATGCTCGGCTAGATCCTCCATCACATCAAGATCACCTAAGTGTTCACCCTGTATTATGGTAGTGCCTAACCATGACATGCAGCTAGGTGGCTCAACTCTAACCGTCTCAGAATCTTGGTTTGATTCTAAGTTCATGTTCTTAGAAACTAGGTCTCTTTGCTCATACGAATCCACCAATTCGTTCCACTTATGGGTCATGGTTAGGAAGCTTTCCTCAAAATTCATCCAAAGGGCCTGACTAAAAGGAATTGATCCAGATAATGCTCGTCTAATAGAAATCTCACATGCATAGAATTCATTAAACCCATCTAACCTTACCCCTAACTCTTTTTGGAAATCACAAAGATCACACAAAAATTCATAGGAATGATAGGAAACAAATCTATTGGTGAAATATAATTGTTCCTCTATTGTCAATGATCTAAATGGAATTTCATCCATCATAGTGACAAATGAAAATGGTTTTACAAACAAAGGGCACAAAGAAAAAGATAGACTACAAGAAATCCTAGAAAAATAAAATAAAAATCTCACTAGAAAGGAATCTAGTGAGTAGACCTAATAAAATAAAAATTCAACCTAAACAATAACTATTCCCCGGCAGCGGCGCCAAAAACTTGATGCGTGGTTTTGCGACCTTACAACAGGTTTTACCTCTCGAGGGATCTCAAGAGGTTTGCAATCCCCACCAGACAGTGTACCTGACCGATGTAGTATAGTGTAGTGGCAAGTACCGGGGGATTGATCGTTCTCTAGGGGAATAGTGTCGTTAGGATTGAAAAACTACTCTAATAGGTCTAAGGGTGAGGGAAGATTCTTTTTGTATTTTTATATTTTTTTATAAAAGCAAGTAAAATCTCGGGTTTGAAGGAGTGGGCGGAATTAGTTGCTAGTCAACTAACCCAAATAACTACAATTGCAAATAAAATAAAATAACTGAAAATGAAAAGGTTGTGGAACTTATATGGAGAGAAATGTGTTTACTTAGATTTCCTTACTCCCTAACTATCTTTTACCGGTTGATTAGTGTGTATTAATTGCATGGATGACGGGTGTATTCCTTAATAACAATCGTGGGGTGGCGTACGTACTTCCCCAACTCTACAAGCTCCTACTTCACTCCTATGTCGAGCCGGCTAAGAAGCTCCTAACATGGGATCACTAGAATTCGCTCATGCATTAAATACAACCATAAAAACCTTAGTACGCATTGGTTCATGTTTCTTAAGACGTTCAAGCAAGTTACCGTATAGGAGGTTAGCCAGTTTTCTTAAGCCTAACATCATAAACAATCATCCAATACAATTAATAACACACCAACAACCAATAATCAATAGTTAGGTTTCATTAGATCTAAGCAAACACAAGATAAATCTAGCCTAGCATGTTAATTAAAAGACAAGAACAAGATATAATCAAACAACACATAGACATATTGAATGATTAATTGATTACTTATCTTCAATTAAACATGGGAGATCCAAGGGTATAAAACCCTTAAAAATGGCAGAAAATTCGTCTTAGGGTTTCTCCTCACAAAGTTGCACACTAATGACTAAAAATTGCAAAACTATATATAGAATTTAGGGGCTGACGGCGTCACGTTGTAGGAGGTGACGCCATCACCTCGCCGCGGCTAGGGTTCCCGGATGGTCTTCCTGACGCCGTCCCTCTTTAATCCTCCAAAATCCACTCTGGCGCGTCAAGGGTTGACGCCGTCAGAATTGTGCTTGACGCCGTCTCTCTTTAACTTAAACCGTGACGTCCTTGATCACCTTAAAGGGTGACGCCGTCAGATTTTCATTGTAAAACTTTCTGGCGCGTCACGTGTATTTGTCATATCCACCTCTTTTGCCAAGCCGTGACGCCGTCAGGAGCAATCCTTGACGCCGTCTCGTGTACTTTTCCAGCAGCTTTGGAGACTTTGTCGTTTTCTTCACTTTTATGCTCCAAAAACGTCCAAAATGCTTCCTTTTCCAGATTTCTTCTCCAAAGTACCAAAAATGACAAAAGGAATAATTTAGGGCAATATTTGATCAAATAAATACGATTTAGGGCTTAAATGACCCCCTAAAAGCGGTACACTTTTCGCTTCATCAGTCTCCATCTTCAATGATTTCCCAAAGTGCATAATCTTGCACTTGGAAATATTGCTCAATCCTCAGCCTCCACATCTCAAACTCATTCTGTTTGAGCATGGGAATCTTCGCAGCAACATTTGTCTGAATAGATTCAACGTCCATTTCTACTTCTTCTTCTAAATCAAATATCAGCCTCTAGCTCTGATACCACTTGTTAGGATTTGGCACACGGTTAAGGTGGTTAAACCTTTTGTACTTTGTGTGTATGATATATTGAGTTAATATGATTAAGTATGCGGAATCTACTTAATCACACTTAGAAGGTTATTATGGTTATGGAAATGGAACAGTTGTGTTTGTTATATGTCAATGAACAATGAAAGATTAACACCAAACGATTCAATATTATTAAGATAATAATACGAGTGATCTTGAGATATCACTAGGGTTACAACCTTGAATCTTAAGTTTTTTATGTTCTTGAGAGATATATTTTGCACTGTATATTTAACACACACACTCAGACACACATATCTCTAAGTCTAAGATCTTTCTTTTATATCACAAGAAAGATCTTTTACAATATTGTTAAGTCTAGTCAAAAATACTTGCTAACTTATCTTGAGTGTGTCAGTACATAAGATACAACATGTATCTTAGTACACAACTTGATATTGATCACTTTACTAAAAGATATTATCTACCGTATATCCTTGACTTTAGTACACAAATATCTTTTCAATACTTATCCAACCAGCAGTTGTATATGTGACAATAATCCACTCAGCAGTCTCAACTAGCAGTCCCTTCTTTGTACTACCAGTACCAACATCAGTTAGTACGGTTAGTTATAACTTGAACAGTCCTAAGATATACACCAGCAGTTGGAACTGTTAGAGTATTCTTCACAACAGTTGGAACTGTTAATACTTGAAATTCTTGATACTTAATCTTCAGAACATTTAATTCCCAACAGATGGCAATCAGTTGGTATGGATCCGACCAGTTTTGAAGCTAAAGCTGATAATACAGCAAAGTGGGTACTCAACTGTGTATAAATATGTTTATTGATATCATGGTTTTTTTTTCCCAGTTACTAAGAAAAACTGTGTGTTTTGTATAGTTTTACAAATAGGCTAACTCATATAAAAGAGAACCATAAGTTCCAGAAAGACGGTAAAGAAGGTCACAGAGTGGAGGATCCAGCCATGGGACTTCGTCACGTTGTTACAAACATTAAAGACCATCATAACCTCAAGTACATTTTTTTTCATTATCTCTTATCAAGGGGTGTTTAGATTTGTTTTTACGAACTGATTATCTGATTTTTTTTTAGCTATATGATCAGCTTTCGCATGTTTGGATAATAAGGTTTTACTTTAAATTATGGACATCAATTTAATGGTCACATGATTAGTAAAAATCATATGCAAATAGTTATCTTTTATAATAATGATAATAATAATACTAATACGCTTGATTTTAGTAACCCATCTGGTGGTAATAGTAGCAGTGGTGTTAATGGGGTTAATGGGTCGAGTTTGGCGAAACGGAAGCCGGGCAGGCCGACTAAGCTTAGGCCAGTACCTACTAGGTCAGGTTTACATAATGTGCAAGTAATGCATGATGTTAATGTGCAACTGTCGTATCCGTTTGACGGTCAGGGTGTTCAGGGACAGGGGATAGGGGAGGAGGTGAAGGGGGTACGGCACCTCTATTTGTGTCGCTGAGATTGGGAGATGAGGGTGCTGCGGAGAAAGAGAATGGGAAGAGTACGGGTGTGAAAAGGGGACGTAGGCGTCTGCCAATAAATGGTGGTTCGGTTGGTCGTCTGGCGAAGTAAGGTGGTTCGGGTGTTATTAGGTGTTGAAATGTTTGGTTTGTTAAGGTTGAGCGCGTGCAACCACTTTCACTATTTCATCTTAAATGGCTGCAGCTAATTCATCATAACACATCATACATATAAAGTCATGTATGTTTTTACTGAATTAAATTCAGCATTCATCTGGATAAGTGGCATTAGTGATTTGTGTTGATTCTTTGTAGCCCATTTCTTGAGTTAATTAAAACTACTTAGGTGTGTTTTAGAACTTTTTGGCTATCTAGCTGTAACTATTATCGATGGAACACCCCTTTAAACTTACAAAATTTTGTTTATGGAAGTAAAACACAAATAAGGTGCTCGTACACAGACAGTTGCTACTCCCAGCACTTTGCATCAAAATAATAGGCCTGAGCATTTATAATATGTACACTGATTGCGGACCATCTGTTAATAAGTTAAATTAGTCACATGGGCGAATGTTTGTATCTGAACGTTACATTATTTGAAACTGCTTATATTAACTAGGGTTCCTCCGTATGCTTAAACGTTAATTACTTGAAACTCCCCAAAAGACACACCGCGTGGAAATGGATGGGAACATGGCTATTTCACTCGACAAACTCCCGGTGAAGCGTTTGGAAGCCACTGAAGAAAATAAAGCTAAAATATTCCCACCGTATGAACATCTCCCTGCATTTACCCAAACTTGACATTTTTTAAAGTTTTCAAATTGACCAACTTTCTGATGTTTCTTGTGTGATGTTTGCAGTGATTTGAGCTATGACGATAACAGAGTGAATCCAGTGGCGAAGCCAAAAAATCGAATCAAAGGGGTCAACAAGTGACGAAAGTTAATTTGATAGTAATATGGGTACAACCCTTTCTTTCACCATGTACACTTTTCAACCATTTTTTACCACCCTTCTTTCGCTATAGTAAAATACGTCAACGATAATTATAAGACATGCCCGCCCGAAGCGGGTTTATATGCCCGGGAGGGCTTATAAGTCATGCCCGCCCCTTGAGCGGGCCATGACAACGATATATATATATATAATATATATATATATATATATATATATATATATATATATAGGGGGACTTTCAAACGAGAACCATTTTATCCGCAAGAACTGAGAGAACCACCAAAAACATACATGCATGCCTTTTAAAATAAAATAAAAATACATGCAAATCATCAATAATCGTAAACATCCACCTATATTCTTCAATATCATTATGAACTCATCCTCTTTTTTCACTAAAACCTTACACACGGCCGCAATATTGTCGTTGCACGTCTTATAAGAACATACATGCACACCTTCAAAGAAAATTTTTGTATTCCGAATTTCTTATCAAATTCTTTAGAACAACTATGTTTTTTTTAAAACATATGTGTTGTTTTGAAAACATATGTGCAAAAATACAATTATTGAAGGCGTGCATGTATGTTTTTGGTGGTTCTCTTAGTTCTTGCGGATAAAATGGTTCTCGTTTGAAAGTTACACTATATATATATATATATATAACAGAATTAGAAACAAAAAGCAATTTCAAATTGAATTAAACTCGAATGTATATAACTGAACCAAATATACAATTGTAATGTCGTACATAATCAAATTCTCAACTACTATAATTTAAAGACTTTTGACTCTTCGCCGTCCTAGCTTGCCTTTGCATGGTTTCACGAGAGACATAATTTTTGCGCTTCGATTGTAATTTTGGTGCAGAATTGTTGTCACTAATCTTTTGTATCGTAGTTGGTGGTGTAACCTGTAGTAAACAAAAGACGCTTGTATCAAACATTGAATTAAATATTGACGCAACTCACCTTGAGCTTCTGCTCACCTCTATCAACAGCAATCTTGTCACATAGAAGAGCCTCGTATTCACTTACATTAACCCAAGCAACAGTGCTGAAACGTCCGATAAAATATATATCACTGCTTCAAACAAATATACTACCTCAAGTTCCTTTGGCGAGTCCATAAACGCTCAAAAATCATCAGCTAATTTTAATTACAAATAAGGTTTTTCACATATGAACAACTACACGACTACAAGTTCCAAGAACCGTTTGTGTTGGATTATTTAAAAGATACGGAGTATATCCATGACTAAAAGTATAAACGCATTCAAAACCAGCGGGCAGATTTTACAAGACACATGGAATACTAAAATAAACGAGTAGTATAAGCATGTGCTACGAAAATAACCATATATTATGCATTCTGAAGTAGTAAAAGTTTCCCCATTTCTGTGTAGTTGTTGCATCTGGCAACTTGAGCACAATCTGCAAGTCATGCATACATTCAAACGCATTACATGATTTCCTTTTTGAGAGCATATAAAGATTCATGAATGTGTTTATTAAATAAGATTGATCACCTGTCCCATTTTATTACATAAACCACGGAAACTTGCAATGAATATTTAATTTGTAAAAACCTCATGTAAGTTAGATACGGATTCCACAAGCTGTGAAGACAGAAGTTGCATCCTCTCATAGATATCACTCTCTCCATCTGCTTCCTTTGTCTCATCCATTGCTCATTATCTCTATCTAAAAAAGGTTACTGGTAACTGATTATGCATATAATATATATATATAAGCAGACTCACGTTAGGCATGTAGAATATTAGGCATGTAGAATGTTGTGGCAATGGTACCGATATATATGAGAGGCAAACCAACAGACTAAAACCCTCTACCAAAGTTACTCATCAAAAAGCATATTCACAAAAAATCCAAGTTGAAGATCAAGTGATCCCAAGCAACACTACCAGAAACATAGAGTATAACAATTCTTCATTGATTGGCCTTGTAAACTCTCTCAATCTCATCTTTCTTCTTGATCGCATAGCTGCAGAAACAAAAAGACAGTCGTAAGATTACATGACGTTATAGGTGATAAATTAAGGCAGTGCAAGCTAGGTTAAAAAACAAGATAAAACTAGTTCAAGTTAAAATGGGTCCTTTTTAGTACATGTCAAAACAAACCAAAAACAAATTTTGTAGTAACAAGAATAGTTTCTATGTCCATTTATTAATAAAACATTTAGATAATCTAACAGCACAAAAAGCAATACGTTTACAATGACAATCTAAATATCTACTAACTAAGTTTAATAAGTTGATCCATTTGATAAAAACACAAACCAAATTAGCCCATTTAAGTATAAGACAGATATGTAAACACAAATCTACATAAAGGATTAAAGCCACCAGTCAAAAGTACCTGTTTGACGAACCCTTAGCAGCATTGATCAACTCATCAGCAAGGCACTCAGCAATGGTCTTGACATTTCTAAATGCACTTTCACGTGCACCAGTGGTTAGAAGATAGATAGCCTGGTTGACACGTCTCAAAGGTGAGATATCAACGGCCTGACGCCTGACAACACCAGCAGATCCAATCCTGGTTGCATCTTCCCTCGGTCCACTGCCATGTGGATAAAATAATTTACACAGGGACTCAAAAGGCTACACACATATAGAACAAATGGCTTCTGGTCGTATACCTGCTGATAACAACATCAACGATGATTTGGATGGGGTTGACATCAGTTAGGAGATGGATGATCTCCATGGCATGCTTGATAATGCGAACAGCCATTAGCTTCTTACCATTGTTATGGCCGTGCATCATGAGTGAGTTGGTAAGTCGCTCAACAATTGGGCACTGAGCCTTCCGGAATCTCCTTGCCTGGTACCTACCAGCTGTGTGGGCATGTAGATCGGGTGCTTGGAAGCAGTGGCAGTGATGTAATCCTCCACAGAAAGATCGGGAACCTAATCACAAACATAAAGTTCCAGTCAGTACAAAGTATAATCATATGCAAGATACTGCCTAATGACTTCTACGCTGAACCAAACTTTAGGATATTTGCTCGTGAAAATGATTGTATGCTCCTAGACTTTAGAAAAAACTAAACAATCAGTGCATCCATCCGACAAAAACCAATACGCACTAAAGTGCAAATCATGATCTGATAACATTTGACATAATTCTCATTCTGGTTGCATATACAAGAATTAACAGCCATTTCAGTTTCCCAAAACTTAAATCTATTGGCCCAATAATACTCAACACTCAGCATTTTTAAATAACTCTGAGGCTGTTTGATATGGCATAAGCTCAGCAATGACCAACAAAAAGCAGCCTTATGAACTTTTACAAATTCAGATAAGCACCAGAAATAAGAAAAATAAGCTAATCCAAACACTCTTCTACCAACTAGCAAGAAGCACCAGAAATCAGAAAAATAAGCTAATCTAAACACTGTTGGTGTGTCATCACAATCAACATTAGAATCGAGTCAAACAATCATAAACAGTCATTGTTAATGGATTTTTTTTTTATATAAAAAGAAAAAGCTATAATTTCAATTTCCAAGGAATCAAATCTAAAATCACAAACATTACAATCGAATAGGAAAATCATGGATTTTCTTTTAAAAAAACCTGAAATTCAGTAATTCACTTTACCTTATGGATCGCCAAATCGTGAATAAACATGAAATCAATTCAGTAAATCGTGGGGATAGGGTTTTGAGAAGGAGAAATTGTGTGTGTGTTTTTCACACACCTGGATCCTGAAGAAACTTGAGAGGAAGAAAAATAGAAAAGGTCTGCTGCAAGGAATAAAGATTAAGGGAGGCGGGAATGAATGGATGTAAATGGTTGCCGCGTCAGATTTAACACAACTCATCTTTAACCCTTCAAACAGTAACTCAACTTTAACACACAATTATTTTTATATCAAATATTTTCAAATTCAACCCCTAAATTATAAATTACTTTATTTTTTAAAAACATAACATTCATTAAAAAACATAACATTAGATACTTAATAAAAAAAATTACAACGAAATTAAAAATAAAAAATAATTAACACCGAAATTAAAAAAAAAAACTACAACATAAAAATACGATACAAAATTTTATATAGATTCGTAATTGTCGATAAGATCCGACTTCTCCTCCCACACTTGTAACACTTGCTCCCTAACCATCTTCAAGGCGACATGAAGTTCCAGATTTGTTTCATCATTTCTTAGTAGAGTTTCTAGACCAACCCTGATAGCTGGATGGTCTTGAGGCAACTCACGCAACCTTTCGATCTCTGGAGCACGATTATGCATTTGTAGCATAATACGAGATATCTCGTCAAACAAACCGTTAATAAGTCTGAGTTCTTTTTCTTGTTCAGTGCGTAATCGGGTGAGGATAGTCCTTTGCACCTCTGCTGGTTCGTTAGACATAGTGATACTTGTGAGTGAGTTTGAAGTAATGTGAGAAAATGAAGTGTTGTGATAGTGGGTTTTATACTGGAAAGTAGTCGTTAAACTAGCCGTTTCAAATATATTAACGTTGCGTTAACGCAGTGTAGCCCCAACAATTCAAATTCAAACACATTTTAAAATTCAAACTCATTGTAATGGGCGGGATATAGTTATATTCGTTTCAAATTCAAACTCGTTTTAAAAATGTATGGATTTGTACGCTATAAATACCAAGGCTTCTGAATCACATGTCACACACATTCAAAATCTAAACTTCTCAAATTCAAGATCAAACCGTCTCAAATTCAAAATGTCTTCTAGAAAAGATTTCGGGCAACAATTTCCAAGCCCACCTCGCCAAAAGGATTTTGGACAACAATTTCCAAGTCCACTTCACGAAAATGAAGAATTCCATACTCCACCTGAGCATATCTTCCCGGTTTTCCAACCGGAAAATTTTTCGATGAACAATTCACCAGAAAATGAACCGGTGCACAATCCACCGGTTGCCGACCAAGACCCAAATCCATTTGGGTTAACTGAGGAACAACTCAGGCAAATGGACCAAGATATGCAAGTCTTACTGGAAATGGAAGCACTTGAAAGAGAAGAGGAAGCTGCTCGTCTGGAGTAGCAAGCTAGGGAGGATGAAGAACGTAGGAAGAACTGGGAAGATAGTTGGTTCCCACCTAATTCCTCTTCGTCTGAAGCTGGTTGGCCAGATTCAGATGATAGTTTTTATTAATCGTTCGTTCTTTATGTTAATCATTCGTTGTTTTTTCAAATGGCTGTTTAATGTAGTTTTTATTTGACGTTTAATGTATTTCTATTTCATGTTTAATGTATTTCTATTTGATACTTTAGAAAACGTTAAAGTGAAAAAAAAATAAGAAAAGAAAGACATATTTTTATAAAACATTACATGGTTCTATGTAAATAAGAAAAGAAAGACAAGGGCCAAAAGTGAAAAAAAAATAAAAGATTTCGTATGTACTTTCCAGGGGGCAAAAGTGAAAAAAAATTCTTTTTTTTACATAACACACCCATAACGCAGCGTTAAGGGGTTAACATGACCCTTAACGCTGCGTTAACGCCCATGGCTTCCAACGGATAACGCACGTTAACGTACATTAAAATTGCAAAATTTCCCCCTTAACGCATACTTCACGTTATGCGTTGGAAAGGGTCTTAGGGTTTTGATTTTGGGGGAAAAAGGGGCGGGATCTTGAGCGGGAGATTGAAATTTTGGGGTAAAGATAGGGTTTTTTTTGTTTAAGTAAAATAGGTAAGGATAAGGCGTAAATGATTTGAGCTTTTGTCGAGTAACTAGAGTTGTTCGAGCTGATTCTTATCGAGCTTTGAGCTCAAGCTCAAGCCTATCAAATGAACTCGAAATGTTTAATGAGTTGAGCTCAACCTTATATAAGTTCAACTCGAGTTATTTTTCTCTTGCTTCTTAGTGTCTGTGACAAACGGTATACACCTACCAAGGCGGTGCAACCCATGCATGACCGCCTTTAATAACTTCAAATACAATTCATATAACCTTCACACTATAACTATACACCTACCAAGCCGGTGCAACCCATGCATGACCGGTGATAATGGCTAATTCACATGGGTCATGGGTCATGTGCATTAGATTATCACTGGTCACATTCATTAATGGGTATTTGACATCATATGGGTCATATGCATTGGGTTATAGTTGCTTAGAGTGTCATGTTACGACACATCCATGATCGTTGACAATGGGTAATTAACATGGGTAATGGGTCGTGTGCATTGGGTTGTTGTGCCTTATAGTGTCATGTTATCAACTAATACATGACTGGTGATCGACAATGGGTAATTAACATGGGTCATGGGTCATGTGCATTGGGTTGTAGTGGCTTATAGTGTAATGGAACCCATGCATGACCGGTGATAATGGCTAATTCACATGGGTCATGGTTCATGTGCATTAGGTTTTGTAAACAAAGACAAATACTATACAACATTTTTATACGTTTTGTATTTTTTTTTACGTTTTCATCTGTTTGTAACGTTTTTCGTCCCTTTTTGACCGTTTTCAATCGATTTGGACCGATTCCGCTAGTTTTCGACTGATTTTGACAATTTTTGATAGATTTCGACGGATTTAGACCGTTTTAGACCGATTGCGACCGTGTTCATCCGATTTCGACCTTTTCGAGCAATTTCATCCATTTTTGAATGTTTTCGGCAATTTTTGCTCGTTTTCATATGTTTTCAAGCTTTTCTGAACGTTTTCCTCCGTATTAAAACATTATGAAACGTTTATTACGTTTTCTTACATTTTTGTACGATTTTTTCGTTTTCATACGTCCTTCTCCTTTTTGTACGTTTTTTTACGTTGTGTTCGCTTCCGTACATTTTGTACGCCTTCATACGTTTTTTTTAAGAAAACGTTAAACAATGGACAAAAACGGTCCCTGACGTACAAAAATGGTCGAAATCAAGAAAAAAAATGAACGAAAACGGTTTAAACCGTTATGATATTTTACCCTTTAAACCAAATAAGCTATAACTTATTTAGTTTTGCTAAATTCAAAATTTTAAAAGTGAAACAAGTTGAAAATAAGCAGAGGGAGAAAAAGCTACAATTTAATAAGCAGCTTCTATAAGCACTCTTTAAGCTACTAGCCAAAAACAATGAAGCTTAAACTTCAATATTAATTAAAAAGGAAATGCATTACATTAACGAATAGGTTACTCTGGCAACGGTCATATTCCAATCATGTTGGTTCCTACATGTGTTTGCCAGGCTTTGAGCCTGTCTTGGGAAGTAGATTCTCAGGTAAGTTATTACGGGTTGCAACCTTAGTGGTCATATTTCAAGTGTATGGGCTTTAGCTAGTTGGGCTAAAGCTCTCATACGCTATCAGTTACTATTTAACTCTCAATATATATAATATGAAAAAACAAAATTAAATGGCTTAGTGGTAAGCCTTTAACTTTCTCACAATAGGTTTAGGGTTTAAACTTACTAGCTAACGTTTGGGGGTTCACCTAGAAATAAGTCAAAAATGGTCGGGGGTGCCTCGATTAAGCCATAAACACTAACAAACCTAAGCCCGCATATGGGCTCAGGCCTAGACACATAATTATCATCTAACATGTTTTATGAATGAAGTGATTCTTACACCAGATAACCTGAATATAGATGACCTCAATCATTTGTTTATCCGCTTTTTTCTATACAATATGAATATTTTTAACTTGAACTTAAAGGAAAAGAAATTTTATTCAAGAAACAACAAAGTTAAATCACCAAAATATAGAAGACGACGTGTTTTAAGTAACATGATAGATATTAATCCATTATATAGATTAATTATAGAAATAAAAACAAAATATATATAGTCTTGACTTTTGGGCTAATTTAGTCTCGGTCTTGGTCAGTCCGGTCCGGACCACAAACCGACTATTTTGCCTTGTTGGACCGGACCGACTGACGGACCGATCGAGACCGGACTGGACCGGAAGGTCGGTCCGGTCCTTGGTCTCGGCTTTTGGGCTAATTCGGTCTCGGTCTCGGTCGGTCCGGTCCGGTTCAATACCGATGTTGAGCCCTACATCTAAAATATTTAGGGCATGCTTGGTTGGAGGTTATTGGTACTAAGGAATGAGAAAGGTAATTAATAGTGATGGTTGGTTAGAAGGAATGCAATTACCCATTACCCCATAGTGGGTAATCCACCATTCCTCAATAATTTGGGGGTAATGAAAATTTACCCCAATGCATTCCTTTGCATTATCATTATCATTGCCTTTGCCATTACCTCATTTCAACCAAGCGCCCCTTAGTCAACTAAAATCATGTTTAACCAATAGGTCTCAAATAGTCACATCTAGTTTTTATCTCCCGCTTCTATTTTCATTTCGCCCACCATTTTTTCCCGAAAATTCAAAAAGTACACCAATATGCATCCTCTAAACTAGGGGTCTGCACGGTTCGGTTTGGGTCGGTTTTTGGCTAAAACCGAAACCGAACCGAAATGTTCGGTTTTTATAGAACCCAAAACCGAAACCATTCAGTTTTTGGCGGTTTGGTTTTTTCGGTTTATTATCTTTTTTGTTTTTTTCGGTTTTTAACTGTTTATATTTCGGCATTGCAAATTTATACCAACAAACTTGTATTACATAGAAAATTTGTTATTTATTTTTTACTTTTTGTCACTCTAAGCATAATAATGTTTATTGCATAATTTTACAATTACACGCATATAGATGAGACACACACATATGCAAGTGAACATGCACATAGTATGATCATTGCCATATATTTATGATATATTTTCAAGTAAACACACGACACGACAAACACGCATATAAACATAAACGTTAAGATAAATATATTATAAATCCACCTACAAAATGAATATGAATTATAATTTTGATTTATTTAGTTATTTATTCATAAGTAAAAACCGAACCGCATTTTTCGGTTTTTGCGGTTTGGTTTTTGGACGAAAACCGAAACCGAACCGCGTTTTTAGTTTTGGTCGGTTTTTTTGGTTCGGTTTTTTCGATTTTCGGTTCGGTTTCGTTTTTTTCGGTTTTTTTTTTTTCACCCCTACTCTAAACCTAGCTTAAACAAGTCCGTCTCCCATTTCTTTTACATCAGTTTCGCCTCAGTTCTCAAGTTTTGAATGAAGGGAAATGGAAAAGAATAGGAAACAAAGAGAAAAGGAAAATAAGTGTTAGTTGTTATGTTCTTGAGATAAAGGAAAGGAAAAGGAAAGTAATCATAATCATTTCTTGAGTGGGAGGAAAAGGACAATAACTTGGTTAAATTACATATATGCGCTTTAGTTGTTAATGTCAGATCTTTTAAAAAGTGTATATTAGTCTTTACACAACATACGCTTCCCTTTCCTTTCCCTTTCTTCCCAAAAGTGGGAGAAAGATTTACTTAACAAAAATTCCTCCCTATTTCCTTTCCACTTCCCTCTCCTCCCTCAAAAACACAAAAAACTATCCATTTCCTTTCCTTTCCTCTTCCATTTCAACTCCAGAAGTGAGTGTAAAAGAGAGCCAAGGTTGGGTGGGGTTTCACCAGGGACATAATTTCAAATAATGATTACAATGATCTATTATCTTGCATTAGTTAAATTGTGTCAAAGCCGCTGCTGATGATTTACCTTGCATTATTTAAATTACTTATTTTGAACTCCCTTAAATTGGTGAAGCTGCCACCGTTTCTTCAAGAGATTCCAAATCCACCATTGGTAATATATTTAGACATTAATTCGACTTCATTCTTTTTCATGTACTTTGAGTAGATTATGTTATATGTGTAGTTGCAGTTTTTGGCTTTAAAATGTTGGAAGATATATATTTTATCGAATTGAAGCAAAACGAATCTGAATATATGGATTCAATTGATACTTTAGGATGAAGGTTGTATATACTTGTTTGTTGATTTTAGGGTTTTTCAAGATCTACATAATTGTATCACATAAGATCTATAATTCTCGAGTGGTAACCAAATACTTCTTTTGCAGAGTCATTTATCCTATGGGAAATAAACACCAGAATATAATTCATCTTATAGCGTATCGCTCTCGTTCGAGACTTGGTCACAAATTGTTTTTGATTTTCGCTTCTTTTACTTTGCAGGATAAAGATAGTAATTCTTGTAATAATTTGTCTTGCATTATATCATTACTAATATTTAAAATTATGTTGCAGCAATGAGCCAAGAAGAGAAGTAGTATGTTAAAAAACAAACCAAATTGAGCCATGTTCAAGTAAGTTTGTTAATTAGTTGCTACTCGTACATGCCATATTCAAATAGCTATTGTGTTACGATATGCTTGTTGCTTTTTTTTTTTTATTTTTTATTATTATTATTATTATTATTTTTTTTTTTTTGTATTTCTTTATTGGACGAAATACTAATGTTACTTTTCTGTGATTGTGGCCAATTTTAATTTATAGTTATAGATTTTCATAAAATATTTAGTTGGATGGTCTTTTACATAATATATAGATAGAGATTTAGACCTCTGATTTTCTGTTGGATATTTCTTTCAGATTTTAGAGAAGATTGTTGATTAATGATAGCAACATGTCCATTACAACAACTCAAAAGGTAAGTAGAAAGGTGAACACAAAGGTCTTGGTACATTTTTGGTGAGCACTCATGACTACTTTGCTGATAAAGAAATGGAATTTATATATAGACTAACAAAATATGTATGATGTATGTAGGTTGACAAATCTTATTGACGCAAATATGCAAATCATGGCAAGAAATCACACGCAACATAAAAGAAGCAATACCGGAGTTGTGAGAAGTAGTCGATAACTAGTAATTCATATCTAGTGTTTATAATCTTGGCAAGGTCAAGGTTAAGGTTTCAGTGGAAGAAGTCGATAACAAGCAACAAGTATCCAGTTTATAATATTGGCAAGGTCATGGTTGAGGCTTCGATCACAGCTTGTTTAATTAAGATGATTCGGATTTATACTAACAAGTTGTAAGGTATATCATGTGATCTTTTGATCATTATCAATCAATTAACTGATCATATTGGATCGATATGAGTTTAGAACGTCGAACACTATAGAAAAAATTGATGTATCTATATACAGTGGACACACTATGTCTAGTTTAATCAAGTTTAGGTAATTGTTGGAATTCAAGTTACTGTATAGCCTTGAATTTTTGATTGATTAATAAAATTTGAGCTGACTTTATTTTTGGCTTCCTATTCCTAGTTACATTTGATTTATGCATACTTTATTACTTTATGATGATGTATAAATCTGTTTGGAGTGGACAAAAACAATGCCAAATACATGCTTGGAATAATTGTTAAAAGCGTGCTTAAAAATGTGCCAACTAAGCTTGGCATGGAAAATTAATTTGTGCCAAATACTTTAGGCACAGGGAAGGTGACGTACCAAATAAGTATTCGGCACAAGAAAAAAAAGTACGCTGAATGTGCATTTAGAACGGTAAAATTACTAACTGTGCCAAATACCAACTCAGGGCACACAAAAGCAAAACTGTCCCAAAGCCCGTGCCAAATACTATTTGGCACGAAATCAAACCGACCCAAATGTATTTGGCACCCTCATATTTAGGATTGACCTAAAACTGTAACCACCGGTAAATTTCCACTTATATTAAATTAATACTTATCCATTTTCTACGTCTATTTTTTTATTTTTTTTTTTAAACATAATCAGTTTAACTGATCACAACAACAAACTAATGTGACGTAACTCACATTCTCAATAAACATGCTCACCAACACCAACATGTCTTAAGTACATTTCAAATAAACATTCCTCATATGTCAAGTATATAAGTTTTTAACTTTTATTTACCACTTTACGTTATTTCATTAATATACGATTATTAAACGTTCAAACTACACGTTTACCATCTATTAGAGTTTTCACGAAACCCTAATTTATTACAACTATGATTTCACGTAACTAAACCATAAACCCTAAAGTACAACACTCTAAAGCTAATGTACAAATCATTAAAGCATGGAGACCTAACTTTACTTTATTTCCCGTTACAAACCCTAATTAACAATTCTGTGATTTTATGTAAATAAAATCACAAACCCTAATTAATATGTACATGATTTTTATTAAAATAAAAATGCACAAGTCTTTCTTGCACAAGTATAAGTCCCTAATGCTTGTAGTACAAGTGCTTAAAGCATGAAACCTAAATCTATACTTTTATTATTCTAAACCTTACTAAACATAACTAAACCTAAATAAAGGATTCCAACTAAGGTTACTACACTTCTAAACCTCAAGTACAACATACTATAGCCTAGGTACAAGTATCTTAAGCCTAAAACGCCACCCTTGATCCTTTCTAGTTCGAATGGAACCAAAACATAACCAAACTAACCCTAACTAGTTTCTAAACAAACTAAAACATCAACTAAGCAAATGTATGAGCACAATGTAGCCACATCACCATGTCCCTTTGATTTTCTACACCTTGGTCCATTTTATCAAGCTATACACATGGTTTCTTTCAAAACCATTCAAACCGAAAGGCTAAAATTCGAACAAGTATACACATAGGTGTTCTCTTTTTAACCATTCAAACCAAACCCTAATCTTGTGGCTATGGATCAAATAACTTTACACCATGTCACCTTGTTACTTAACTCCTACAACATTTTCAAGAGTTTTGGAAATTTACATTTTCCGGTTTTGCGTTTTACGCATTTTAAGCCTACGGTTTTAGGTTTTTACGACAATTAAGCACCCCGATAAAACTTATCACTCATTTAATATAATTTTTAGAGTATATTGATATGTTTTAACATTTTTTAGAAGTTTAATATTTTTAGGATACCCGGTTTTAAGTTTCGTGACTTAACGGCTTACAGTTAGCGATTAGCGGGACCAAAACTCACTCCGTAACTTATATAAGGCCAAGATTCATCCACCTAGTCCCTCACCCTTGTATTGAACGTGTATATGAAGGATCACCAAGGCCTTGGTGGCTTGGTGAGAGCCATGGAACATTTATAGCATCGTGTGTTACATTAGGAGCCATAGAAAGTCTTAAGGCTAAAAATCAACCAAGTATGCATCATGTGTTCCATTCTAGACCATGTCTTAGTTTAACTAACGTCCTCAAATCCCTATAAATACCCTTTACACACATACAAACACTTTCATCATTTGATTTCTAACTTCAAGTATTATTACTACAAGGTTCAAGCTCCAAGTTCACCACATCAAGTCCTTTGCATTTTTTGGTGATTCTCTTGAGTTTAAATCCACTCAAGTCACCAAGTAATTATCCAAGTCTTGCACAAGCTCTAGCACAACCTTGATCATACAAAGAGAAGTGAAGGAATCCAAGAGAGAAGAGCTTTAAGTCCTTGTTCTAGTTCTTTGATCCTTGATTTCCTTTCTTATAGAAAGCCAAAAGTTGTAAGAAAGACTAACCCCCACTCTTGCTCAACATCGTTTACATATTTCTCATACTTAATCCATGCTATATATGGTCATTATATTGAATTAATGATGTAAAAAACCCTTAAAACAAGTTGAAAAAGCTTATATGTTAACTTATGTAAGTGAACAAGTAAACTAGTGTCTTATGCTATGAAAAACGACCAAACTAGAATAGCCATGACCTTGGATAGATAACCTACTGTTATAGAGGATCTTATAAGAAAAATGTAGCAATTTGAATCACCCGAAACAGATAAACGAGTCAAAAGTTATGACAAAAGAAACTAGCAAAATTGAAAACCCGAATCTGCCAAACTACATTTTGCTTAGATTTCGGATTTTATTAGGCCCTTCGGCTCCAATTCATAAAAAAGTTAAAACATGAAAGTTTTCCGGAATGATATTTTACGTCTATCATGAAGAAAATCGGCCTGAAAACGCAGAACAAAGGCATTTTTCTGCCACAAATTGGAAAACAGTTTTTAATGTCAAAAATTTAGTTTTTCACTTAAGAACCATGTGATTTTCAAAACTAATTACTCACTAAACATAATGAACTTTATAAAATAACAATCTTCATTCAAAAATAAACTTTCTTAAGTTTATTTTACCTTCGGAATAGTAACTTTTGTTAAACGACGAGAACTTGTAAAACCATTTAAGTTACTTACACTAAATCAAGTACTATATAACTTTCATTAGACATTTAGATTTACCCAAACTTACTTGCGGATTATGACCAAACTTATTTTGCAAATCATGTAACCACTTAACTTATATGTCACGTAATCAAACAAGCAAAACTTATGTTTTCCATATCGAGTACTACAAAACTAGGGAGCTTCATGTGAGGGGTTTCATTTGGGTAAACGGATCGACGAGTTGATGGATTGACGATTTAAAGTGTCCTAGCTCCTCGAACGTTTACTACATGACCTCTGAATTATGATGGCCCGAACGGTAGTACGAGATATATAAACTAAAATTGTTTCATAAACCGTTTCTATAAAACGATATACACAAAACTACCAAGTACTATATCATGATCAATATAAGGACATATATAGGCTCGTTTATGCTTTCTTAGACATTATTCCAAACCTAAGTTGCAACAATTATTCTAGGTTGCACGTAGAGGTTTTCTCGGCCTATCCAGCGATTTCGTTATATCCTTAAACATCATCCAACTCACGGTGAGTTTCATAGCCCCTACTTTTATACGTTTTGAATTACTTTTGGGGGAGATACATGCTTAACTACTTTCATTTACTTTCACAAGTACTCTAAACTTTTACGGATTACTGTGAGTCATAGCCGCACTTTTACTTTTTTAATTACTTTATAAACTCTTTGAGGGAGATTGATCGGCCCCAAACGGTCAACTAATATTGACCAATTAAATGGTCAACCAGAGTCAAACAATCTAGGGCACAATGCAATTTACCAAAGGAGTTTAGTGTATCCCCGGGTCGTTAAGTCCCAACGAGGTGTGAACACTGTAATAGAACGAATTTGTGATCGGGTGAAATTGAATAGGAAAAGGGTTTATGATTGATTAAACTAAGGAATTATAAAAGAAAATAACTTAAATAAGCTAATAGAACAAGTACATGAAAGAAAAATACTTATAAACTTTTAAAACTTAAAAACGTACGTTTAAATAAAAATTACGTAAACGTACAAAATAAAACGCGAATTCTGACCAATATAAATCCCACGGATGTGAAAATGATATTTTTGGAATCCTAAAGATAAAAGAAAATTAATGGAAAAAGAAAATTATATTTAACACTATTTAATTAATTATTATAAATTAAAAACTATTTTAAACTATTAAATAATAACCTAAAAAATAAGAAAATGTAGAATAAGCTTAGAAAAATGAAATTAAGACTTAGAAAAATCTAAAATATTATAAAACAAATTTTAAAACCGAAAATATATTTATTATACTTTTTATCTAATTATTATTAATTAATTACTATTTATTAATTATATAAACTATTATTGATTTACTATAAATACTAAATAAACAAAGAAAAATCTGAAACTTTTTCTATAAATACTCTAAGGTGATAGTAAGATAAGAAAAATATAAAAATGAAAAGTACTTAATGAAAAAGCTGAAAATAAGCCAAATGGCTTAAATAGAAGCTATCACTTATTTTTATGTTTTGATTTTCTTGGTTTTTCTTTTACACAACTATTTAATACTGATAATTAACAAACTTTAATGAAAACAAAAACTTTAAAACTTAAAAATAAGCAGATTGGAAGCTTATGAGCTAATCAGTTAGAGCTTTTTGGCTCAAAATGAATATTAAGCTCAATCAAGCTCTCAAATAAGCTACACAAAAGGAAACAAAGTTGAAATAAGATAAAAATAAGTAAAAGGTACTGGAAATAAGCTAGATGGACAAGAAACAAGCACTGATAAGCTTGGAATAAGCAAATAAGCAAGGTACTGCTGATGAAAGCAAGGTACTGCTAGTGAAAGCAAGGTACTGCTAGTGTACCAACCTGCTGCTAGCTTTGGAGGCAAAATAAGCTATAAAGCACAAAGTGAATATTGGAGTAGCAAGATGGGTTAGTGAGGTTTCCAAAAAGTCCAAGCTCAACCTGTGGGACCCACTGGTGAGATTTTGAGGAGCTTATGAAAAGGCTAGAATATACTGATTACTCAGTATACTCAGCAAAATGGGACAAGCAAAAAGCTACTAGCAGGCTTATCAAATAAGCTAGAAAATGCACAATAAGCCCTGAACCTTTGAGATTGGTGGATTAGCTTTAGAAAAAGCCAGAGCACATAAGCTTAAGCTTACTGATGAGCTTTTGATTAGCTTATGAAATTGGCTCACCTATACTGATGACTCAGTATAGGGAGTGATTTTGAGAAAACAATATGAGCATGATAAGCAGTCACAATAAGCTATAAATGGAAAATAAGCAGTCACAATAACAAGCTAGCCAGAAGGGCTTATGAAAACAACAAATTTCACTCACTTACATGCACAGAGGATCAAGATGTGAGCTTTTGAAAAAGCTAATATGATCCTGGAGCAGGGCAAGTTTGTGAAAAAGGTCTAACAAAAAGCTAACAATTAAGCAGTTAAACTTGAGTGATAAAAGTAACTAAAAATAGTCTAATTAAGATTAGCAGCTAAATATTAATATCCTAAAAGCACAAATACTGAAACTCAATATTAAGACCTATAGAAAATTAACTAGTTTGATCAAAAACTGACAACTATGAATTTTTGACTTTTTAAGGAAATGAGCTAAGTTGACTTTAACCAATTTCTAATGATCACTACTGACTAATTATGTTATATTATGATATATTAAGATGATATTAAGCTAGATTACCAAGTAATGAACAACTGTGATATAATTTGCACTCCAAAATCCTAGCAGTGAACTAGCAATTTGAGATTAAAAGCTATTTTGACTTTCTCACAAATGAGACCTGAATTTTATGACTTAACTTAGATAATGGACCCTATTGTGACATATATCAGACAAGAACAACAGCACAAACAAAATCCACCATAGTTAATGCAGCAAATCCAAACAACCCTTTAACACACTGAATTTGTGATTTCCAAAGCAAATACTTGAATTAAACCTTAATACCGATTTCAAACTTTATATTATCATTAAAGAAGACCTTATGAGCATAAAACAACAATAATACTAGCATGAAACACAGAACCACAGTAAAATGCCAAAAACTTAGAAATATGCTTACAAGTGAAATCCAGCTGAAACACAGAACCAAGAACCAAGAACACTCTTAATAGCTTACCAATAAGCTTCTAAACCAAGAGCAATCCAAAATTTACTCTGCTCCAAGCTTCTTCATCATTTCACTGATTTTTTGTATTTTCATTGATTTTCTTGATTTCTTTTTGTATTTTTGTCTTTTTTAGTAATATTGATAATTAAGGTCTCTAAAAGCTTCTATGAGCTTTGTCAGGAGCTTATATGAGTTTTTGAGTCCAATAACAACAATATTATTCAACAATAATTAAAATGACATGAAAATTAAAGACGAATTAAGCATAACTTGGAAATTTTAAGATAGACTGAAAATGGTACTGTAAATAGGTTTATTACAATGTGTCAAAGAGTAATAAGATCCTGAAAGCATTTAAATGACATGTAATAAAGATAAGCAATAAAAACGATTAATGAAAATTAACTACTGCCTTTTTAGGCTTACAAAGAGGTCCTATATATACAAAACTAAGATGGGATATCTCTCCTATCTTCTTCTGA
Source organism: Artemisia tridentata subsp. tridentata (assembly GCA_021014915.2). Classification (NCBI taxonomy): domain Eukaryota; kingdom Viridiplantae; phylum Streptophyta; class Magnoliopsida; order Asterales; family Asteraceae; genus Artemisia; species Artemisia tridentata. The sequence continues at coordinate 158,161,733 of CP139502.1, read as the reverse complement.
TCATTCTTGTACCCTTGGATTAGCCTCAAACGATCTCAGCCCTTCAATAGCATTTTGGCGCCAAAAATGAGATAGTGGAAAAATCCACTGTCTCTGGTTGAGTGTACTCGAGAAGAAGCATTTAATGTATTTTGGTTTGTTAGGTGAAGTGGGATAGGTGGAAGGTGGTGGGTGTGTCAGGGATAAGGCGGTGGAATGGTGGTTTCTGGTATTGGTTTTGGCGGGTCAAGGTTTGGAAGGGGATGAGTTTGACCGAAGTCAAACTTCTGGTTTAACTAAAAGGGAGTCGGGTTTGGGTTATTTATTTAGTGTGTGGGTTGGGCTGATGGGTTATAAAAGTTGGGCTGGGTTAGGTTTATTTGTAGCTGGGATTAGTTTAGTAAATGGGTTTGGGTTATTGATTGATCCGGATTTAACCTTAGGGACCATTTGTGTAATTTCCTAAAATATCCAAGGACCAATGCTGCCAAAACTCAAAACTATTTCCAAGGGTTATTCATGCCAAGTTTCAATAATACAAGAACCATAAAAGATAATTTTCCATTTTTGAAAACCGGGGGACTTGTTTTGCCATTTTTGAAACTTCAGGGACTAATTTTGCCAATTGTGCAAACTTTGCTCATTTTTCAATTGTTTTCAATCCTTTTGCACTTGTAACAGATAAAAACACAATCAAATGATATTTTCTGTATTTTGAAGCATATCTGCATGTTTTTAAATGTTTTTGCAGTCTAAATGTGACAGAAATGATGAGTATTTAGACACTCATCAGAGATACATGCTCAAATACTTGCTTTGACTTCCACAAATACTCAAAACGTTTATACTCTTATGCAACGCTATACTTTTTATACTTTTGGACATGAAGTGTAGTTGCGACATGTGCCTTAATGTGCTAAACTTATTCTTATACGCTTTATTCTTTAGCAACTGTTTAACTCCTGGATGGAGCCGTTGGAGAGGTATTGATAGTACTATCGGGCTGACGCCCCCACCCTCGGTCCCAGATTCATGGCCTTGGGTGAATATAATCATGTATTCTTGTGTAAACTTACGTAAACATGTCATGAGGTTCAGTTGGCTGTTATTCATTACATTAAGTACTCACATATATCGTATACACATATGTCCTACTCATACTATATTTTAGCAGTGGGTTGTGAGCACATAGGTTGAAAGTTTTGTATGGGCGGAACTTGGAACTGAATGGATTTACAATACCTTTGCTGTGGAAACATTATTTGAAGGCTTTACAACTTAACTAAACTCTATGAACTCACTAACCTTTGTGTTGACACTTTTTAGCACGTTCATCTCAGGTTAGTAAGGCGATAGCGGATGCATGGATCATAGAGTCATTTGTATGCTTTGAAGACTTATGCTTTTATCCTTTACCATTCGATACATTTTGAAAACATTTACGTAGTCATATACTTTGGGACCTCTTGTAATAACTCTGATTTAAATAATTCGAATGGTAACTTTTCAAAACGTCTCATTTAGAGGTCGTTTTCTATACCTTGTGCTTTATATTAAGAAGTAGCACCCCATTGACACTATCGTTCCGCTGCGATATTTTGGGGGTGTTACAAAAACCGTGCCAAATAGTACTAGGCACGGTTTTTTGAGTATTTGGCACGCTTTTCGCCCCTCCCAAATACCCCTTTTTCTTGTAGTGATAAGCACTCTTTAAGCTACTAACCAAAAAAAATGAAGCTTAAACTTCTATATTAAAAAGGAAATGCATTTCATTAACGAATAGGTTACTCTGGCAAGATGGTAATCCGCTTGACTTCCGTAAGGGAGGTCGCGCGTTCGATTCTCGCTGGGGTGTAACATCCTTTTTTATTTTCTTGTTATTTTTTATTAACATAATTTAGTCACACATTTGTGATATGTTGTGGTTATTGTAAAGGCATATAGTCACATGATCGTTCTAGAAGAAAATGTGACTATACACATTAGCTTTTGCCAAGCTAACACAAACTAAACTTTTAAACACACATATTAAGTTATGTGACCATATTTACTGGATAAAGTGACCAAAAGTGTTAATAAGTGTGACCATATGCTATTTAAAGTGAAGAAATGTGTATTTTGTGTGAATATAAAATCCCATATTTAACCCCTCAAAATTACATAAGTTATCAGAAATGTGTGACCATATGTATCGAATTGTGACTACACTTAAATAATGTGTGAAAAATATGACTCTATGATTTAGACACCTAAATAAATACTTCATGTGACCATATATAACATCTTGACTTTAGTCACACAAACACTCAATGTGACTAATATTAAGGTTAATGATAACTGAGTTCACATTTTGCTCTAAATAATAGTCACATGAATATTTCACAATGTGACTATTTTGAATGTATTTGTCACATATAATACCCTTATAATGTGGCCATAAACATAATTTAGATACACATTTGTGATATGGTGTGACTATTGTAAAGCCTATAGTCACATGATCGTGCTACAATTAAATGTGACTATATACATTAGGTTTTGGCAAGCAAACACACACTAAACTTTAGACACACATATTAACTTACGTGACCATATGAGTCGAATTTTGGTTACACTTAATTATGTATGTCTATGGTTTAGTGTGACCATATATGACATTTGGTCACACTGTTCAAGTGTGTGACATATATTTGTCACTTTTAAATGCATATCGTGACTAATGCTTCAAACTTACTTTTCAGTTGTCACACATTTCAAATTCATATGTGGCTAAATATTAAGCAAAAAATAGCAGTCACTTTTAAATAATGTGTGACAAACTTGACTATATGATTTAGCCACATACACAATTACTTCATGTGACCATATATGGATTTTGGTCACACTGTTCAATTTTGTGACATATATTTTTCATATATATATATATATATATATATATATATATATATATATATATATTATATATATTATATATTATATATTGTGATATATATATATCATATATATATATATATATAGTGTGACTAATGTTTCAAACTTATTTGTATCTGTCACACGTCCCGAATTATAAGTGACTAAATAAACAACAAAAAATTACCAGTTACGTCTAGTCACATAAATATTCAAATGTGTGACAATAAAATTCCGAAATGGTCACACAAAATGAGTTCAAGTGTGGTTGTTTATTTTATTTTGTTACATTTAGTCACATAAATATCTGACTATGTTTTCGTCTATTTTTTATATGTTTTCACCCGTTTTTCTTACTTTTTATTCGTTTTCGGCCGTTTTTATACATTTTTGTCTGTTTTTACACGTTTTCGTCTGTTTTTATACCGTGTCGTCCTTTTTGCACCTTTTCGTCTGTTTTCACACGTTTTGGTTCGTTTTTATACATTTTCGTCCATTTTTCTAACATTTTCGTATGTTTTTATACGTTTTCATTCGTTTTTATTACATTTTTGTTCGTTTTAAAAACGGGCAAAAGCTTATAAAAATGGACGAAAACGTTGTAAAAACGAACGAAAACGTAATAAAAACGGATTTATAAAACGTAACAAACAGCGAAAACCTATAAAAACGGTGAAAACGTATAAAAATAGATGAAAACGTAAGAAAAATGGACGAAAACGTAT